>JAMPIV010022835.1:0-242500 GCA_024509875.1 Oreohelix idahoensis
GATCCCCCCTGATTGTGCTCCCCCCCCCCCCCCCCCCCCCCCCCCTCACTTTAAGACAAAGTCAAACTGATGATTTTTAGATAATTAATGGGCTAAGAAAAAGTCTAACTGATGATTTTTGCGGTAATTGGTTGGGTACACAGATGATATATCAAGACCTATACTAAAGGCTTGTTCCCCACATAGTTAGGGATAAGGAGCTGATTGACTCAAATTGATTAGAGCTTGTGTTTACATATACTTTGAGAAATATAGATTACGATTTTTGTGTCAACTGATTGCATATATTATCTAGACCTCATTGTGGTTGGGGTCTGTTACATTGCCGAACACTTTATTGATGTTAGGCCGAAACTCTGCTAGGCCAAGTACCTGCCGCAGATAAGTTTGCGAGGAGTATTCTACCAGTCACTATAGTAAAGCCACTTGAAGCTGCGCGAAATGAAAAAAAAAAAGTAGGAAATTGAAACAACAACAGTGAGGATATAGAAAAATGGAAAATAGAATTTGAACAAAAGAAACTGCAGATGCAGGTTTGAGGAAAAGAGATTCCAAATGGAATTGAAAAACAAAACAAAGAAGCTGATGCTGAGCAGAGAAGATTAGACAGAGAAGCTGAACAAAAGAGATTAGACAGAGAAGCTGAACAAAAGAGATTAGACAAAGAAGCTGAACAAAAGAGATTAGACAAAGAAGCTGAACAAAAGAGATTAGACAAAGAAGCTGAAGCTGAGGAGAGAAGAGCAATAAGAGAACATGAGCATCAAAAAGAACTTTTAGCATTTGAGTTAGAAAAGTTGAAATTGACAAACATGAGTAATGTCAATCAGTCATCTAGTGGTAAACCCTTTACTTACAAGGTCAAGGTACCAGAGTTCAATTCTGCCAGTGATGATATAACATTCTGGCTTGATAGATTTGAACGTGCTTGTCAAGCTCATAATAGGGAGAAATCACAACATGCTAATCAGTTGTCTGAGAATTTAAAAGATGATTCTCTGACGAGTTTAAGTTTGGTTGAAGAAACTGACAAGGATAATTATGAGGTTATTAGGGCAGCCTTGATAAAGAAATACCAGTTATCTGAGGAAGGTTACCGTATTTTGTTTAAAAGAATGGTACCTGAATCAGGGGTAGAATTCTCAGAATTCATTGCAAGGACACGTCTTACATTTAATCGTTGGATTGAACTGTCCAAAACAGAAAAGACTTATGAAGCACTTATGGATTTATTGCTCAGGGACAAGATTATGTCAAGCATTAGTAAACCATTCCTTGAATTCCTACATGAGCGGAAACCTAAAACACTAAAAGAAATGGAAGAATATTGTACCCAATACGTCACTGCACATCCGGACGTAGCTATTAGCAACAGTAAGGTTAAAGAAGGTATGCCAGTTGCTTCTGCAACACCATACAACCCTAATCACTCTCACAAATTCCAAGGACCTCAAAACAGTTTTAATAAAATGGGTATCAAGAACAGTTATCAAAACCAAGGTAACCTATCATTTCAGGTTTCTTCTTCTAATATCTGGAGACGAGCCGACAGCCCTCGATTCAGGGGTGGTCATAATTATAGGAACTTCCGCAGAGGGAGTCATTATATAACCGATCCTAGTTTTCCATCATGGAGACAACAAGATCATAATTACAGAGATACTCATTATAATGAATATGATAATAGTAACCAGGGGAATTATGACTCAAACCCAAATAGGGGTTACAATAGAGGAAACAATTATAATTACAGGGGTAATAATAACAGAGGTAGACCTTAACATAAAAAACAAAAATCTCATTATCATGCAAACTCTGCACAGCAAGAGTCCCATGATGCCTATAAACAAAATAAAGATAATGATGACTCTAACAATATGGCGTGTGCCGCTTTCGATTTTGGGAGAGCATCTCAGTGCCCCCAATGCAAAACATTATTCGAACCAACTACGGTGTCCACTTTAATTTGTGGCCATCCTCTTCCCGCTCTTCCCGCGTCAATCGCGCATGATGGAAGAGGTTCTCTTGTCTTACACAAAGGTTTAGTAAATGACAATCCAGTTTCATTGCTTTTTTATTCTGGATGCACCACAATTGGTGTTAGGCAGTCACTCATAGATCCTTCTCGTGCTACAGGCAAAGTAGTCAAATGTGTAACATTTGGCGGCACCATAGAGAAACACTCTACTGCTATCATTAGGATCGCTACTCCTTTCTTTACAGGAGATGTACACGCATGTCTTCTGCCGAATCCGATCGCTGATCTTATCATCGGTCGTATTCACGGAGTCAAAGAATGCACTCCACAACAAATTTCCGTTTGGGAAAAACAAAATATTCAAACTGCTAATGCTGTAGTCACTAGAGCTCAAGCTCTCAATATGCCCGAAACTTCATCTATTGAAGATAATGAAGTGCATAACCAAGATGATCCCTTGGTAATTTCGCGTGACTCATTTATAAAGCAGCAAGAAGAGGATCCGACTCTAAAGAAATTCTTCACTCTTGCAACAAAATGTGATCCGAATAAAGATTCAAAGAGTAAATCTTGGATTACAATGAAGAATGGCGTACTTGTACGTATGGTGCAAGACTCCAACAAATCAAGTCATTCTCAGATTCTTGTACCCAAGGATTTGAGAGTTAAAATATTACAACACGCACACGACTCTCAGTGTGCTGGACATATGGGTTTTTCCCGTACAAAGTCAAGAGTTCTTGCGGCTTTCTTTTGGCCTTTTGTGAACAAGGACATACGGATCTATTGTCGATCTTGTAAAATATGTCAAGAAGTCAAATTCAAAGGTCCACGCCATGCTGCACCTATTCAGGCTGCAGACATTCCTATCCGACTATTTCAGAAGATGGTGATAGACATTATTGGTCCATTTAAGATCAAATCTGCTAGAGGACATCAGTTTATCTTAACGTGTGTGGACATGTGCACACGTTGGCCAGAGGCTATCCCTCTGAAGAGCATTACTACTGCTGACATTGCAGATGCTCTTTGGCTTATATTTTCTCGTCTGGGATTTCCCGGAGAAATATTATCAGATCATGGCACCCAACAAATATCGGATACCATGTCTCAAGTAATGTCTACTCTCCAGATAGAGAGATCTTTGAGCAGTATCTATCACCCAATGTCGAATGGGATGGTAGAACGCCTTAATAGAACACTCAAAAACTTACTAGGGAAGATAACTGAGGATCATCCTCAAGATTGGGATAGGGTTTTACCCGCGGCCCTCTTCGCTTACAGAGAGGTTCCCAATGAACATACAGGATTTTCTCCCTTTGAACTTGTCTTTGGCGCACGACCGCGTGGCCCTATGTCTTTGCTTCATGATCTCATAACCGCTGATAATATTACCGATGACACAAAATCTTCTTACGAATATGTCATCGCGCTAAGACAAAAGATTATCGAAGCATGCAAATTGGCAACTTCTTCTTCTGAGTTTGCTAAGGAGAAAGCAAGACAATTTGCCAATAAGAAAAGAACCTTACGACAACTTTGTCCTGGTGACAAAGCATTTGTTTTGCTACCTTGTAGGGAAAACAGACTACTTATTTCTTGGAAAGGTCCGTACGATATAATCTCGAAAATTTCCGATGTTGACTACATTGTCGATATTGATGGGAAGCGTAAAACCTTCCACATCAATATGCTTACGGAATTCCATGAACGTCCGGATTATTTACAGCCTATTTTCCAGGCAACGGACGATTCACCTGTCCAACATGGTCATTACTCATCACTGTCTGTAATACAGGATGAGGAAACAAGTTTTTCGGATGTTAATCTTCCGCTTCCGATGATTCCACTTCATTCTAGTGAATCATGGAAAAATGTTACTGTTTCTCCCGATTTATCTCTAGGAGAACAGCGACAAGTTTCGTCTATGTTACAAACATTTCAGGATGTCCTTACTGACATTCCTGGACAAACTCATGTCATTGAACATGACATTATTCTAACTGACCATAATCCTATTAGAGTCAGACCTTATCCTATTCCTATACATTTTCAAGCACAGGTTGAAAAGGAGTTGGATGAGATGATAGATTTAAAAATAATTGAACCATCCACTTCTGCGTATTCTTCGCCGATGGTTATTGTCCGTAAAAAAGACAATAACATACGTCTTTGCGTTGACTATCGCAAATTGAATCAAGTCACGAAGTTTGATGCTGAACCTATGCCTTTACTAGAAGAGCTACTTACTAAGCTTTCTAAATCGCATTTTTTCACTAAACTAGATTTGTCTAAAGGATATTGGCAAGTTCCTCTATCTGAACGCGCCAAACCTTTTACTGCTTTTTCTACACCTAAAGGCCTTTTTCAATGGAATTTTATGCCTTTCGGCCTTATGAACGCACCAGCTACATTCGTACGCATGATGCGTAGAATTCTATCCTATCGGTCAGATGTCATTGCGTACATAGACGACATCTGTCTTTTCAGCGATACTTGGGAAGATCACTATTCAGGGTTAGTTGAATTGCTGTCTACTCTACGCGAGTATAACCTGACAGCGAAACCATCTAAAGCCTGCATTGGTTTTAGTGAAATTTCTTTTTTAGGTCACCGGGTCGGCCATGGTTTCCTAAAAACAGAGGACCATAATACAAGTAAAATACTTAACATTTCTATTCCTAAGACTAAAAAGCAAGTGCGAAGTCTCTTAGGTCTTATACAATTCTATGGACGATTCATTCCGAATCTGTCTTCAATCATGGCACCTCTTTCTACCTTGCTAAAGAAAGGGTCTCCTAATATAGTCCATTGGACTCAAGAATGTCAATCCTCTTTGGATAAGATTAAAACTATGTTTTCTACTGCACCTATTTTAGTGTTGCCTACTAAAGATAAGACATTTGTTCTTCGTAGTGACGCTTCATCCACTGGGATTGGAGCGGCACTAATGCAAGAGTACTCTGGAACTCTGCATCCTGTAATGTATATTTCCAGAAAGCTTAATGCTGCAGAAAGGAATTATTCGGTTTTAGACCGTGAACTGTTGGCTATGGTATGGTCAATTCTCAAATTACAAAGATTCCTTCTAGATGCACATTTTATAGTAGAAACCGATCAGAAAGCTCTTACAGCTATCCAGAGTAAAAATTTGAAGAGTTCGAGGTCTACTCGATATGCAATTGCTCTTCAACCTTTTCATTTTTCGGTACGAGCTATCCGTGGATCAGATAATGTGATGGCAGACATTCTGTCTAGATGCCCACATGATTCCACTTAGCTGTTGAGTATTGGACGTCTTAACACTTCCAACTCGACAACAGATTTTTCTTTTCTATATCAAAATAGATACACATTGTAATTCGTAATGACACTACGTTCATTGATATATAGTCACCATTACTCGTTGATGATTTTTCTTTTTGTCAATCATGTACTTGGAATGCTTAAACTTAAATTGTTATATGCATTGTATCATTGTATAGTAGTATGCGTTGGTGACACCTCCCTGGAAACACTTATGCTTAAGAGAAATGCTTTCTCTGAGGGATTGAGATTTTGCATTAATCTGGTTTAAATAATTCCAGATATTTCTCATCTGCGCAGTATTTATGCGTTGGGAGCCTATTGTATGTTGCTCTCAGATGAAAAAAAAATGATTTTCATTTTTTTCCCGGGGGGTGTGGTAATCTGTTGCGCACATATTTTTTGGCGCACGGATTACGCATACCATGTAAAATGTTTTAATTGTCTGATGAAGATATATTCATCTTTGAATGCATGTTTTGGTCTTGAGGGACGAAACTCAGATTGGGCAATAAGTAGTCATTCTGTGAGTTATCGCTCTTTGTAGCGTTCTTAAAAATAGAACTCGGCGGAGGAATTTAGACTTACTTGAATCTATTCTGTGTTTGGTTAGGAATAGATTGTTCTTGCTTCAGAATGTCTATACGCCGGAGGGAGAGCGTTTTTGTGCTTGCTAGTGTATTTCTTATGTCCAGGTAAAAAAACGTACTTTTGCTGACTTCGTTCATTCCTAGGCTTAAGATGGGCAGACGTTTACATGTATTTACCAATGAATATGTCGGGACGACATATTATCCAGCTGCACTAAATATGTTTGTATGCAGCAACTATGAGGACAGAATATGCTGATCCTTGTAGTATCATTTATTGTTGATGAACAAAGCTTCGATTGAAGATTTGGCTATACACCCGTATAGTGAGTGATGCTCAACCGGGAACCAGCAGATATTGTGGAATTCGATTGATTTTGGAATTCTACTTATTGTAAATCATTAGCAGATAACGGGAAAACTTCCTTATTATCAGATGATGATTGAGAGATCACTATTATACAGAAATTAACATTATCTTCACAGAGATTTGCTGTAATTTACCTAAAGGAATCCTCGCTAGAAAGAGATCCTGTTTAGGAGTCAAGTTTGAACAGTATTGCTTAATTGACATGCTCGGTCAGTAAGGTCTACTGACTGTATTTATAAACTATGGAAATCTTGGTGTTTACAGATGTTCCATTGCAAGATTATTCTTCATGAATGCTAATTTAGGACGGTAGTCCATTGATCAATATTATGCTGTCTATGTCGACTCATGTTCCTGTAACTGTACCCAATCTGTCAAGTGTGTGCGTCCAATTAAACTATTGAAACGACTACAGTGGTCTGCATTGGTGACATATCGTAATGAGTGAATGAGTGCCTTATACGGGTCAACACACGAACAGTCCACCATTCGCCTTAACTCATACTTCACACTCACACTCCATATTAGCATAATCCTGCGTCGGTTGAGTTGACCTTTGCTCCCCCTGGAGCCTCCATCATATTCACCACTGGTTTGCGTGAGGAGAATGAAAGCAGTACTTTACAGCATGCCTGGTATACACAGTTACGATGAAGAAGAAAAAGTCGAGTTATCAGTATGATTCGGCTCAGTACAGGCCGACATGATTACATACAGGCCCTGGTTGGCCGCAACAATGCTGGCATTCGTGTAGATGACTTGAGGTGTAGTATGCAATGTATAGAGTGAGTAAATCTCAGTGTATGCGAATGCGTGTTGAAAGTTCGTTGAAAGACAGGCATCAAATGACCTCACACTTTATAACTATACGTGTAGGAAATCATAGAGTTCTGGTAACACCTCTGACGTTTGACAGAACCTTATTACGGCACAACGACAGGTACGCCGACATCAATACATAATAGTCACAGAACAGTTCAGGACATGGTAATAAGCATGAATAAGGTTCATCGGCAAGTTATGCATGTATCTAGTAAAGCTGATCCCATATATTTCCACCTTCATCAGCCTCAGCAAAATATGTTCAATATGTGAGTCTAAACGAACTCCTCTCTGACATCAATAAGTCAGTTATGCAAATGGGTCTATAGCAGGCCGCACAAAAATGGCGGGCTTACAGTTCAATAATGGCCTCTGGATGATTCTTCAACAAAACAAGGGGATTCCCACCTTGTGTACATAGTATCGCTGGGTTGCGGGATACAAATAATATATATCAGTACTTTGGGCATGCACCACCCTAGTGCATAATATAAGAATACATAGTGAGCTTCCTCTCAAGGATATTTAGGTGGATCGTTTTCCCGCCCAGGGAAAAAGTCATGAGCTGGCTATAACTTAAGTCATGAACGATTCTAGCAAATAAGGGAAACAGTTCAATTACCTTACTGACCCTTCGGAATTAATATCACCACATTCACTCGCCTCCTAGGCGCTTAGAATCTAATATATATGGAATAATATTCGACAACTGGGTCGACACACAGAGGACTTGTCAAAAACATCTCGACTCTCATAATCACAGCTCGACACTCTAACACAGTAATGGCATCTTCTTAATCCCCCCAGAAACGGCGCATGCGCTCTGACCCAAGACCTTTTTGAGCACAGCTCAAATTAGACGGTTTGAAAACATATCAAGGAAAGCTGACATTGGTTCTCAAATTAAACCACAGACATAACAGACAAGTGGGACAACCACCACTGTCAACTACCATCCCGGTAAAACATGGATTAATGCCCTTAGACCAGGAAATTAATAGATAATGTTCCCAACTTTTAACCAAGCACTTTTACATACATAGACTCAGCAAACTGACCGCTACAGTTTACCGCATATAGTGCTGGCAAAGTTGCAATGAGATCAACATATATATTTATAACATATTATATTACATTAAGTACCTTATTCCCAATTTATCAATGGACAAATCATCAAAACCCAGTGATACAATCACTTTAACCAAAAAAGGTACATTATTCCAACATGTAATATATAATTTTATGTAATGTTATCTAACATCAACCATATAACAGAAAAAATGATGTCGCAGATCAAATCCTAAGTGAGCGCACTCCAGTGCCATGGTAAGAATAGACCTTGTAATACATCAAGGATGACAACACGGAGAGATTCTTCGCGCACCAGAAATGATTCTGCTGAGAAAATACACATAATTCCATATGATAACCGTAAGATTTTCTAATATACAGTAATCAAACATACAAATCATACTAAAACTTGACTGTGGGAACTTTTGTTCCTTGTATTGTGGTGACCAACCTATCCCTCGTTATACCAAAGGTGGTAACAGAGAAAGATATCACGGAATTTACAACACTCAGGTGAACACAAATGTGTTAACATATATTGTTATAGTAAAGAACTGTCATAAGTCTAGACGTGTATAAGGAATTTTTAGGACACAAGAGTTAAGTGGAGTCATGTGGGCATCTAGACAGTATATCCGCCATGACATTATCCGAACCACGGATAGCTCGTACCGTAAAATGAAAAGGTTGAAGAGCAATGGCATATCGAGTAGATCTCGAGCTCTTCAAGTTTTTACTTTGAATAGCTGTAAGAGCTTTTTAGTCGGTTTCCACAATGAAATGCGCGCCAAGAAGGAATCTTTGTAGCTTAAGAATTGACCACACCATAGCCAACAATTCACGGTCTAAAACCGAGTAGTTCCTTTCTGCCGCATTCAGTTTCCTAGAGATATACATTACAGGATGCAGAGTTTCAGAATACTCTTGCATTAATGCTGCCCCGATCCCCATGGATGAGGCATCACTACGAAGCACAAAAGTCTTATCAGTAGTAGGTAACATTAAGATAGGAGGAGATGAAAACAAAGTTTTAATCTGATCCAATGAAGATTGGCATTCCTGAGACCATTTTACTATATTAGGAGACCCTTTCTTCAACAGGGTAGAAAGAGGTGCCATAATAGAGGACAGATTCTGTATAAATCTCTCGTAAAATTGAATTAAACCTAAGAGACTACGTACTTGCTTTTTTGTCTTTGGAATAGAAATGTTTAGTATCTTAGAAGTGTTATGGTCTTCTGTCTTCAATAGACCATGACCAACACGGTGACCCAGGAAAGAAATTTCACTAAATCCAACATAGGCTTTAGAGGGTTTTGCTGTCAAACCGTGCTCGCGTAGAGTAGATAGTAACTCATGTAAATCCAAATAGTGATCTTCCCAAGTATCACTGAAAAGACAAATATCGTCCAAGTATGCAATGACATCTGAACGATATGAAAGAATTCGACGCATCATGCGTACGAAAGTAGCTGGAGCGTTCACAAGGCCGAAAGGCATGAAATTCCATTGAAATAAACCTTTAGGTGTTGAAAAAGCAGTGAGAGGTTTGGCTCGTTCAGTTAACGGGACTTGCCAATAACCTTTCGACAAGTCTAGTTTGGTAAAGAATCGAGACTTAGAAAGTCTAATAAGTAGATCTTCTAACGAAGGCATAGGTTCAGCATTAAATTTCGTAACTTGATTTAATTTGCGATAATCAACGCAAAGACGTATGTTATTGTCTTTCTTTCGAACAATAACCATGGACGAAGAGTATGCTGAAGTGGATGGTTCAATTATTCTTAATTGTATCATTTCATCCAATTCTTTCTCGACTTGTGTCTGAAAATGAATAGGAATAGGGTAAGGTCTGACCCTGATAGGATTATGGTCGGTAAGTATTATGTCATGTTCAATGACATTTGTATGTCCAGGAATGTCGGTAAGGACATCCTGAAAAGTTTGTAGCATAGAAGAAACTTGTCGCTGTTCCTCAGTTGATAAATTAGGAGAAACAGTAACGTTTTTCCATGATTCCGTAGAATGCAGTGGAATCACTGGAACAGGAAGATTAACATCAGAGAAAATAGTTTCATTATCCTGTATAACTGACAGGGATGAGTAATGACCATGTGGGACTGCAGCATCGTCCGTAGCCTAGAAAATAGGCTTTAAATAGTCTGGACATTCATGGAATTCCGTAAGCATATTTATATGGAAAGTTTTATGTTTTCCATCAATATCGACAACATAGTCGACATCGGAAATTCTCGAGACTATAGTATATGGACCTTTCCATGCAATAAGGAGTCTGTTTTCCCTACAAGGCAGCAAAACAAGTGATTTGTCGCCAGGACAAAGTTGTCGTAGGCATCTATTCTTGTTTGCAAACTGCCTTGCTTTTTCTTTAGCAAATTCAGACGATGAAGTTGCTAGTTTGCATGCCTCTATAATCTTCTGTTTGAGAGCAATGACATACTCATAAGAAGATTGAGTGTCATTGTTAATATTATCAGCAGTTATAAGATCATGAAGTAAAGACATAGGACCGCGCGGTCGCGCGCCAAAGACAAGTTCGAACGGAGAAAAACCTGTATGTTTGTTTGGGACCCCTCTATAAGCAAAGAGAGCCGCGGGTAGGACCCGGTCCCAATCCTGAGGATGATCCTCAGTTATCTTACCAAGTAAGTTCTTAAGTGTTCTTTTCAGACGTTCGACTAACCCATTAGACATTGGGTGATAAATACTACTCAGAGACCTTTTAATATGCAGAGTAGACATCACCTGCGATATAGTGTCTGATATTAATTGGGTGCCATGGTCTGACAATATTTCTCTGGGAAACCCCAAACCAGAAAATATCAGCCATAACGCGTCTGCGATATCAACAGTGGAGATGCTCTTATGAGGTATAGCCTCTGGCCAACGAGTGCACATGGCAACACATGTTAGGATACATTGATGTCCCCTGGCTGATTTGATCTTAAAAGGACCAATAATATCTATTACCATTTTCTGAAACGGCCTAATAGGAATGTCAGCAGCCTGGATAGGCGCTGCATGTCGAGGACCTCTCGATTTGACCTCCTGACATATTTTGTAAGATCAGCAACAAATACGTATGTCTTTGTTTACAAATGGCCAAAAGAAAGCCGCAAGAACTCTCGACTTGGTACGGGAAAAACCCATATATCCAGCACACTGCGAGTCGTGTGCATGTTGCAGAATTTGGACTCTCATACTCTTGGGCACGAGAATTTGTGAATGCATAGACGTAGACAAATCTTGTACCATACGTACAAGTACGCCATTCTTCATTGTAATCCAAGATTTCCGATTTGTGTTCTGATTTGGATCACCCTTTTTCGCAAGGATGAAGAATTTTTTTAATGAAGGATCGTCTTCTTGCAATCTTATGAAAGAGTCACGTGAAATCACCAAGTGATCATCTTGGCTATGCACTTCATTACTTTCGGTTGATGAAGTTTGAAGCATATTCTGAGCCTGTGCTCTTGTGACAACTGCATTAGCAATTTCCAAATTCCGTTCTTCCCAAGCAGCAATTTGCTGCGGGGTACAATCCTTAACCCCGTGTATATGCCCGACGATAAGATCCGCAATAGGATTCGGCAGAAGACACGCGTGCACATCTCCTGTAAAGAAGGGAGTAGCAATGTGAATGATGGCAGTCGGATATTTCTCCAAAGTGCCACCAGATGTCACACATTTGACCACTTTTCCCGTGGCACAGGAAGGATCTATAATAGATTGCTTAACCCCAATAGTAGTACATCCAGAATCAAAGAGTATTGAGACTGGATTACTATTTACAAGACCTTTATGTAAGATAAGAGACCCTCTCCCGTCATGCGCAACTGAAGCAGGAAGAGCGGGAAGAGGGTGACCACAACTTAAAGTACTTACAGTAGTCGGTTCGAACAATGTTGAGTGACACAGGGTATTTTGTATTAAATACACATATGCCTTAGTCCTCAAAAATACTACAAATGAGAGACAGAGGGGTGGAGTGGAACGCATTCAAATAATAACGAACACTAGCAATGTTCCCAACTCTGTCTAATGTATTCAAATAATTATCACCACAAAATCACAACAATATATGTAGTTAGCAAAGTGTAACACATTGATGAAAATCTCAGATAACCGAATGCCTTATCTTCTCACAACTAAATATCCTCTTGCATTCGACAATACGAGTCGGCCGTCATCACCAAAACCTCGTCACTCGCTTGCCTCCCCCTTCTTCACTGCCCAATCAGAACGCCCCTTGCATTCACCCCTGACCTGCTGACCTCGCAGTTTCGTGTTGTTAAGTTAAGTGTATGAGAACACCTCTCACACCCGACTGACATTATGTACCCGCCCCCAGCGGAGCACCGCCAGTCCACAGCTGTGTTAATCACACTGTGACATCTACCCCCCCCCCCCCCGAGGAAAAAAAAACAAAGTTTTTTTTTTTCTTTTGGAAGGCGGCTGGGCGCACTCCAAACACCCAACATCCGGCTTTTGAGCCAAGTATACATTCATATCCTTCTTGTCTTCACATATCTTGCATACTCACTTAAACATCGTGTGGGGGAAAACCCAAGAAAAAAAACCATCATTCTATAAACGAGACAGAGTGTCAGCTACAACGTTGAGCTTACCCTCTAGGGGTAAAACAGTAAATTTGTACTGCTGCAGTAGGAGAGCCCAACGAGTTAATTTTGAGCTTGTCGATTTCGACGACTGTAAAAATGAGAGTGGTCGATGGTCTGTCTGTAATACAAAATGTGCACCTATCAAATATCGGGACAACTTTGAAACTGCCCACACAATTGCCAAGCACTCCCTTTCAATCGTGGAGTACCTAGTCTCAGCCGGCAACAGCTTCCGACTCACATACATCACTGGATGTAAGGTACTCTGGTGGTCTTGCATTAAACAAGCTCCAATTCCTACAGAAGATGCGTCTGTCCGCAAATCAAAGGGTTTGCGTAAATCTGGCATCAGTAAGATGGGTTTCCTAGAGAACACCCTCTTGATTCTAGATAAGGCTATCTCGCACTCTTGTGTCCACACGACCCTATTTGGCATCCCCTTACTCGTTAGCGAGGTAAGTGTAGCTGCAATGGAAGAGAACTGAGGGATGAACTTGTGATAAAAATTCACAAGTCCAATTAGACTTTTCACTTGCTTTTTTGTTTTAGGTGTCTGCAACCGTAAAATCTTTGTAACTGTTACATCTTCCGGTTTCAGGTGCTTATGACCTACAGTATGTCCTAAGAAACTTAACTCTTTAAACCCTATGCAAACTTTACTCGGCCGTGCCGTTAAATTATGCTGCCTTAGACACCGCAATAGGGAAGACAACCCCCTCATGTGATCCTCCCATGACTCATGAAACAAACATATATCGTCGATATATGTAATAATATCCGATCGATGTCCTAACAATCTTCTCATCATCCTCACAAATGTGGCGGGCGCGTTCACTAAGCCAAAGCACATGACATTGAACTGAAACAATCCTTTGGGGGTGCTAAATGCTGTAAGAGGATTCGCAGCCTCCGCGAGGGGTACCTGCCAATAGCCTCTAGACAGATCGAGTTTGCTGAAATATGTAGCGTGGGTGAGTTGTGTTAAAAGATCTTCCTGATTAGGTATTGGTTCAGCATCAATGACGGTGATGCTGTTCAATCTCCGAAAGTCAATACATATACGAAGAGATCCATTCTTCTTGCGAACCACAACCATTGGAAAAGAATATGGTGAATCAGACGGAGAAATGATCCCCAGTCGTTGCATGTCACCAATTTCTTTCTCGACAGCTGATTTGAAATGCATGGGCAATGGATACGGTTTTACCCTAATAGGCTGATCACATGTCAGAGTGATATCATGAGAAATCAGGTCTGTCCGTCCTGGCAGATCTGTGAGGACATCCTTAAACTCCGCTAATATAATCTGTACTTCCGACTTTTGTTCTACTGTTAGGTCATCCCCGATTCGCACCATATTCCATGACTCCGAAGGAACCAGGGGTACGAGGGATAACTGGATATTCCCTTCACCTTTTTCATCTCCCGTGTCATCAATGACTGCCGTACATGCCACTGTTGCTTCAGTCTGTGCTGCCCTTGTGACTGCTTTCAATGACTCAGGTCGTTCTACATATGGCCTCAGCATATTCACATGAAATGCCTTTTCCTTATTTCGGACCGAAATCAGGTAATCGACATCTGTCATTTTTTTAACCATCTTGAATGGCTCTTGCCACGTAATGCTCAAGCGATCCTCTTTAGCTGGTAAAAGTAGCCAAACTTCCTCACCTGGAATCAGGGATACTAGCTTGGAGTTTCGATTTGCGTACTTCCGATACCGTGCTAACGACCCCGCCAAACAATCACGTGCCACCAAACAAGATTTTACAATACGTTCTCTGAGGCTCACTACATACTCATAACTCGTAACTGAGGTGCTATTTGCACATTTTCCAGTTAATAAATCCTTCAATATGTGCATCGGCCCCCTTGGGTTTGCCCCATACAGTAATTCTAAAGGGGAAAATCCTGTACTCTCTTGGGGAGCCTCCCTATAGGCAAACAGGACCGCTGGGAGTAACCTATCCCATTCTTGTGGAGATTCTGCGGTCACTTTTGCCAGCATGTGTTTTAACGCACCGTTAAAACGCTCGCAAACTCCGTTTGACTGAGGGTGATATGGACTCGTGAATGTTTGGGCAATACCCAACAGCCCAGTGATTTCTGACATCTCCTTCGAAATGAACTGACGGCCCCTATCCGATAATATCTCTTCCGGAAAACCAAACCTGCAAAACAACATCTGCAAAGCCTCTGCGACTGCTTGTGAAGTAATACTCTTCATCGGCACCGCCTCCGGCCACCTGGTGCACAAATCTACCATCGTTAAAATGAAACGATATCCCCTGTCTGAAGTGACCGAGAGGGGGCCTATAATATCAATCGCTACTTTCTGGAAAGGTCGTACTGACAAGTCCGTAACCTGCACTGGAGCTTTGGGAGTTCTGCCTTTATGCCTCATCTGTTGGCATATCTTACAGGACCTACAATATAGTTTAATGTCCTTGCTAAACAATGGCCAATAGAATTGTGACAGCACCCTCTGGCGCGTTCGAGCCACCCCCATATGCCCCGCGAAAGGGGAGTCATGTGCAACCTCTAACACTTTTGCTCTTAAATTACACGGTACCACCACTTGGCGCTGAGTTTGTACTCCCTTAGCGAAGCACCTCGTGAGAACATTATTCTTGAGCTCGAACCAATGTCTGGCCAACTTCGTGCACTTTACATCACCTCTCTCGGCAAAGTTGTACAATTTACGCAATGATCCGTCTGACCGTTGGTGCTGGATAAAGTCCGACACCTGTGTATCCTGACTTCCAGTGACCAATTCCGATGTCTTAGCTTCATGATGCGTCGCTTCTAATGCGTCATCTGCCTTTGACTGCGCCCTAGTAATCACCGCATTGGCCCTAAGCACACGATTGTCCCTCCATTTCCTAATGTCCATCTGAGTACATTCCTGCACACCTTGCACATTACCAACAATCAAATCCGCTATCGGTGCTTCGAGTACACAGGCCTGTACTCTACCAGATATGAAGGGTGTGTCCACCTCAATAATGGCAAGAGGGTAATACTCAATGTTACCCCCGAAAGTGACACATCTTGCTGTCTTACCTATCAAGCATGAGTCGTCAATGCAGGATCTACGCACTCCTATAGTTGTGCAGCCCGTGTCTCTCAACACAGACACTTCCTGCTTTTGCACAAATCCTGGATGCAATTCCAAATGACCATTTTCTTCAAGAGAAGAGAGACAAGGCAGAGTGTGACCACAGATAAGCATAGGCTTACCGTCTGGTTCAAATAATGGCCTACACCCTTCGCAATTCTCATTGTTAAAGGTTTCTAATATGCAAGCCGAATTCGCTCGTTCTGAATTATTAGCACAGACCTTTGCCAAATGTCCTGTTCCATTACAAAGACTACAGTGTAGCTGAGTATTGCTATCCTTTTTCGGACTATTGTTTGGAGAGTGTCTGACTACTCGGTCTGACTCCTTTTTCTCAAAGGATTTGTTTCTTTGGTAAGGTGAGCTTTTGCGAAATCTTTTTTGTTCCTGCTCGTTTGGCGCATCTATCTGGATCTGATTCCGCGGGTACCTATCCTGTCTGTCTCCGGTATATCTGTATTGATTTCTATCAGATTGATAGTTAAATTTCTTCCTCGGGGATCTATGGTCCCGATAATTGTCATACCGTGCAGGAGATCTGTCTCCCCGAAAGTAGGGTCTATCATAATTAAATCTTCTGGGGCCAAATCTATCGGCACTCTTAGATCTATGTTGATTGTAAGGTTTTCTAGTAATCTTTCCTATACTCGCTGAGAAAGTCTCAGAGATACTCTCCCTGTGTATGACCTTTCCTGGATGCGCGGTCACATATTGGTGTCCTAATTCTGACATCGTACCGATGTTTTTGGGATTGCGTTCCTGGAAAAACGCAACAAGCTCAGATGAACACGATGACAATACCTTGTCCCGTAACATAAGGTCAAAAAGCCCATCAAAGTCTTTAGTAATACCTTCCATCTCAATCCATCGATTTAATGGCTGAGTAATTTTTGCAATAAAATCCTCAAAATTCTGATTGACGCTTGGTCTCACGTCTCGGAAACGAGCCCGATACCCTTCCGCCGTTAGACGAAATTTCCTTAACAACCTCTCCTTGACTATGTCATAATTTGCTCTATCAGTTAAAGGGATACTATACACCGTTTCTAACGCAGATCCTGAAAGCAAATTTCCCAGCAGAACAGGCCATTCCTCCTTTATCTTCCAAGCCAAAACTTCTGTTTCAAAACGTTCCAAATACACGTCCATACTGTCCAAATCTTGATTAAAATTGGGTAGTCGTAGTCTATAGGGACGTGAGAATTCTTTCCCACCTGAATCCTGCTTCCTGCACTCATTATCTAGCTTCTTCAGATTTATTTCTCTGTCAGCTTCAATTTTCTTCAACTCTTTCTCTGCTTCTATCTTGAATTTGTCAGCTTCTATCTTCTTCATCTCTTTCTCTGCTTCTATCTTCAATTTATCAGCTTCAATCTTCAATTTCTGGAATTCTCTCTCCTCACACCGTTCCACTCTATCATTTTCCTGTTTTTCTTTCCATTTTTTTTCTGCCCATTCTTGTAGAGCAGGGCCTGTTAATGCTAGCTCTTTACCAACCTCAACAAATTCTAAGAGGCTAGCCATCGTAATATAATGTAATTAAATTACAATTTCTTAGAGCAGTACTCAATGTACAAAAAAAATGCCTTTAGTATTCCCCACTGGAAAATTATAAGATATTGTACTAAAAAAAGAATCAAAATTATATGTAATGCCTAGTCAGAAATACTGACTGTACCACTCAAATAGGTGTATTCAGTATAATGGTGTGAAGTTATTCAACAGCATAATTTGCTGTACCCATGACACCCATAATATTTAAGCAGTGAAACTAAACACCACTGCAATATATAATTAATGGCATAAACATACATGTGATTCTCAACCAAACGAGATAACTACGTCTACACAAGCAAAAATACACAACCTACTCTTATGCTATCGGTACTGGAATTGAAATTGAGATACACTTCACTAAAACAAAACAAACATAAATATAAACAATGATGACAATAATGAAGATGATCAAGACGACCTTACTACACGAACGAACACAACAGTACGGTAGAATAAGAAAAAAAAAAATCCTCAGACAGCAGCAGATGTCTAATTATAAACCGTAGCTGTTAACAAATGAAAACAAGAGTTTGGGAAATTAACATATGTACATGATAGTAAGAAGAATACAAGAGAATACTCCAATTAAACATGACAAAGAGACACTATTACACATATGACACCGTGCAAACAAACCCGAACTGCACCACTAATACACTAAAATGTGCAACGTGAATTATGCAGGGCAGCCAATAGGGTCAGCTCTATGTGCCCGTGCTCCGGCACACAATTCACCTAGCAACAGTCCTAAAGAACAGTTTAGCATAATCTCTTTCCGCAATGCATAACTATAAATCAATTAAACTGATGATCTCCGCAGGTCTGGGTTCCTGATGATGACGTTGATATCTACAGCACTTTAGTCACTAATGATCCAATGGTCCACACAACGAACGACACGTTACAAAGTTACGTAAAGTTACAAATATTGTCCATTAGGATGACCCCTGAGTAAGGCACAAAGTCCACACTTGTCACCAGATAGTGCCTTGTCTTCACTGAAATATCACAGGGATGTCAAGCAAAAAGTCAGACCACACGTATCAAAGTTATACCACAACTGTATACTAGCTCGTCGTCAGCACAAGGCGAGGATTTGCCAGCTCCACTCCAATAACATCTCACGAGTTCATGAAAGATACCACCGTTTGCAAAGGTGTAGTGCAGCCTTCTACGTGAGAAAAAGTTCAGTACAGTTTATGATGATGGACTGCAGTGTTTTGTATAAGGCAAAGATCGTAACGTAAATCTAGTACTGTTCAGCTTCTGGCAACCTCCGTAACGACCGTGTGTAAAATATTGATACTGTAATGCATCAGTTCCCGTGTTCGGCATGCACCCCGTTCCACAAGAAGACTCACCCACTTGATTTCTACAGGTACGTCGTCTCCTGAGCCAGTAAACACTGTGTAGTGGCAACACTGTCCCACTGTTGGCTTTCAAACGGCGCTGCAGCGGCCTCTAGTCTTGATTAGTCAGACGCTGAAATGAATGCTACCCAGGCTGCCATCAACTTGTTCGCCCAACCTGTACTAGCAGCAACATCTTCGTCCTCTCCGCCCTGCAGACAACAAAATTAATGTCAACGAACCTGCCACAACCTGGTTCACACCGCAGACGTTGGCCGACAACCGCGTCGTTTTCTTAACCAGAAGAGTGCTCAATGTCGCCCTGACATTTTGTTAGCACTGACACAGCGTACTGTTCATAATAAATCCCCCACTTCACTGTGTATCGCTAATCCGTGACCCGTGACTCACTATTTAAAAAAAGTACCTGAGAACTACGTGACTGAAAAACAGGCCTACAGTGTATGTGAACTAAAATAGATTTCTGACCTGGCGCTGCATTGACGTGCAAAGATAATCAAACATGAGGACCCAAAAACGAGCTCCCCACCTGACACAGGGTATTTTGTATTAAATACACATATGCCTTAGTCCTCAAAAATACTACACATGAGAGACAGAGGGGTGGAGTGGAACGCATTCAAATAATAACGAACACTAGCAATGTTCCCAACTCTGTCTAATGTATTCAAATAATTATCACCACAAAATCACAACAATATATGTAGTTAGCAAAGTGTAACACATTGATGAAAATCTCAGATAACCGAATGCCTTATCTTCTCACAACTAAATATCCTCTTGCATTCGACAATACGAGTCGGCCATCATCACCAAAACCTCGTCACTCGCTTGCCTCCCCCTTCTTCACTGCCCAATCAGAACGCCCTTGCATTCACCCCTGACCTGCTGACCTCGCAGTTTCGTGTTGTTAAGTTAAGTGTATGAGAACACCTCTCACACCCGACTGACATTATGTACCCGCCCCCAGCGGAGCACCGCCAGTCCACAGCTGTGTTAATCACACTGTGACATTGAGCATTGGGGGCATTAAGATGCTCTCCCAAAGTCAAAAGCAGAACAAGTGACAGCATTAGAGTTTTTATTATCATTCACTTGACTACAGGCTCCCTGAGACTCTTGTTGTGCAGAGTTTGCCTGGTGATAAGATCTATGTTTGTTATATTGAGATCTACCACGATTATTATTCCCTCTGAAATTGTCATAGTTTGATCTACCGTGACCACAGTTCTGGTTCGAATCCCAGTTTCCACAATCACTATTGTCATTTCCCCATTGATTATAGTGTCTACCTGTTTGGTTTCGATGTCCCCGCGAAGAATAGCCTTGATAGTGTCTATTTTGACTACCTCTCCGAAAGTTTCCATAATTATTGGACCCGAAATAACGAGGACTACCAGATCGCCTCCAGTTCTTTGAAGAAGACCCATTATGTGATGGGTTACCTTGATTCTGATCATAATTACGATTGCTTTTCTTATTAAAGTTGTGTTGAGCACCTTGGAATTTACGCATAAAGTTAGGGCCATATGGTGCTGCAGAAGCAACTGGCAAACCTTCTTTAACTTTAGAATTGGTAACAGTTACCTGAGGATGCGCAGTGACGTACTGGCAACAATATTCTTCCATCTCTTTTATGTTTTTAGGTTTACGCTCATGTAGGAAAGCAAGAAAAGAATCATTAACAGATGACATAACTTTGTCCCGAAGTAATAAGTCCATAAGGGCTTCAAAAGTATGTTCTGTTTTAGACAACTCAACCCATCGTGTAAATGTAAGACGTATCTTTGAGATGAATTCTGAAAATTCTACACTAGTTTCAGGTAGCATATTCTTGAAACGAAGACGATAACCGTCTTCATTAAGTTGATATTTCTTTAATAAGGCTGCCCTGACGACCTCATAATTATTCTTGTCAGGTTCATCTACCATGCTTAACATAGTCAGAGCTTCACCTTTAAGTATCTCTGACAACTGATTAACATATTGTGACTTATCCACTTTATGAGTTTCACAAGACCGTTTAAATCTATCCAGATAGAACGTTATATCGTCACTGGAAGAATTGAAAGCACGTAGCTTGACCCTATAAGTAGTAGCATCTGTCTTATTAGAAGTTGACTGACTATTAGCATTACCCATATTCATCAACTTTAATTTCTCTAACTCCAAAGCTAAGAGTTTCTCCTCATGTTCCATCTTCGCTTTTTCTTTCCTCTCTTCGGCTTCTAGCTGTTGCTGAAACCTTCTATCTTCAGCTTCTAATCTTTTATTTGCAGCCTCAGCTTCTAATCTTTTGTTTGCAGCCTCAGCTACTCTTTTCTTCTCTTCCATTTCCATCTGGAATTTCCTTTCAGCTTCTATCTTCGTTTGCTCATTCTGCATCTTCTGTAGCTTTTCTTCCGACTTCAGTGCCTTGGCATACTGAGTAGCCGCGAATTCTTCTAATTTCTCACCAGTCTTACCAAGGGATTTACCCTGTTCAATAAAGAACTCAAGTGTAGACATTATGTCTGATAATCTGAGATCCGTTACCTGATATAATAAATTAACTTATTCCAACCGGAATGGTAATAAGTCTTAAATACAGCACTTATATAATTAATCCACTTTGTCCCAATCTCTGTGGAAAACAAGTCTTTTATAAAGAACTTGTATAATCGTCTTTATAATAATAGCACCACCAATTAATTTTATATCTTAAATGCACTGTATTACTAATACTGCATGACTAAATATATATGTAAACAAAAGCGTATGACAACAAAGCACAATGTAAACAAACGACCAGTATCAAAACAATACAATAACACTCGCAGAAGTCAACTAAATATAAAGCAAAACTAAAGAAAAATATCACAAAGCATGTGATGATAACTGCGAATAATAGACAAAACACATCACTCCACAGTGTATAAACATAAAGATGTATAGACCTAAACGACAGGAAGAGGAGGCAGACGAATACAAACAAATCCAATCAAAACTAAAGAAAAAAAAATATGACAACAACAACGATGAAAAGCACACTTCGTCACAGCTAAACAAAAAATAGCAACAATTGTCGCTAGCAAATTTCACTGTGGAAAATTTGCACAGTCCCTACAGAAAACGCTCTAAATAGACCCTCTATTACGTGGGATACTCTAAAGGAGTCACCAGCCCAACCGACCCGCAGAAATATCAATATACAAACAACACATGTAAACATGAAACACTCATAGCATAAATAAGGATGTATAAATGAGGAAGGCTTAGTTCATACACAAAACAATGCACAGTTCACGACACTAAACAGGCCACTTATCTTTAAAGTCTTATCGTCAATAGCAACGATGAAGATCTATCGTCAGAGTTCTGAGGATAAAATGATCCAACGCTGAACACACTAGAACTTGCTTCAAAATGATGATGATAACCACGGCACTTGACCTTCTAAAATATAACAGCTGAACATGCTTCCAAAATAGTGACAAAACTTGAAACGGTACTTGATCTTCTTAAATAATACAGCTGAACGCAGGTATAGAAACTTTACCTGCTGACCTATTTTACGTCCTGTGAGCTGGGGTAGTCGATGTGCCAACAACTACACAGCGCTGAGTACATTCCATTGTACACGAACTTGTAACTTCCAATAAGCCCCATCAACTGGTACACCATAAATGTTAAGGGTTATTTCTTCTGGTTGTAAGGCCACCATAAATGTTGAGACCCAAAACACTGGTCATCATAAATGTAACATCTGGTTGTAAAGAATGTAAACAGTCTGCCATGTCACTGTGTCCGTTGAAGCGTGGCAGGTGCCCGTGACACAAAATAACATAGGTACCGTTTGGCCACTGTAATATTAAGTGTTGAATGAAGACGAATGTCCAGTGTCAGTATTGGGTATGATTCGGCTCAGTACAGGCCGACATGATTACATACAGGCCCTGGTTGGCCGCAACAATGCTGGCATTCGTGTAGATGACTTGAGGTATAGTATGTAATGTATAGAGTGAGTAAATCTCAGTATATGCGAATGCGTGTTGAAAGTTCGTTGAAAGACAGGCATCAAATGACCTCACACTCTATAACTATACGTGTAGGAATTCATAGAGTTCTGGTAACACCTCTGACGTTTGACAGAACTTTATTACGCCACAGCGACAGGTACGCCGACATCAATACATAATAGTCACAGAACAGTTCAGGACATGGTAATAAGCATGAATAAGGTTCATCAGCAAGTTATGCATGTATCTAGTAAAGCTGATCCCATATATTTCCACCTTCATCAGCCTCAGCAAAATATGTTCAACATGTGAGTCTAAACGAACTCCTCTCTGACATCAATAAGTCAGTTATGTAAATGGGTCTATAGCAGGCCGCACAAAAATGGCGGGCTTACAGTTCAATAATGGCCTCTGGATGATTCTTCAACAAAACAAGGGGATTCCCACCTTGTGTACATAGTATCGCCGGATTGCGGGATACAAATAATATATATCAGTACTTTGGGCATGCACCACCCTAGTGCATAATATAAGAATACATAGTGAGCTTCCTCTCAAGGATATTTAGGTGGATGGGAGCCACGCTAGCGTAGTGGTTACCACACCGCTCTGGCGACCGGGTGATCCAGGATCAAACCCGGGTGACAGCATTTGAGGATTTTTCGTCGACCGGGATTTGGACTGGATTAACTCGAGACCTGGCGAGGACATTTGAAGGAGTGTCGTCGACCAGGGATTGGTGGCTCCTGAGCCGACCCAGCTGTAATGGGTACCTCCGAAATCGGAGAGTATTTGCCTGAATGGCGAGGGACACCTGTCTCTGTACAAGAAAAAAGGGATACTCACGTAAAATCAATGTCAGGTTAGACATAAATAATAACCTGAGATTTCGCCTCGAGTATTAGCGGGCGTACGAAAAAAAAAAAAAAATTAAATTTAGGTGGATCGTTTTCCCGCCCAGGGAAAAAGTCATGAGCTGGCTATAACATAAGTCATGAACGATTCTAGCAAATAAGGGAAACAGTTCAATTACCTTACTGTCCCTTCAGAATTAATATCACCACATTCACTCGCCTCCTAGACGCTTAGAATTTAATATACATATGGAATAATATTCGACAACTGGGTCGACACACAGAGGAATTGTCAAAAACATCTCGACCCTCATAATCACAGCTCGACACTCTAACACAGTAATGGCATCTTCTTAATCCCCCCAGAAACGGCGCATGCGCTCTGACCCAAGACCTTTTTGAGCACAGCTCAAAATAGACAGTTTGAAAACATATCAAGGAAAGCTGACATTGGTTCTCAAATTAAACCACAGACATAACAGACAAGTGGGACAACCACCACTGTCAACTACCATCCCGGTAAAACATGGATTAATGCCCTTAGACCAGGAAATTAATAGATAATGTTCCCAACTTTTAACCAAGCACTTTTACATACATAGACTCAGCAAACTGACCGCTACAACATGTAATTATTTTTTTCAAACATACATTTGTGTGTTATTTCATTGTGAAGAGTGTGGCTTCAATCAACAATAAGAGGCCGGCCAAAACAGGTTGGCGGGCCGGTCAAAACTGGTTGGCGGGCCGGATTTGGCCCGCGGGCCGTAGTTTGGCCACCTCTAGACTAGAGTATGAAAGATCGTAAACAACCACAACGGGAATTCTGTGGTCTGATGAAACATTTCAATAATACATATGATTTTGCTGATAAATTTACCGTTCTTTCCTATAACCGAATGGATATCCAAGACAAAATGAGAATACCCGATGAGAAGTCACAACAAATGGGTCTGACAATCCACAGAGACAAAAAACAACGACGATGTAGTAGATCCTGCAAAGGGTAGACAGATTGTACTTGTGTAAAGATTCTAATAAGATGTGGACTCAAATTTTTGCAGCCAGCTGCATCGACGTAAGTAGAGGAACAGAAAACGGTTTCAAAACATCCACGCAGAAGTGAAGATGGCTTTCCACTACATTCGGAAATTTGCGAAAATCCAATAAAATGAAATCCGCAACAAAAATAAGAATTTTTAATCCAAATGTCAAGTCATAGAAAGCAAATTCATGACCTCCAAATATGAGGGCAGAAATTACGACACCCAGAATTTAGGATACAGATTTCCAAAATGAGTGCTTGCACATGACAGACGAATTAAAGTGGTACGACATAATCATAACAAGGAACTATAACAGACGAATTTTAGTGGTACGACATAATCATAACAAGGAACTATAACAGACGAATTAAAGTGGTACGACATAATCATAACAAAGAACTATAACAGACGAATTATAGTGGTACGACATGATCATAACAAGGAACTATAACAGATGAACTAAAATGGTACGACATAATCATAACAAGGAAATATAACAGACGAATTATAGTGGTACGACATGATCATAACAAGGAACTAATGCAAAGATCCAGGAAAAAACATGTGGAACAAGAGGTGAGGAGACATATTGGCGATGTATAGAACATAATGGCGAAACCTGATAACAGCATTACTAGACTATCGTTGTTCTGTTTTGCCCAGTGTAAAAATAATTGATTCATAAACAGATGAAGGAGAGAACTTCAGACATACACAAGGTAGAGAAGGCATGTGAAGACATTGAACTGGTGCTGCAAGACTCGGACTTGTCATGAATAAATTTAGCTCTCGTACTGCACAGTAATGTTAAAGGCAAAGGTGACACGAATGTTCATTTTCTTGATTTTGTACAATGGCAACAGACTTACCTGTCTCTAATAATCTACGTAATCCGTGCTCTGTTTAGAGATCATATTCATACCTCTAAATAAAAGTAACCATCGTATGTTTATCTTAGCCACAATCGTTTCTCTGTTTAATATTAGACATATCGATCACTTAGTGGGTTAACTGCTATGTCAGGTTGTTGTTTTTATTGTTCTTTAACTAGGGGTTCTGAGCTTCTCGATCTTTTGTAGCCAATACCAAGTTGAAATCTCCTTGGTGTTATCTACACTGTAGATCTAGGCTTTTCATATGGCTATCCTGCCATTCCGAACGTGATGAGTTGAAGTCATGAGCTCCAGTTTCTCCAGCTTGGCTTTCATTTAAAGGATCCTCACATCTGCTCCCAAGCTAGGTGTCACGGATTGCCTCCCCTTAGCTCTGCAGTAGTGGTCCAACAGTGGCCAAAACTCAAGAGTAACTAATTTCGGTCTTCAAATGTGTCTACCTTCGCACAAGATTACTCTTGGCAGAATTGTAGGTAGAAGGATAATGATGTTTCTACCTCAAGGTATTATTCCCAAGATATTCAGAAAAGTGAGAACAATGCTGAATGTTTCTAAGCAATGATAACTCTAATATCTGCTGTCAACGTTTGTGAAGGACTGGGTTATCTTTTAATTTGTTATCTTGTTAAACCCCCGGCTGGTTTAATCCAGCGAGATTCCTCTGATTATTATTATTGTTATTATTGTTATTATTATTATTGTTAGTGGCTCTTCAGGTGTAGATGAAACTATATATATTAAAATAAGGACTCACACATGTGCCTTACGCTCTGTAAACATTAACTCGACAATGGATTTATCAAAATCAACATATAAAAAATTTAATGTTCAATCGCTTTTGGAACAAATCTAAATAAATATAAACTAGTGATTCTTAGAGATTCATGAAGTGTACATAGAAGCAAACAAAGAAGTAAGACGAAACATCAAAAGATACAAGATGAAATATATTGATGATTTTGGCAAGGGAAGCAGAGGAAGCTGCAGCCAAAGGAAATATGAGGGACCTGTACAACAACACAAAGCAGCTAACAGGGAAATATAAGCAAGCAAATGGCCTCATAAAACATAAGAACGGAAAACTGCTTAGTAATATACAAGAACAAATGAAGAAATGGACAGAACATTTTGAGGAACTTCTCAATAGACCAGCTCCAACTAATCCCCCAGACATCCAGCCAGCAGAAGAGGAGCTACAAATTAACTGTGAAACACCAATGAAGGAAGAAATAAAGAAAGCCATAAAGCTTCTGAAAGATGGAAAAGCAACTGGTCCAGATGGCATTCCAGCAGAGGCCATCAAAACAGATATTGATACATCTATAGATATATTATACAAACTACTTGGCCAATACTGGGAGAGAAAACGAACGAACGAACGAACTTTATTTTCAAAGGGTTCAGAATTGGGCACGCAGGCCCGTCTGACATTCTGCCCTTCCTTTCTGTCGTCTTTTATACTGATTTCATTTATTTTCACATGCATTTCACCCATCATTGTGAAGGAATTCAAAGTTGTAAAGATAAAATAATAGCATACTGACATTCACAGTATCTAATTATCACCATGAAATAAAATATATTGAAAAGTACAAACATCATCAGTCGATATTTTATCATTTGTTCGGAAAAATAATCACATTAGGGGGCAGATAATCAGAACTCATAAAGTATTCGAAAAGTCTACGATTGTTTGAATAGGGACTGAGGTTGTTATTTTTAGATCATGTGGAAGATAGTTCTAAAGATGAGCAGCAGAGTAAGCTTATCTTTTCTTGAATAATTCAAGCCTAGGCTTGGGCACGTGTACTTTGTTAAGGCGTTGATTGCGTCCTTCATTGTATTTGAACATTGGCCACATATATGTTGGAGCAGTCTGTGACAGGATTTTGTCAACAAATTTAGAGAAGAAATACCAGCAGAATGGAAGGAAGATTATCTGGTCAAGTTGCCTAAGAAGGGAAATTTACAAGAGTGCACAAATTATAGAGGAATAATGTTACTATCAGTGCCAGGAAAAGTATTAAACAGAATTCTCCTTGAGAGATTAAGGGGGAACACCCACCCAAAAATGGGTTATCTTTTTAAAAAATTAACAGAAAAATAACTAACAAACTTGTTGACATAAAATTTGGCCACATGTTACAAGAGATATTATATTTTATGATGAACAAAGTTTACTTTATAAATTTTAATGTTTTATGTGAAAATAATTAATTAACATGAAGTGATGAAAAAAAAATGAAAGGAAAACCCCCAGTGCACCTGGGAATGAATTTCACTCACATAAAAAGTGCAAAGAATGCCAAACCAGCAGATGATGTGCATAACATCCCTACCTATGGCGTGAACCACCAAAAAATGTCTACCCCAATGAGCTTTGTAGATATGGCTCTTGCAATATGACCCTTTTAAATAGCACAAATTTAGAACTTTGTATAGCAATATCTCTGTTTCTATACCATGTAAGAAAAAAGTGGAGGTTCATGCCATAAAGGATAACATGGGCTATAAGTGTGCAAAATTTTAAGGCTATAGCTTTAAAACTGTAGAAAATATCACCGGAACTGTGAATCGCAGGCCCTGTTTTCATTAAAGTTTAGTTTTTAAATGTTAAAACACTTATCTTAAAATCTTTGAACATTTATAACTCATAAACTATTACAGATAAACACATAATTCAAAAAGAATATCGAAGTAAAAAGGCTTATAAATATTTAAAACACAATTATTATACGCAAATCAAAAATAACCTTTTTTGTCTATTTCTGGGTGTATATGCCCCCTTAAAAGAGTCCATAGACTAGCAACAGAGAGATGATCAAGCAGGTTTTCGACAATACAGATCCTGTACAGACCAGATAGCCACATTGAGAATAATAGTTGAACAAAGTCAGGAATGAAATTCGCCGCTTTACATCGGATTCATGGACTACGAAAAGGCATTTGACAGTGTAGACAGAGAATCGCTTTGGGAACTGATGAGGCATTATGGAGTTCCCATGAAGATCATTAACTTAATAAGGAAGACCTATGAAGACATGATGTGCAGAGTTCTTCATGAAGGACAACTTACAGGACCGTTTAGGATAATAACGGAAGTGAGACAGGGATGCCTCTTGTCTCCATTTCTTCTCTTACTAGCAATAGATTGGGTTATGAAAACATCGACATCACACAACAGAAATTGAATCCAGTGGAATCTGACTAAACAGCTTGATGATCTTCATTTTGCAGATGACTTGGCTCTTCTGTCCCATAACCATAATCAGATGCAAGAGAAAATGAAAATTCTCGATGAGAGGTCGCAACAAGTGGGCCTGAAAATATACAGGCAAAGGACAAAGATTATGAGAATAAATGCTATAAATGATAACAAAATTGACCTGTGAAGAAACACCACTAAAGGATGGAGAATCATTCACATATGTCTAGTAATATAGACAAAGTTGGAGGGACAGACATTGTATCAAAATAAGAAAACAAAAGTCAAGTGGATCTTTCATTGCATTGGGAAACATGTGAGAACAAGAGAAATCAAGTCCAACACGAAAATAAGAATCTTCAACTCAAATGTCAAGTCAGTCCTATTGTATGGCTCTTAGACATGGAGAACAACAAAAACTACAACCAAAAAGCTACAGACTTTTATAAACGGGTGCTTGCGTAGAATAGAAGGACTGAAATTGTATGACAAAGTCACAAATGTGGAATTGATGACAAGAACCAGACAAGTGCCATTGGAACAAGAGCTGAGAAGAGACGCTGGCGATGGTTAGGACACACATTGTGGAAACCTGTTGATAACCTTACAAGGCAGTCCTTGCTCTGGAATCCACAGGGAAAGAGAGGCAGAGGTAGACCAAAAAACACATGGAGAAGAGAGCTGGAAACAGAGGTGAAAATGATGCGGAAAACATGGAAAGAACTTGAGCGGATGGCGCGGTACAGGAAGGCTTGGCATGTGTTTGTTGAAGGCCTATGCTCCTCGGGGAGCTAAAGGGTATTGATTGCTTGAATTCTTATAGATAGTTATCATCATTGACTGGCTATCAGTGTTAGAAATAAAGTCTGTTGTTCTGGCCTGCTAGAAGTAAGAATTATCTTTCCAAATTCCTGAATTGCTGGTGCTGCTGATTCCGTCAATTCATCTCTGTGTCAAGGGCACATTACCAGATGTCTAGAAATTACTGCTCTTGGTCCAGGAAAGGATCTTCAAGAGTCGTTCTCAGGCTAGTAGGACAGCTGGTATCGTTCGTAAGTAGTACCGCAACTGGCTTCTCCGATCCATACCACCAACTTTTAGAGGAATAAAAGAACAAATTCCACTTCTAAATGTTTGTTTGCCTGATATTAATCGGGCGCTTATCCCCCGCTGTCCTTGAACTGATTCCTTCTCTCCGATTTTTTATTCCTCCTGTGCATATATTATCTAACTCAGTGGATGTGATGAAAAATCACCATTATACCAGTTAATCTAATGAAAATTTGTGACTGGACAGTGGAAAATGGCTTGTGCCTGAAGGAACGTATAAAGTTTATTTCCATTTAACAAATGATAATACACAACTATACACACGTTGATGTAATCATCTCTCACTCCCTGCTCCAGTCAGAGTCTGGGGTTACTTCTGCTTTTGGTTCTCTGTGAGACCTATCATGAAGCAATCACCAGGATTCATGAATATATCCTTTTCACATGTTGAGGTTGGACCATAATCACAGGAATCTTTAACACCACTAGTCAAGTATACACATATAAAGTTCAAAGTATAAAACTATGTGCACTCACCTCAATCAAATTGAGAATCTTTACACTTCCTCCTCAGATAAATAGTCTCGGCAATTTAATACGATTTACCTCGAACACTCGTCTGGGATTTTTCTGATTTTAGAATTCCTCTGTGACTTTGTGTGTAGTTTTCTGTAGAAGTCCGGGTCCGTATTAATTTTGGGAGTTGTCTTTTCCAGTGGGTAAAAGATGCTCTAATACGTGTTTTCGTTCCTAATAAATTCAGAGTCCTTCTCTATTCTTTCCTGTAGCAAGGTCTGAGCTGTCTTCTTGTAACGATTTCTGGAATGCAGTCTTGTGTGTCAAAATTGGTTTACATTATATATCGTGGATTTCCTGCCCCCACTTTTCCAGGCGGTTGGGACAAACGCCCAATCGCCGCAATTGTTATTCGCTCTTTAAAATGCCAGCCAATCTTATTTGAAAGTTTTAGTTTTGGCAATTTTATGATGAAATATTCTGCATGACTCATTTAGTGCAAAATTTCAAACCAGTACTTTCTAAAATTGCGCTGTAAACATTCGATTATTATTTGGTAAAGTTACATCTATAACACTTCAAAATGTGTTCCCAGATTTGGGATTATCTGACTTGCTTATCCCACGTAATTCAGACATCTTTATCGTATGACTCGGCGCAATTCGACCGTCTGTCTGGACATATTCGTGGTTTATCCGTACCTCCAATTTTGCGAGTCTGTTGTTCTGACGAATTGAAAGGGATGATTCAATCTTGTACAAACATCGACGATAGCCTTTCACCTGGAGTCCATGTGGGATCGTCGTTTATTTTACACGCTTTTATTTAATTTCTCTTGTATGTCACCTTCATGTCACGTTCAAATCTCGCAATCGATTTTTCAATCACTTCCATATGCGCAATAGCTCTGAAACTTGGCATAGTTGTGTATTCCTGATGACAATACAATAATCAGTCAATTATTTAATAATTTAATATTGTAATTATAACATTTTGAGTAATTAAAGTTTTTCGTAAAGTAATGTAATCAAATCATGGACCATAATCAAGCTAATTAAAACTTCAAGAGTACGAGGTGTGCTTTATTTTTCTATGTGTAAAACAGGGCAGTACTCAAAGTGTCTAGCTTAATCAAGGGAAATAATCCAAATTATAAAAATCGCCAGATATAAAATAAGTAAAAATTTTTTTTTCCCCTATGTCATCATTTTTCTAACACTAAAACGAAGAGAAAAGAATATATATATATATATATATATATATATATATATATATATATATATATATATAGATAGATATATATATATATATATATATATATATATATATAATATTTTAAACACAGAAAATAATTTTTTCAAGGAGTTTATAGCTTACAGTCAAAAAATGTAACACCACATTGACAAAAAGCGTGGAGCGCTTAAGCGCCTATCATATATTTTATCCGTAAGTATCTAATGAAGTAGTAAGCAGAAGTTAATTTCATGCAGAATCAGCACCCGACGCTTTTTGTCAATTTGATGTTACGTTTTTTTACTGCAAGCTATAAACTCCTTGAAAAATAATTTTTGGTTTTTAGTGCATTAAAAGCGCGTGTTTAAAATATTTTTATTTTTTATTGCGACTTAATTAATCCCTCAGGGCTGGACCGTCGAATTGAAGTGAATTGAAGTGTGAAAGTTATGTAATCATTGACCATCGGATGTGTTGACAGAAATGGGTCAAGTTAGGGCAGGGGAGAGAGAGAAACATCATAATTTCGCACGCACAGTAAAGGTAATACAATACTGCCGGAGTTGACATGAGACCGCACAAACCTTCTAGTGAAAATAGGAAGAAGAAGCGCGTCGCATACTGTGCCTCCTGCCCCAACTAAGGGGGCTCTCCAAATATGCAGAGCTAAAATAATGTGCCCTGGTTATTCTGAGCTCTCCCAAGGTATGGTCACGTCAAGTTAAATACATGACATGGACTTCTCCCTACGGGAGAAACCTACATACTTACTCCATATTTCTAAAGAATGACAAGAGAAGAAACAAAAACAAGGAAAAACATTTAATAGGCTTTAATTATGTAAGCAAAATAAAGCCATTTTTAATGTTTCTAATAATTGTGTTGACGTCTATCTTTCCAATATCGTTGTACATTTGTTCCCAGCTTCGAATTTCTACCTGTATCTTAGTTACATTGTTCATTAATCAATTGATAACATGACCCGTCCAACCCCCAAATAAGTTATATTTACAATGCATGGAATCTATAACTGTGGTTCCATGTCTGTGAGTATCTCTCTGACTCACAGTTGTGAGTGTACGTGTAGCGATATTACACCTTTATATATGTGTGTATTTCTATGTCTTACTGTTTTATATATACATACATATATATATATATATATATATATATATATATATATATATATATATATATATATATATATATATATATATATATATATATATAGTTATATTGCATGTCGTAAGTATGTTTCTGTGTATCACGGTTTGTATGTACATGTGAGCTAAAATACAAATCTCATGTATGTATGTCTATGTCTCGTTGACGTGTGTGTACACGCAGCTATATTACAATCTCAGGTATGTATCTTTATGCCTCACGGCTCTATGTGTATACATGTAGCTAATTCAATTCTCATGCACGTGAATATCTTTATGCCTGACGGCTGTATGTGCACATATAGCTATATTACAAATCTAATATATGAATGTTTATGTGTATTTATAGATGTAACTATACTAACAATCTCTGTTATTGGGTACCTCTGTGTCTCACGGCTGTATGTGTACGGGTAGCTATATTACAAATCTAATGGATGCATCTCTACGCCTAACGTTTGTGTATAAACATGTAGCTATATTACAAATCTCATGGAAATAAGTGTGGCGAGTTTGAATTGAACATGTTCTGGTTTCTGTAAGTATGACTCATTTGTCCAGAGAATCCCGAGCCTATGGAGGTTGAACAATAACTTGTAAATTGGTTTCAAACGAACCATCGGTAAGCACGTTGAGTCGAACGCCTCAGTAAATACAGCCACATTTATTCATACGAACATTGTTGCATCATTAATACGATATTTTCAATCCACAATTTCCAAGACTTCAAATGATACAATGCTTATAGCACACTAGCGATGGCCACTCCAGGCCTAGACACTATCTCAAATAAGATCCACTGGGAACGCATGTAAACACAGCTAATCAGTCTGAAAGACTGTCCACAAAAGCTCACCTTACTCTGTCAAACATTAACACGTCACATGCGAACTACGCAAAGTGACATAAACTAGTGCCGCACTAATAGGCACTCCAAACATCATCATTCTCACTAACATGTGGCGTGCAAAAGCCTACGCCACAATGAGTATGACGTACTGTTGTGTGTATCGTAGTTGCCCCCTTCAGTCATAGCTGACTATATAAATGCGCCCTTGAGGTGAAGGCCCTCGGCTGATTTTTTGCATGGTGTTCTTTTCGGCATGTTCTTTTCTCTTCTGCTTGTTGTGAGAGCTTCTTTTCGCCCAATCTAAGGTGGTGCAGTAGGGAGCATCGCCATTTGGTTCCAACGGAAGCTTCATCCTACCTCGTTGCTGGATTTATAGCCAGTGCCTTCATGTTTCTCTTGCACACATCTCAGAACATCAGCTGCGGTGCCAGGCTGTTCCTTTGCCATCTGCCAGTTGTCTGTAGAAAATATATATGAGGATGCAACCATCTTCCATGGGGCGAACATGACCAAACTAGCGTAGTCTGAACTGTTTTATGCAGTGTATACGTGCTTTGAAGGCCATCACGTGACAGCACCTCGACGTTTGTTTTTCCACGAAATACCAAGCATGTGGCGTAGACACCGTAGATGAACGAACGAACGAACTTTATTTTCAAAGGGTTAAGAATTGGGCGCGCAGGCCCGTCTAACATTCTGCCCTTTCACTCTCTTTTATCTTGCGTACTACATCCTTTTATTCCCACGTATTACTTTAAGCATTAATTTAAAGGCATGCAACATTATAAAGTTAACATAACAGCATTTATTTACAGTATGCAATCATAATAAAAAAATGACTAGGTTTTTTTTTAACCAAACAAGATAGTAATTGAAAAAACATTAATTTATTTATTTATTTAAAATAATTTAAAAAAAAATAAAGTAAAATAAACAAAACAATAAATAAATAAAATAAATAAATTCTGTATACCGACACTCACTTATGCGGTCAAAACGTCTACAAGTAATCTGTATTTTTGAATGTGTCATCAATCATCAATACAAAAATTACATAAACACATTCTCGCTTATATCCATACATTCTTGGTGAAATATGAAATAATAATAATAATGATAACACTTTCTTACACACTTATGTGGCAGGAAAAGTCTTTGAGCAGTTTAAAAAAAAATGTATATCTGCTTATTCTCATATAGGCCTACATCATCACATTTAAGCAAACGAAAACATTCACACTTCTAAAGTACAGTGGTATGCGGGTACATTCTCACGATTCACATTTCTAAAGTACAGTGGTATGCTGGTACATTCTCACATATATTACATTATATAATAATATTATATGGATATAAAACAAATTATTCACACACACACACACACACACACACACACACACACACACACACACACACACACACACACACACACACACACACACACAAACGAGCAGAAGAGGAAAAGAATTGTTGACCTATGGATGAGATGTTGACAGCCAAATGCTGTTTCTATGGAGGTAGATAATCAGTGTTGAGGAAGGGTTTGAAAAGTGCTTTGTTAAATGAATATTGTGTAGGTAGGCTTTGTAGGTGGCGTGGAAGGGTGTTCCATAAGTAGGCTCCAGGGTAGGCTAGACTCTTTTTGTACATGTCGGTCCTAGGTTTGGGGAGACGTAACTGATGTAATTGTTGTCCCTCTCTTCTACTGGTTTGAAACAATGATCGTAGGTACGGCGGGGCATTGTTAGATAGAATTGCGTGAGTCAGCTTGGCGAGACCGTGTTGTCACCAGCTTTTCACATGGGGTCAAATGTTGGACCGACGCGTTTCAAAAGACTGATAGGATAGATAAGCGTATGACCGGTATAATTACTTGGTATTATCGCATTTACCTTGTGGAACGTAAACAATTCGACGTGTAAAGCAGATACGTCCGTAGGGGAGTAGAGTGTTAGAGACTTCACCCTACTAGATCCAGCATGGAGCAAAATAATGAATAAAAGGCATGATTTATGCCAAATAAACGCTACTGGAGAAAAAATGAAGAAAAAGAAACGATACTGCCGAAGGGCTGAAGGTGTGAAAGATCACACAAAAGAGCATGTCCAGACGTTCTGTGACAAGGAGTCTTCACAACATATTCAGAAAAGCGAAAACATTGCTGCATTTGCTGAGCACGTTACTTCTTTGATTTGCCGACAACATTTGTGAAAGATTAAGCATTCATTAATTTTAGCTAGTCAACACCGCACCCCCGATTTACTCAGTGGAATTCTTATTATTCTTGTATAGCTCTGTTTAGAGTGTGTTTACTAATTTGACGAGACAAACACGCAGTACATTTGAAATGATTATATTTGTATTAACAAATAACAGATTTAATAATAATTTAGTTTTAACAAGGTTGAAATAGTTGAATAGATTAAAAGAAAATGTTCATCATTTCATTAATAGTAGGTTTTAAGAAAAAAGTTCACTTTGGCAGCTTATACGTTTCACTTAGCTTCCAATAGTACTTTCTGCTCCCGCTGATGGGTTCTGTGCAGATAGGTCACTGAAGTTCTCACGTCTCTGGTTAAGCTTAAAGGCGCAGCACATTCCCAGAACAATCAACGAGTAACTGCCAATCTGGTCCCGCATTTCTACGTCAGTCCTCTTCTACCCTAACTTTGTTCCAGAGATTAGTACCCTCACTGGTACCACCACCAACAACTATGGTAAAAGAATAGAAACGAAACGCTCTCCTGAGTATTGCATTTCCCGACACATGCTTATGTATCCCCTTTCTGCTATTCAACCATCTCATTGTTACTGTGATTTTTGCCTATATTTTATAGACGTCAACTTGTTTGATTTTATTGATGACCTAAGAGAGATAACTGTCTATTAACTTTTCAGTAACAGGTTAGATTAGTGTTTATCTTCTCTTGTCATATTCACCTATCCTTATAAGGATCGATGTTGACCTGGTTCAAGTAAACGTCTTAAATAGTTGGCATTCCTTAAGACGCTACCTACATGTCCATAAAAGGAGCGGTTACCTCGCTTTTCGGGGAAACGCTCTGGACGGTAGGAGTTTTACTCAGGTCTGTGCTTATGGCACATGCGCAAAGTTTTGGGCGCGGAGAGAGAGACTTCCGATCTGGGAGTCGACGTGAGTGATTTGTGCAAAGAAGAAGGTCCGGAGATTTTTCTCTGCTGTGTTACTGGGGAAGAGATGTCCTCTGTGTGGCTATGATGCCAGTGATTTCCCCGAAGTTTATTCGATACGCCAGGGTTGGCGAGTTTTGTTTTTCTGGTGATTTTTTCTAGGATGTCAAGGTAAAAAACACACATTTTATATCTTCCCGTTATGCCTAGATCTGCAGATTTGGTTGTCTGCATACAAGAGTGATTGACAATTTTGAGGCGAAATTTTTGCTAGCAGAGATGTAGACGATATGATATGCAGAGCCCACTATATGTGCTCTTTATAGAAACCAAGACTAACACGTCTTATTTGATGAGAGAAACTCAGGGAAGATAGTATTATTTTGGATCCCGCTACTCAGGCGGTATGTTTATCATGGACTGATATGCCTTGCTATCAAGTCACAACACAGATGTTAACTTGTCATAAAGCCCGCTAGTTGCGGCCTGATTTTGTCGCCATAAAAGCCCGCTACTTGCAGCCTGTATTCTTCGCCAGAAGAAGTTCCTGTCAGATGATGTCAGAGGAACCTTAGACTATTGTCAAATAATTGAGAGACCGCCCTTTCCTGTGCGGCATGTCTACTTGTGGTAACTGACGCGTTCAGTCTGTTAGACCTGGGCTACAATACTATCAGAACATAGATTGACAGTCATTAATGTTCTGTGATGTTTTGCAACCTTGTCAAGTGACTGTACCTGTGATGTCAGCGTATGTCTCGTAATAAATGATTGAAATGTCAGCAGTCGTTACCAACGCTTAATTGACTTCTACATGTGATGTAGAGTGAGTGTCCTGTGTACCTATCAAGATCCTATACACATTCGCGTCTTCTTGTATACCTGATGTCTACACACTCACATATCCCATCAAGCTGCATACATCCATGAGTACTACGCATCTGACTGTCTGTATGGCGTCTCAGTTAATGTCAACATTGCTCCTTGTGAGCGCCCCAACATTTGGTGACCTGACCCAGATAATATACACCTCAACTGTGTGACTGGATCAAAGCCGCCATTAACATTGTGGTAGGCCAGATTCCTGGGGTCTAAGCTTCACAGTGAACAGATTTAAGAGGTCAACTACTGATACAAGCTTGTTGCCTGACACCTCATATCATCTTGATTTTCGATGTTCAACACACATAGATACCATCAGAAGTACTACAGTCTTTAACATCCATGTTGTGAGCGAGCCTGTCTCTTTGTTTACCTGTCGAGTAAATGCTGACGTGGTAAACTGTTCCAACTGTTTTTACGTGCTACGTCTACAGTCATCGCTTTAGATCAGCGTTGTGGATCATCTATTTAACCGTGTTTGCAAGAATCACATTGTACATGTACTGTGGAGTCCACTACTTGTTGTCGTGTAGCGGAAACCTTCAACGGTGGATCTTCCTTGCATTGTTCTCTTGTTTGAACTTTGCTGGACTTAAGGCCAGGATTAATCATTAAGATAAGTGGCAGTTTGTGTTTGGAAACTGAGCCATTATATTGTGTCTAACTGAGCCTTCCTTGCAACACACTTTATTTAAATGCTATGTATTTATGTTATATGTTTTTTGGTGTGTTTATTTCAGCGGGTTTCGGTTGGGTGGTGTCTGTTGTAGGGTATACCACGTTACAGAGGGTCTATAACAGCGTTCTTTATGGAACTTATCGCGAATTTCCCACTGTGGAAATTTGTAGCGACTTTTGTTTGCTTTCGCGATATTTTTGTTTAGCTGTGCCGAGGTGTTCTTTCGTCGTTTTTGTGATATTTTTGTGTTCTTTAGTTTTGATTTGTTTTGTTTGTATTTGTCTGCCTCACCTTCCTATTGTTAATTTTTATACACCTTTATATTTATACACTGTTGTTGTCATTTGTTTTCGTTAATTTCTTCGTAGTTATCATTGCAATTTTTTTTGCAACAGTCTCTTTATTTTAGCTGTTTTGTTTATTTGCCCTCTGCGAACATTTACGTTTGTCTAGATACTTGTCTTTGTTTATTTAATGTTATACATTGTTGTCATATACAGTCTATACATATACTTGGTTATGCACTATTAATATTATGATGCACTTTAGATACAAAAGTGATTAATGGTGATATTATAATTATACAAAGTCTTTGTCAAAGACTTGTCTCCCACTGAGGTTGGGATAAAGGGTATTGTTATTTCAGAAGTGCTGATATCAAATTATTGGACATAATGTCTACATTGGATTACTTTATCGAGCAAGGGAAAGCCCTTGGGAAAATTGATGAGAAATTGGAAGAGTTTGCACTTGCTCAATATGCCAAGGCACAGAAGGCGGAAGAAAAAAAGATGCAAATACAAATGGACAGAGAGGCTGAGAATAAAAGATTAGAAAGAGAAGCTGAACAAAAGAATTTAGAAAGAGAAATGGAGGAAAGGAAAATTCAGCAACAGCTAGAAGCTGAGGAAAGAAAAGAAAAACAGAAACTAGAAGCTGACAAACAGAAACTAGAAGCTGACAAACTGAAGCTAGAAGCTGAAAAACAGAAAATGTAACATGAAGAAAAAATGTTAGCTTTGGAGCTGGAGAAATTAAAATTGATGAATATGGGTAATTCTCAAGCAGCTTCTAGTAAGACAAAGGAGAATTCTTATAAAGTCAAATTACCTCCTTTCAACTCTGCAAAGGACGACATAACATTCTATCTAGATAGATTTGAACATACATGCGAAACGCATAAGGTAGATAAGGCACAATATGTCGGACAACTGATGGAAATACTTGCAGGTAAAGCATTAAGTACTATAATATCGATAGAAGGTCCTGACAAGAAATAAATTCCAAGGTGCACAATGCAACTTTGATAGGAAGAGTAATCGTAACTACGGACAGGATCAAGGCGATCCATCCTTTAATGGTTCTTCCTCAAAGAACTGGAGGCGAGCTGACAGTCCTCGTAATTTTGGTTCCAACAATTTTGGAAACTTTCGCAGGGGTAGCTGCAATAAAAACTATCCAAGCTATCATAATTTGTCACGAAGACAACGAAACCAATCTAGCGGTTATTCTCATCAAAGGGAATATGACAATCGCAACTGTGAAAACTGCGGTTCAAACCAAAACAATAGTTTCGGTAGGTCAAATAATAATAATTTAAAAAGAAATAATAGCCGCCATAGATCGCAACACAACAATAATAAATCATGTCACCATTCTAACTCTGCACAGCAAGAGTCTCAAGAGTCTCAAGGAGTTAGTAATCAAGAGAACAATAGTAATAAAAACTCTAGTGCTATCACTTGTTCTGCTTTTGATTTTTAGAGAGCATCTCAATGCCCCCAATGTACAACACTATTCGAACCTACTACTATATCTACCATGAGTTGTGGTCATCCTCTTCCCGCTCTTCCTGCCGCAGCTACGCATGATGGGAGAGGATCTCTTATCCTACATAGAGGTCTAGTGAATAATAATCCAGTCTCAGTCCTTTTTGATTCTGGATGCACTACTATTGGGTTAAGCAATCTCTTATAGAACCTTCCTGTGCCACTGGAAAGGTGGTTAAATGTGTGACATTTGGTGGCACAGTAGAGAAGTATTCAACTGCTATCATCCACATAGCTTCTCCCTTCTTTACGGGAGATGTTCACGCTTGTGTGCTACCGAATCCTATTGCGGATCTTATCATCGGTCGTATACATGGGGTTAAAGAGTGTACCCCGCAGCAGATTGCTGCTTGGGAAGAAGAAAATATCCAAGCTGCTAATGCAGTTATCACTAGAGCACAAGCTCAAAATATGCCTCAGACTTCATCGACCGAAAGGGATGAAGTGATTAATCAAGATGATCACTCGGTGATTTCGCGTGACTCTTTTATAAAACTTCAGCAAGAAGACACCTCTTTAAAAAAATTCTTCCTTCTTGTCAAAAAGGGTGATCCAAATCAGAACACAAATCGCAAATCGTGGATCACTATGAAGAATGGTGTACTAGTGCGTATGGTACAAGATTCGAATACGTCTATGCATTCGCACATTCTTGTACCTAAAAGTATAAGAGTTCGAATTCTGCAACATTCTCACGACTCTCAGTGTGCTGGTCATATGGGATTTTCCCGTACTAAGTCGAGAGTTCTGGCGGCTTTATTTTGGCCATTCGTTAATAAAGATAAACGTCTTTATTGTCTTTCATGCAACGTATGTCAAGAAGTCAAGTCGAAAGGTCCTCGCCATGCAGCACCTATCCAGGCTGCGGACATTCCTATTCGTCCGTTTCAGAAAATGGCAATAGACATTATTGGCCCTTTTAAAATCAGATCGGTCAGAGGACACCAATTTATTCTGACATGCGTTGACATGTGCACACGTTGGCCAGAGGCTATACCTCTTAAGAGTATTTCTACTGCCGATATTGCAGACGCTCTTTGGCTGATATTTTCTCGTCTGGGATTTCCCAAAGAAATCTTGTCAGACCATGGCACCCAATTAATATCTGCCACTATGTCACAAGTGATGTCTACTCTGCATATTAAAGGGTCTCTGAGTAGTATCTATCATCCGATGTCTAATGTGTTAGTCAAACGTCTGAATAGAACCCTCAAGAATTTACTTGGGAAGATAACTGAGGACTATCCTCAGGATTATGACAGAGTTTTACCCGCTGCTCTCTTTGCTTATAGAGAGGTTCCTAATGAACATACGGGCTTTTTTCCATTTGAGCTTGTCTTTGGCGCGCGTCCGCGCTGTCCCATGTCTTTGCTTTACGATCTTATAACTGCTGATGATATCAGTGATGACACACAATCTTCGTATGAATATGTCATTGCTCTCAGGCAGAAAATTATTGAAGCATGCAGATTAGCAACTTCTGCATCTGAATTTGCTAAAGAAAAGGCAAGGCAGTTTGCAAATAAAAATAGATGCCTGCGTCAACTTTGTCCTGGCGACAAAGCACTTGTATTGCTCCCTTCCAGGGAAAATAGACTTCTCATTGGATGGAAAGGTCCTTATTTGATTGTCTCTAAAATTTCTGATGTCGACTATGTTGTCGATATTGACAGAAAGCATAAAACCTTTCATATAAATATGCTTACATAATTTTATGAACGTCCAGAGTACCTGCAGCATATCTTTCAGGCAACGGACGATACTCTAGTCCCTCATGGTCATTACTCATCTCTGTCGGTTATACAGGATGAGGAATCTACTTTCTCTGACGTTAATCTTCCTCTTCCGATGATTCCACTTCATTCTACGGAATCTTGGAAAAATGTTACTGTTTCTCCTAGATTATCTACTGAGGAACAGCTACAAGTCTCTTCCATGTTACAAACATTTCAGGATGTTCCCACGGACATTCCTGGACACACATCTGTCATTAAACATGACATTATACTTACTGACCATAATCCTATCAGGGTCAGACCTTACCCTATTCCTATACATTTTCAAACACAGGTCGAGAAAGAATTGGATGAAATGATACAGTTGAAAATAATTGAACCATCCAATTCGGCATACTCTTCGTCTATGGTTATTGTTCGAAAGAAAGACAATTACATACGCCTTTGCGTCGACTACCGTAAACTAAACAAAGTAACGAAGTTCGATGCTGAACCTATGCCTTTATTGGAAGATCTACTTATTAGACTTTCTAATTCTCGGTTCTTTACCAAACTCGACTTGTCTAAAGGTTACTGGCAAGTTCCCCTCACTGAACGAGCCAAACCTCTTACTGCTTTCTCAACACCTAGGGGTTTGTTCCAATGGAACTTCATGCCTTTCGGCCTTATCAATGCCCCAGCTACTTTTGTACGCATGATGCGTCGAATTCGTTCATATCGTTCAGGTGTCTTTGCATACTTGGACGAAATCTGTCTTTTCAGCGATTCTTGGGAAGATCACTATTTGGGGTTATATGAACTGATGTCTACTCTACGCGAGCATAATTTGACAGCCAAACCCTCTAAAGCCTATGTTGGGTTTAGTGAAATTTCTTTTCTTGGACACCGTGTTGGGCATGGTCTCTTGAAGACAGAGGACCACAACACCTCTAAGATACTAAACATCACTATTCCTAAGACAAAGAAGAAGATACGTAATCTCTTAGGCTTAATACAGTTCTACGGAAGATTCATTCCGAATCTTTCTTCCATCACGGCACCTCTCTCAACCCTATTGAAGAGAGGGTCTCCTAATGTGGTGCACTGGTCACAAGAATGCCAGGCTTCATTGGATCAGATTAAGACATTGTTATCATCTCCTCCTATCTTAAGACTACCTACAGCTGATAAGACTTTTGTACTACGTAGTGACGCCTCATCAATAGGGATCGGGGTGGCACTGATGCAGGAGTATTAAGAAACTCTGCACCCTGTAATGTATGTCTCTAGGAAACTTAATGCGGCAGAAAGGAATTATTCTGTTCTAGACCGTGAATTATTAGCTATGGTCTGGGCGATTCTGAAACTTCAAAGATTCCTTCTTGGCGCGCATTTCATAGTAGAAACCGACCAAAAAGCTCTCACAGATATGCAGAGTAAGGACTTGAAGAGCTCAAGATCCACTCGATATGCTATTGCTCTTCAACCTTTTCATTTTACGGTACGAGCTATCCGTGGTTCGGATAATGTGATGGCAGACATACTGTCACGATGCCCACATGATTCTACTTAACTCTGATATCCTACATTTTCTGATACACGTCTACATTTATGACAGTAGCAAACAATAACATGTTTATAAATTGTTTGAATTCTTTCTCTGTTACCGTCTTTGGTATAACAGAGGAAGGTTTGGTTATCACGATATGAAGGTCGGAAATTATTACGGCCACATTTGATATTTAGAAATATAGTATTAACTTTAGTACATTATAACTTTCTATGATTATCAAATGGAATTGTGTTATTTGTATTCTTCTCAGCAAACCAGTGCTGTATTTTGGAAAACATATAAAGAGCTCCTGTTATACCTTTTGATGTCCAAGCTTACCCTTTGGACACTTCTTACATGTGCCCTCCTGAATGGAGTATTGTATTGATCTTCGGATGACAACTTCAAGGGTTTACATTAATATATTTGTGTATTCAAAATTGTAATAAAACACATTAAATTTAGTTACGTTAAGTTACATCACTATATTCCAGGAGATTACCTTGTTAAAATTACATTAAGGTAATGACTCCGCTATATGATATTGTATTTTTTTATATGTATGTAAATGTTGTTTGCATTGTAACATTGCCTGCACCTTAGAGTTCTTTGGTGGCACCTCTCCGGATAGGTTGATATTTGGAGAATATACTTTCTCTTATCTTGTGAGATATCTTGTGTTCTCACCGGACGCTCTTATTGTGCGTCATTGAACCTACATTATGGTGTTCATCCTTTCATAAGCGCATCATTCGTGCGTTATGAGCTTGTTGTATATTGCTCATTGATGTACTTCCCAAAAAAAAATGAGTTCATTTTTTTTGTCCCGCGGGGTGCGGTAAACTGTTACTGTGATTTTTGCCTATATTTTATAGACGTCAACTTGTTTGATTTTATTGATGATCTAAGAGAGATAACTGTCTATTAACTTTTCAGTAACAGGTTTGATTAGTGTTTATCTTCTCTTGTCATATTCACCTATCCTTATAAGGATCGATGTTGACCTGGTTCAAGTAAATGTCTTAAATAGTTGGCATTCCTTAAGACGCTATCTACATGTCCATATAAGGAGCGGTTACCTCGCTTTTCGGGGAAACGCTCTGGGCGGTAGGAGTTTTACTCAGGTCTGTGCTTATGGCACATGCGCAAAGTTTTGGGCGCGGAGAGAGAGACTTCCGATCTGGGAGTCGACCTGAGTGATTTGTGCGGAAAAGAAGATCCGGAGATTTTCCTCTGCTGTGTTACTGGGGAAGAGATGTCCTCTGTGTGGCTATGATGCCAGTGATTTCCCCGAAGTATATTCGATACGCCAGGGTTGGCGAGTTTTGTTTTTCTGGTGATTTTTTCTAGGATGTCAAGGTAAAAAATACACATTTCATATCTTCCCGTTATGCCTAGATCTTCAGATTTGATTGTCTGCATATAAGAGTGATTAACAATTGTGAGGCGACATTTTTGCTAGCAGAGATATAGACGATATGTTATGCAGAGCCCACTATATGTGCTCTTTATGGAAACCAAGACTAACACGTCTTATTTGATGAGAGAAACTCAGGGAAGATAGTATTATTTTGGATCCCGCTACTCAGGCGGTATGTTTATCATGGACTGATATGCCTTGCTATCAAGTCATAACACAGAGGTTAACTTGTCATAAAGCCCGCTAGTTGCGGCCTGATTTTGTCGCCATAAAAGCCCGCTACTTGCAGCCTGTATTCTTCGCCAGAAGAAGTTCCTGTCAGATGATGTCAGAGGAACCTTAGACTATTGTCAAATAATTGAGAGACCGCCCTTTCGTGTGCGGCATGTCTACTTGTGGTAACTGACGCGTTCAGTCAGTTAGACCTGGGCTACAATACTATCAGAACATAGATTGACAGTCATTAACGTTCTGTTGTATAGATGTTCCAAATGTATGGATATCAGATGTCGTTCACCATTACCATGTATGTGATGTTTCGCATCCTTGTCAAGTGACTGTACCTGTGATATCAGCGTATGTCTCGTAATAAATGATTGAAATGTCAGCAGTCGTTACCAACGCTTAATTGACTTCTACATGTGATGTAGAGTGAGTGTCCTGTGTACCTATCAAGATCCTATACACATTCGCGTCTTCTTGTATACCTGATGTCTACACACTCAAACATCCCATCAAGCTGCATACATCTACGAGTACTACGCATCTTATTGTCTGTATGGCGTCTCAGTTAATGTCAACATTGCTCGTTGTCAGCGCCCCAACATTTGGTGACCTGACCCAGATAATATACACCTCAACTGTGTGACTGGATCAAAACAGGCATTAACACTCATCACACTCAGAATTTACTCTCGATGAGAATTACACTTAATCCCCCGAGAGAAACTTTCTGTACACTTAAATTGAATAGCTTAATCCTTATTTTACATTTAAATGAAAACTTTAGTAGTACAGATAGAATATGTTTACATGTTTGAAAAGTGTTCACATTTACACTGTTAAAACATTTGAAACTTTCATTAACTTTAAAGTGAATATTTTTACATAAACATTTACACTGGTTTGAAACTGTAAGTATTAAACTTAGAATGTAATGAAAAATGTAGAATGTAAAATGACAACTTACGCCAATCCTGGCTCACATACTTTTTACTCAGATGAATGAAGTTAAGACACTTGATTAGGCCTCTTACGCGAGTTCTTGGGGATCATTACTTTTATAAGATAATTCCCTCTATGACTTCGTGTGCTCAGTTTCCTCAGACAGTGGCTTTCCTTATTAAATTGATAGAGTTTCCTGGACTGTTTTGTAAGTCCTAATGAATACTCCACAAAGTCCGGTCTGATAAATGGAAATCTGAATTCTAAGCTTCACTCTGGCAGGGTCTGTTTTAATCTTGGCAAGCGTGAATCTCACAGTGTCTTAACTCTGAAATGCGTCAGGTTATATTCATTGTCCTCTCCTGTTTGTTATGGAGCTGCTCAGGGCGAAATCATTTCAAACAAATATGTTGGGTGGGGTAATTTCAAAATATTCCAACATGGAATAATTTTGCGCATGATGCAAAGGTCACGTTTCCAAATATAGCAATCAAACCTCCGATGCCTTGTGTACCCTCTCACAAACACATCGGTAAACTCTCTCAGCAATGGGTGTAAGATGTAACATCTTATTACTTTATCGAAAGTAATCTTGTCAGTATTGTCTGTACAAAATGTGTCATCCCGACAAGTAATCTCTTATCTGTCACGCACCCTGTCTTTTTATAGCAATTAAACAAATACGCTGAGCGATTTTGTGTTACGTTGATGTCTGATGCCGGCCGCTGCCGATATTAACCAGCATCAATCAATATCCTTTAGCTCCCCAAGGAGCATAGGCCTTCACCAAACACATGTCAAGTCTTCCTTCCTGTGCCATCTGCTCACGTTCTTTCAATGTTTTCCTCATCATTTTCACTTCTGTTTCCAGTTCTCTTCTCCATGTGTTTTTTGGTCTACCTCTTCCTCTCTTTCCCTGTGGATTCCAGAACAAGGACTGCCTTGTAATGCTATCAGCAGGTTTCCTCAATGTGTGCCCTATCCATCGCCAGCGTCTTCTTTTCAACTCTTGTTCCACTTGCACTTGTCTGGTTCTTGTCATCAGTTCCACATTTGTGACTTTGTCATACCATTTCAGTCCTTCTACTCTACGCAAGCACCCGTTTATAAAAGTCTATAGCTTTTTTGGTTGTTGTTTTTGATGCTCTCCATGTCTCAGAGCCATACAATATTACTGACTTGACATTTGAGTTGAAGATTCTTATTTTCGTGTTGGACTTGATTTCTCTTGTTCTCCATATGTTTCCCAATGCAATGAAAGCTCCTCTTGCTTTTTTGTATTCTTATTTTGATATCTCTGTCTATCCCTCCAACTTTGTCTATATTACCTCCAAGATATGTGTACGATTCTACATCTTTTAGTGGTGTTTCTTCAAGTTCAACCTTGTTATCATTTCTTGCATTTATTCTCATACTCCTTGTCTTTTCTCTGTGTATTTTCAGGCCCATGTGTTGTGACCTCTCATCGAGAATTTTCATTTTCTCTTGCATCTGATTATGGTTATGTGACAGAAGAGCCAAGTCATCTGCAAACTCCAGATCATCAAGCTGTTTCGTCAGATTCCACTGGACTCCATTTCTGTTGCGTGATGTCGATGTTTTAGTAACCTAATCTATTGCTAGTAAGAAAAGAAATGGAGACAAGTGGCATCCCTGTCTCACTCCCGTTCTAATCCTAAACGGTTCTGTAAGTTGTCCTTCATGAAGAACTCTGCATGTTATGTCTTCATCTTTTCTTTGATCCTTAGCCGCCGACCGTCAAAGCAGTCAGTGGCCACCACGCCTAGTGGCGACTTGTAGGGCAACAACACATTGATTCCACTTTGCTCGGTCTGTGGCCATCCTTCGTACAGTGCCCCAACTCTGGTTCATTCTTTGCATCTCAGCCTCCACAGTCCTCCGCCAGGTTGTTTTTGGTCGGCCTCTCTTTCGTTTTCCTTCAGGGGTCCAAAGCATAGCTGTTCTTGTGATGGCATCGGGGTCTCTTCTGAGGACATGGCCAACCCAGCTCCAGCGTCTGCCAGCTATGATGGTGTGCATGTTCTCTTGCTTGCTCCGAGTAAGCAGATCTTGGTTGGTGATGGTATTCGGCCAAAAGATTCGGTGAATTTTTCTTAGGCATGTTGTGTGAAAAGAGGACAATTTCGACATTTCCTTCTCTGTAACTCTGCAGCATTCCGCACCATAGAGAAGCACAGAAAGCACACAGCTCTGATATAATCTTAATTTTGTGCTTGTGCTGTATTGAGAGGACTTCCAGATGTTGTTTAGGCTAAAGAAGGCTGTTCTTGCCTTATTCATTCTGATGTTGATGTCTTTGCCTGCCCCGCCGTCTGGTTTTACTATGCATCCTAGGTATGTGAAGGTGTCTGTCTGTACCAGTTGCTGATTCCTTACTGATATGGGCTCAGGGTTGCTCACATTTAGCGTCATACCTCTTGATTTCTTTAGATTGATGTTCAAGCCCACCTGCTGTCTAAACTTATTAAGTCTATCCGTGTTTTCCTGGATGTGTTGATGTGAATGTGCTAGTAGTGCAATGTCATCTGCATATTCCAGATCTTCCAATGTAGAAAATGTAGTCCATCGTATTCCTCTTGGACTGCCCTCTATTGTCTGGCGCATCACCCAGTCTATGACTGTTAAAAATAGTGGTTGATAAGGGGCATCCCTGTCGTACTCCTGTCTTCACCTCAAAGGTTAGGTTGCTCTGCCCAACACTACACGTAAAGTTGGCATAGAGGCTTTTTATGCTTGACACTATGCAGCTTGGGATTCCATAAGCCCTCAGTATTTTCCATAAACTGTCCCTATGTATGCTGTCAAAAGCCTTTTCAAAATCAACGAAATTAATGTACAGCTGTCTTTGCCATTCTGAGCACTGCTCTATAATGTTCCTGAGAGTGAATATATTATCTACACATCTTCTGTTCTTTCTAAATCCTGCTTGTTCTTTCCTCAGTTTGTGGTCTACTGCTTTTGAAATTCTCTGTATAATTATCCTGCCTAGTATTTTGCTGGGAACTGAGAGAAGAGTGATTCCTCTCCAATTATTGCAGTCTGCAAGATCTCCCTTCTTGGGCAATTTGACAATTATTCCTTTGTTCCACTCTGATGGTGTTGTCCCCGTTTTCCAGACTTGTGCAAACAGTGGTTCTAATAGTTCTGCTGCTAGCTCAGGGTCTGTCTTAAATAGCTCTGCATTTAAGTTATCATGGCCAGGAGCTTTTCCGTTCTTTAACCCTTCGATTGCTGTGATGATTTCTTCTTTTCGTGGAATGTCTGTATTTACATCTAGATCGTTTTCAGCCTCAGGAACATTCAATTGTGTCTCTGGTGGTTCCTTGTTCAGAGTTTCTCTGAAGTGCTAAACCCATCTTGTTTCCTGTCCTTCTGCTGTCGTGATGAGATTTTCTTGCTTATCTCTTACTAATGTAATGTTGTCTGCACCTCGTTTTCCGCTGATGAATTTAGTTATTTTGTATACTGTGCTTTGTTCATTTCTCAGTGCTGCCTCTTCTGCCTGTCTTGCAAGATCGTCTAGGAAATTCCTTTTGTTGGCTCCGGTTTGGCGTTTAACTTCCTTGTCCAGCTGACTGTACTGTTCGCTATGGGGGGCTTCGCTTCTGTTTTCTTTCTTTTCATTTCCTTTCTCAGTGTTATGGTGTTTAATGTTTGTGGTGTTATCCAGTCTTGCTTCTTCCTTTCCTGGAATCCCAAGCATGATTTGCTGCTTTCCTTATATATTGTTGAACTGGTGTTGAATTTCTAATCTATATCATCAGTCAATGTCTTTTCCTAACTTTTTGCAAATTGATATCGTTTCTTTATGTCAGCCGCAAAAGTTTTCTGGTAAGGGGGTCCTTCAATTTGCTGATGTCAAACCTTTTCTGTGTAGTTACAGTTGGTCCAGCCCTTCTTAGTTTCACTTTCAGTTTTGCTACTACTAAATGGTGATCACTTCCCACATCTGCACCTCTTCTTACCTTCACATCTTGTAATGCATGTCTCCATCTACCGTTAATCATGATGTGGTCTATCTGGTTTCTGTCCCGACCATTTGGTGATTCCATGTTAATTTTTGAATTTCTTTATGTGGGAAAAGTGGTCCTCCAATGACCAGGTTGTTAATACTACAGAAACGTATTAATTTATCCCCATTTTCGTTTGCTGCTCCGCTGCAGCATTTCCCCATTACTCTTTCATTATATGTATTGTGTGTACCAACTTTCGCATTGAGGTCTCCCATTACTATAATAAGATCATAGCTAGGTGTGTCTTCCATTTCTTTCTGCAGTTGTTGATAGAATTCATCCTTGACCTCTTCATCGCTGTAATTCGTTGGTGCGTATCATTGTATTATTGTAGTATTGGTGAATCTACCTCTCAATCTTAATCTGATCAGTCTGTTATTGATGGGTTTCCATTCCAGTAATGTCCTTTCTATTCCTTTCTGTAGAATAATGACTACGCCTTCATTGTGCTGTCCATCCTCTCTTCCAGAGTAAAGTACTGTTTCTCCTGTTGCTGTTTTAACTTTTCCTGCCCCTGTCCATCTGCTCTCGCTTATCCCTAGAATGTGTAACCTATTGTTTCTCATTTTTGCCGTGACCTGTTTTAGTTTACCCGTCTCATTCATTGTCCTGACATTCCAAAATCCTATTCTTGTATCATGTTTTGCGGTCAGGACGTCCGTTTTCATGTCAGTGGCTTCCTTTCGGCTTTCACCACTGACAGTCAAACGAGCCTCAGACTCCGGATGTCCGTCCCGCAGCAAAGTTTGTTTATTCATTGTTGTTTCCGTAACTTCTTTATAGGTCTTCTTTATTAAGTTAATGATCTTCATGGGAACTCCATAATGCCCCAACAATTTCCAAAGCGATTATCTACACTGTCAAATGCCTTTTCATTAGTAACATTTTTCCTCTATAATGTGTGCACTCTTGTAAATTTCCCTACTTAGACAACTTGACAAGATAACCGTCCTTCCATTCTGCTGGTATTCCCTCTCTCTCCCAGACTTTGCCAAGTAGTTTGTATAATATCTCTGTAGAGGTATCAATATCTGTTTTGATGGCCTCTGCTTGAATGCAATCTGGACCAGCTGTTTTTCCATCTTTCAGAAGCTTTATGGCTTTCTTTATTTCTTCTCTACTTGGTCGTTCACAGCTGATTTGTAGCTCCTCTTCTGCTGGCTGGATGTCTGGGGGATTAATTGGAGATGGTCTATTGAGAAGTTCCTCAAAATGTTCTGTCCATCTCTTCATTTGTTCTTGTATATTACTAAGCAATTTTCCATTCTTATCTTTTATGAGGCCATTTGCTTGCTTATATTTCCCTGTTAGCTTCTTTGTGTTGTTGTACAGGTCCCTCGTATTTCCTTTGGCTGCAGCTTCCTCTGCATCCCTTGCCAAATCATTAATATATTTCATTTTGTCTCTTTTGATCTTTCTTCTTACTTCTTTGTTTGCTTCTATGTACACTTCATGAGTCTTGGCTTTGGAGCTTCTGGTTTTGCTTCTGTTTAAATCTTCTTGTTTTTCCTGCCTTCTGTCTTACTAGTGGTTTATGTTGTTATCCATGCTTTGTGCTGACGTTCTCTTTTTCTCAAAACTTCTTCACATGTCTCGTTCCATATACCTTTTGCTTGTTGCCAATGGTCTTCCGTATGTTTCATCTTCGAGCTTTGGAGTACTTGGTATTTGTTGGATACTGTGATTGAAAATTTCCTGATTTCTTAGAAATCGCACATTATACTGTTGTCTATAGCTATATGCTGTTGTAAATTTCTTGAGTTTTAATTTTGTTTTAGCCAACAGAAGATGGTGGTCTGATACAACATCTGCTCCTCTACATACTGTCACATCATGCAATGATGACCTAAACGTCTTACTTATGCATATGCGATCAATCTGATTCTCAGTTCTGTGGTCTGGTGATATCCATGTTGCTTTATGTATTCTTTTAAGTGGAAATATGCTTCCTCCTATAGCTAGTTCATTTGAAGAACTGAAGTTTGCAAATAGTTCCCCATTCTCGTTCATCATTCCTAATCCATGCTTTCCCATGATTTCTTCAAAGCCACTGTTGTCTGTTCCTATTGTCGCATTTAGGTCCCCCATCAAAATTGTGATGTCCTTTCTTTTCTTATTGTCTAAGACACTTTGTAGTCTGGTGTAAAAGTCTTCTTTCACAGATTCTTCTTTATCGTTTGTTGGTGCATAACACTAGATGATGTTTATATTTACTTTCTTTTTGGCTGATTTAAACCTTGCTGTTATAATTCGGGGTCCCATTGCTTCCCATTCTATAATTGCCTTCTGTGCTTCCTTGGACAGCATTAGAGCCACCGTCACGTCCTGAGGACAACACCATTTCTCCTGTGATCAATCTCCTCTTCTCTGTGCCTTTCCACCGTGTCTCGCAGAGACCCAGGATATCAATCCTGTAATTTGACAACCCCATGCCCAACCCTCCAACACTGCGCTAAAACACTTCATATGCTCTTACAGAGGTGATCAATGTAGCAGCGCATTTTATATAATGATGTTGCAAGCCAAGTGCGTGCCTTCACCTTAGTATTTTATATCAGCATGGGCATTGGAAAAAAGTATGGAAAGGTGTACTTCCTGTTGTCAAGGAATGTTTTTTTTTTAAGTATGGTTGCTGTATGAGTGGTCCTCTGCTCCGATGTGAGTTTTTTTTTTTTTGGTATGCACTAGCTTTTGTAAGTCAATGGCTGTGAGTTTGCAACAATTTGTGTTGTAAGCTGGTGTCCAGCCCAGTAGTAGTGATAAGCTAGTAAATCGAGTTCAGCGAGTTGTGTGGAAGAATTTCATGGGTTTTTGTGAACAGTGCTAGCGAGGAACGGTTGAGCAAGGAAGGATGTGTTACAAAGGGCAGTAGGCGTTGAGTAGCGATGGAGAAGAGAATTGTATTCGAGAGGGCCAGTTTTTGTGAAAGAGGAATTGTTCACGACCCAGATTGTTGTAGTGATTTTGTTTTGGGTGTTAATCACTGTTGCTGTGGAGCATAATGGATTTTGAATTATCGCTTACATTGGCCCTAGTTGCATTGTGACGTGATGTGTTATATAAACTGTTGGAGAATGTACTAGCTGTTAAAGTTACTTATTATACATCGTGGTTTGGACAGTGAGCCTGACGGAGATGTGTGTGTGTGTTATTGTTAGAGTCGCTACATAGGTCCACCAACATACGTCCTACCCGTTTGGTTTGGTTTTAAGGACTATTTTCATTGCACACTGACTCAGTGCTCCGATCTCCTCCCTTAGATCAAACAAGAAGAATCTCAGCACAGTGCACGAACTCCGTAGCACAAGTGAGAATCCCAATGTGTGTATATAGGATTATATAGGAATCACACATTTAATAAATATTTTTGTGGTGGGTAGGTTTCTAGTTTTTAAATTTTGCCAGGGCAGTAGCCTACTATTTTACGATTTCCAACTGCTGTGGGATTGTTAACGTGGGCAACTTACACACGTGACCTCCTATTTTTTCGCCCTTTTCCGCGAAGGCTAGGCATCCGATCTCAATACCCAGGAGACCAGGGGGGAGTATGACATCATTGGGACCACTTGTTGTGATAAAAATGTCCATAAACTGTATTCCTTAAACTGGGAATCGAACCCGGTACCTCTAGAACTCGAGACGGACGCCTTACCTCTTAGCCACTCCGACCCCTAATCCTAAACGTTACATATATGGTATAGTCACTGTGAAAGAGTTGGGGCACTGTACGAAGGATGGCCACCGACCGAGCAAAGTGGAATCAATTTGTTGTTGCCCTACAAGACGCCACTAGGCGTGATGGCCACTGACTGCTTTGACGGTCGGCGGCTAAGGATCAAAGAAGACGAAGACTGTGAAAGAACATAAAAACGAATGCCATATTTTGCAATCTAGACGACAGTAGTATACAATGTACCTTTTAGGTATCATTGTGGAGTCGCTTTGTGGAGGCGCGTGACTTTTATATAAGGAAAATGTGGAGGCGCTTTGTGGAGGCGCGTGACTTTTATATAAGGAAAATGTGGAGGCGCTTTGTGGAGGCGCGTGACTTTTATATAAGGAAAATGTGGAGGCGCTTTGTGGTGGCGCATGACTTTTTATATAGAGATATATTTAGATAATATATTTAGATAACAAGAAGACGATATATTTAGACAACAGTTAGACGATATATTTAGACAACAGTTAGACGATGTTACAACAAGAAGACGATATATATTTAGACATACAATAAGTAGACATACAGGACAACAGTTAGACGATATATTGAGATAACAAGAAGACGACAGTTAGACGGTATACATATATATTTTTACAACAGTTATACGAACAGTTAGACGATATATTACAACAGTTATATAGGTAACAAAAATGAATTTTAGTTAATATAGTTTATTTTTCAAATACTGTTTTGTAGTAACAAAACATATAGGAGTACATATATAGTATTTTTTAACATTACATGAGTATGTACAATTGCCAAATAACACATAGGATCACACATGTACTTTGTTATATACATATTTATATTGGAAGATGGGAGGTGTTCAAAATAACATTATCACAGTAAGAAATAAAATATCACCTGGGTACAGTTCCAGGCCAGACCTTGAGGGGTGTCGTCACGTCGTAAGAAATAGAGAGGTGTGTATTGTATATACCTGTAGGTATCTGTGTACATAGTGGAAGACAGAGAGGTTTTAGATGTTGAGGGGTGATGCAGTGACGTTGTCGGGATGTACCTGTCGTTTGATGTAAAAGTAAGACAGGGCGTTGCGGTGTTGTTCGTATGTGTAGATGGAGGATTTGTGTGCTCGGAATCCGATATTTTTCCCGCCCTGTGCTTGTTGTGTGTTGAGTACTTCTAAGAATGTGTTTTTGTCGATTTTGTTGTGGTGTTTGCTGAGTCCTTTTGTGGTGGTCTTGTCATAATCACCAAAACAGTGATACGTCTTGCTGCACAGCGAAATCATCCCGCTGCCTTCGTATTCTAATTTAAAAAGGCCCGGTGTGCGTTTGTCGAATAATATTTGTTCGCGGCATTTCTGACGAACGGCGCGCGTTTTACCCTCGCTAGCGACGAAAACGGATCTATGTTCGGGGCATACTTTGGCGGGGAACCACTGGTGGTAGGTACTATAAAATTCGCGTTGCATAGCGGGCTTAACAACGTCCGCTAAGTTATTCGCGCTAAGTGTCAAGTAAAGACTGTCGGTGTCTGTCTCGCACAACTGAAAGTCTGACCTATCTACAAATTTATCTAGACAGTCGTAATAAAACTCTAACATTCTCAATTTGGCGTATTGGTACACGAAAAAAACCTATCTGCACGGGGAGGTCCCAACTAATTGTCTGTTTAAGTCTTTCTACTTCAAAAATGTCGTCCGTCACTAACGTCATTTTCCTAAATCGGGGTGAGTTTATTAGGTCAGACGTATCCTCTCCCATCGTGTACGAGACATCTACAAGCTTCGCCTTATTGGTCAATGTTTTACCATAAGCCGCGTTACCCAACAGTTTCATGGTCTCGCTGGTTATGGCGTAGGCAGCCGTAGGAGGACGGCCTCTAGGTGTATATTAATCAGATCCTCGATCGTTGCTGTCAGGCAGGAATGGGCTTCTTGATTCGGTTGTTCCTCCACACATCCATCACAATACAGAGACCGGTTCGTATGGAGGTAACTTAAGATGGAGGTGAGAATGTTCCGACGACGTGAAGGCATCTGTAAAAATGAAAAAAAAAGGAGAAAGTTACTATAAAAATAGGTGTATATAGCTATAGATAAGCGGGACATATGATAGACCCCAAGTATTCAAAAATATGACAGGGATTTTCCGTTGTTGGGTGAATGTAATTACATATTGATGTACACGGGGTAGTTGTATCTTAATTATTTTATATCACGATTAATAACGATACTCATGTCAATACCCATTTAGTGATATTTAAATTTTGACTTTGTCCCTTTCATGTTCTGTCCGGTTTGCTGCTCCTTCCTTAATGTGTGTGTGTGTGTGCGTGTGTGTGTGCGTGTGTGTGTGTGTGTGCGTGTGTCTGCTGTTTTGCTCCAAGCTTATCCCGCCCCCGGTCGGTAATCTGGTTAGCATTATGTTTGACATATTTGGTTGTATTGTGCTACAAATAGGTTGTTGTATACGAGTTATCGTTACTCTTGTTAAATTCTATTCCTCTATATTTATTTTATTCCTATCATCGATGACTTACAATTAGTATTTATGCTCTATCTATCTCCAAAGCTAAATTAACACATAACAAGTTATTAATATTGTCTTAATATATAAACTTAAAATTATCTTTAGATACCAACAGTTAAAAGCTAGATATACTACGCTAACACATGTGAATTAAATTTAAGTTTGCTTGCACGCGCGCTCACCCATGAAAAAGCGACAATTTCGAGTCGCGTGGTGGTGACATGAGTCTTCAAATTATCGGGAACACGAACGGTGCATCCGACTAGGACAAAACATGGTTCGTCTATAACTGATATTAGAATCTGTTGTACTCGATGGTTACAACGTATAGGTAAATAGCTACTAACCCGTTTTAATTTTTTGTTTGTTCTAATATTAAAATGTTTCTTTGATTATTTCTTTAAATATTTCCGCAGTGGTCGAATATTTCTCACTGTTATATAGAAGTAAACTGGTGATGCAGTCGGTTATATCGCAGCTTTGGTCGTTGGTGTGCGTTTCCTCAAACACACTGTATACAGGTTTTTGAAGACCACCGTGTCACAACACATCGCCATATGTCACTGTATGTTTCTTGGTTAACATAGATTGTACAGGGTTAAATATTTTAGAAAAGTTGTGCCCCCGCTGATCGGGTACAGAATACTTTATTATAGAACAATGTGTCTCAAACGGTTTAGTCTAAGAACCCTATGATTTCTTACACATTATTGAGGACCCAGAGAGCGTTTGTAGATAAGGGTTGTGCCAGGCGAATATGACAATATCAAAGAAGGTGTTCGATTATAAGGAGCATAGTGTTCACCTCGCTGATCCCCAAATAGGCTTTCTGCGTACCATATGTTGAGAATCACCGTTCGTATGTCTTTCTTTATTCAGCAGAACCTTTAACTACAAACCTAGTCATTTAAAAGCTGTAGCTCCCACCTTTTGTGGATCCAACATAAGTTACTTCGGGTCCACATTACAACCACGTTGTTGTATATTTGAAAACCAAAGAAAAACCAGCGATCACTCTTCTACGCGAATCCAACTTAGAACACAGGGATAATCGATAAGAAACCCTCGTTTGCCGTGTTAGCGGCCATGTGGGATATGTTAATGTACTATCGATCACTCGATATCGCGGTCTTGATTACAAAGCACGTGAAAAACATCCAAGGCGAGTTGTCTTTTTGGTTTGTAACTAAGAAATAAATTTAAACAAGAAAATAGAAATATTGTGCACACCACACATGGTCAAAGTGTGTGCGCGTGCGCGGATGATATTGCTTTTGGTTTTGTGTGGTTGTGTATGCGCTCGTCTGTCGTTGTGTGTGTCTGTGTGTGGTTGTGTGTGTACGCGCGTCTGTGGTTGCGTGTACATGTGTGCGTGTGTGTGTACGTGTGTGTGTGTGTTTGTGTGTGTGTGTGTGCCCGCGGAGGTATTTGGTAACAAGCTAAAACTTTAACGACCCCAGTTCATTTAACAAATATATCCGACAGGAGGCAGAGGCTGATCGATATTTCGTGTCTATTTATATGAAGGGGACTAGTTTTAATCTGGTTTGTGAAACGCGTCCAGACACGTTTCGTGGTAACAGATGGTGGATTAGACAGAAGACTAATCGATAGTTGACCAGCTGGCGATGTGAAAAAAATTGTGTGACGTTAGTTTCGGGTGTGACTGCCACTGTTCTATGAATCGGTGCGTGCGTTTTCTAACATTCTTAACGGCATATAGATGAGAATTACAAATAATTGTCGTTAGCTTTCTTTGGTTGATAGACTCTTTCACAGTGTAAAATCACTATTGGTTATCTGTAATGTTTTAAATAGTTTTGTTAAACCATTATTTCTATAATATTGTGTATTCGTAACCAATAACAGGAGATTTGTGTGTATTTCATGAAAGTTTAGGTATAGGTACATGTGACGAAAGTACTGAGATTCTGTCTTTCAAATGGCCCATGTCTTTTTCCCCTTGCATTTTTGGAGGGATTACAGAAAAATCCTTCCCCATGTTTCTTCTCCTTCTATTTATTTACGTTTTCAGAGAGATTACGGTGGAGTTTCATCTCATCTACATCTATGTTCCTTCTCTATGACTAGTAGTCTTGTTTAGTGTTGGTGTGTAGGGAACTGTTGCATTATTATTCTAGACGAAGGACTTTAGAGCCTAGATGAGATTGGCACCAGTTTTAGTCTTTTTAAAGATATGGCATGCGGCTAGACGCATTTTCGGGATTTTATATATATATATATAATTCCGACATTGTTGCTTCAATTGCTACTAGAGGGTAGGGCTTAATCCCGTTTCTTTGTCTAAACCCATGCACGTTGCATCAGAATGATCTAAGGTTCTGATTGGCTGAGAGCTAACTGCAGTTGAAATGCAGAGCTCCCATTGGCTTAGAACCACGCCGCGCATATGACGTCATGAAGTCGGCGCGTGGCTCTTGATAATAAATACGCCCGAATTTCATAAGTTCGGTCTCTAAAAATTAATTGCCAAGCCGCGTTCCTGATTCAAATTATCGATTGCCTTTCAGTGGGAAAATTCGAAATTTGGTAAGCAGAATTTTCGTGGTAACTTTATTTAATTTTTGTCTAAGCCTAGGCCGATCAGTAAAGTTTCTTGGGAAGTTTTAGTTTAATTTAATTCTTAACTCCAGAGCCATCAATATTATCTTAGTGATAGACTTGAGAAACTTTAGAGGTTCATAATAATTCCTTAATTCAGGAATAGCGGTATGGTTAAAAAGTTGAAATGCCACGGACGTGCTTTGTATTTATTGCAAAGTGGGTCGGGAGAGAAACCCGCATCTCTGTCGTAGGTAAATGTACAGAATAGCGGGAGTCTGTGTATTTGTGATTTTATTGAGAATATAATGCTACAAGTTATTTATATTATATAGTTACCCATCTATCTGTAAGCACGGGAGTGATAGAGGTATTAATTGGAGCACGTGGGTGCGTTCATTGCTAAATATTTATTTGATACGATGTTTAGAGGGGAGAGAGAGAGTGAAGCACGTGGGTGCTGTCATTAATGTATACTTATGCAGGAACACGTGGTTGGAAAAGAATTGGAAGCAAGTGGGTGCGTTCATTACGGTATATTTATTTGATACGATGTTCAGAGGGACGAGGGGGAGAGAAGCACGTGGTCATAAAATTATAAACACGTGGTTGAACTACGGGGTTTTCAATTTGGTAATCTGGGGTTATGTATAACTTTTGACGGCAAGCAGATGCTGGCGTAAACTGGTTATATGTTATTGTGGGTGCATTGTTGGTCTGTGTAGTCAGACGACGTGAAATGTAATTTTAAAGGGAATTATTTTGTATTACATTTTATGTGATCTAATTTTTCTGAACGTGATATTGATGCCTAGAGATATTTTATTTTGTGTTAATCATTATGGCTGCATGTTGTCAGCGCGAGAAGTGGGCCTTAGTATTTTTGGACAAGTCAGTCCTCAGTGTAAAAAAACGGTTGTGGTTGTAACCAGTCAGGCAGAACCCTAGGTCAGACGATCTGGGTCAACCATTGTTTATTTTGGGCTCAGGTAGAGATGGGAGAGAAGGGAGCTCAGTGGGGGAGCGGACTTTGTTGGCATGATTTTGTATGGTAATAGGCTAACGGGAGAGAGTAGGGGAGTTATATGTTATTAGAAATGTATTATTTACGTGTTGTTTAGCTGTTGTGTTTTTTGCCTAACAGCACGTAGCGCGGCTTTTTTGAGGGGGCAGAGCGGAAATTGCAATAACTTCCTCCCGGAAAAAAGATTGGCATCTCAGACGCAGGGTTTGAGATCTTGCCAGAGGAGGACGAAGAAAAGAGAAAAAAAACCCGTTTTTCCAGGCAGGGGAAGACATTTCTCTAGTGGAAATAGCATTCGTGGGAAAATCCATGAGCGCTAAGCTCGTTCTGTTACACACGCAAAATTGGCATGCTGCCAGCGTTGTCGTAATTATTTCACTTCGTCCCGGCCATAATAACGCCGAAGGTCTGAACCCATAGGAGGGAGAGGGCAGGTAACTCCAGAGGTGTTTGGAGAAACCAGCTACCTATTCCAATTTCCAGAATCCAGTGGTGTTCTTTTTAAACTTTAGTCATCAGTTCCAGAATGGTGGAGAGAGAGAGGGTGACCATACTCTCCACAGAAGTCGTCGCAGTGTTGTCCCAAGTATAGCAGATGACAGCTGCTGACGTTTTTTAGACGAGTTAATTGTGTAGCAGTGTGCAAGAGATTTCAGGATAGGCTGTGTAGAAACAGAGTCTGCGCAGAGTTGGTGTAGACACTTTGTAGTTGTTCCAGCTGACTGTGCACTTAACATTTAATTTAGAATAGTTGTTGAAGTGGAGGATTGACATCCGAGACCCCACCTAGGGCAGTGTGGTTTATTTTGTTTAATCCTAACTTCTGTCCCCATACAGGTTGCTTTTTTGAGGGAGAATGGTTGGGGTTGATGCATTTTTAACTGTGCTTGATTGTTGTTTTCAGGTGTGCATCCTCGCACTTTATGTATGGGACATGCATACGTTTGTTTGTTTATAGGTGTATAATAAACGTGTATAAATTGTAGCTGGCATCAGTCATTTCATTTAGTACAGTAGCTATATGTTGTCTGTATCTTGGTGTTTGTGAATCTTAATTGAACCTTATCCCCATAGGGTAGTTAGAGGTGGTTCGAAACTATAGCCAGCAGAAACGTCCGAAATGGCGAGGAAAGAGTCAAATCTAGGTTCTCAACCTCGGGGCCAATAGTTTCACTTTCACATATGCACTATCATTTTCTTCAAAAATCTAATTTTCCAGTCTTCCTTCTCACTAGTGTCTTGTCACTATATGTAGACAGTCTCTAGTCCTAAATCCATTTCGTGACAGTACACTACGCAAAAGGGATTTCAACAGAACATTGTAGTCTTGTTACAAACATCAAGCTGATTTATAAGTAGCTTTAACATTTTTTTTATTTGAAGGAGTTGTGTTTTTTTACCGTTTACATGAATATAACAACCGAGTTGTTCCAAAACCTTCAGGCAACTATGTTACTACTTGACTTGAGACGAAGACCTTTTTTATAAACACTCTTTAGTGAATCCCCCTTTGTCTACCCGCTATAGAATAAAGAGGAAAATATAAAAAAAAGTAATACACGTTATAGAGGAATATAAGACGCTGAGAGGTGAAGCGGTGTCGTAGGCAACTATGGTTGTGATCTCGATGTCGAGGTCAGTTTCAGCCATTTTAAGAAAACAACACGCACGTGGTTGTACCCTCCCTTGTTTTGGAACCAGATCGATGGCCCCACAAAACAGCGCGCGTAAATTTCTGTTCACGTCACTAGGGCAAAACACAATCGACCAATAGTAGAAACGCATAAAAGAAACATTCCAGCGTTCATGTGTTCGAATCCGCTACTTTTTTTTTTATTTATTTATTTTTTTTTTAAATTTTTTTATTTTTATTTTACAAGTGCGGCATCTGGTGATAGGTTTTATATTGTCTCCCAATCGTACCAAACAGGAGGCGACCATGGCAATATAGTATATTAAATAAATAGAAATATGCCTGTGAGGTGATAGAAATATACATGTGAGATGATAGAAATGTACCCACGAGATGATAGAAATATGCCCTCGAGGTGATAGAAATATGTATGTGAGATGATAGAAATATGCCCTCGAGATGACAGAAATATGCCCTCGAGATGATAGAAAGGTAACCGTGAGGTGATAGAAATATCCATGTGAGATGATAGAAATGTACCCGCGAGATGATAGAAATATGCCTTCGAGGTGATAGAAATATGTATGTGAGATGATAGAAATGTACCCGCGAGATGATAGAAATATGCCTGTGAAGTGATAGAAATATCCATGTGAGATGATAGAAATATGTATGTGAGATGATAGAAAGGTAAACGTGAGGTGATAGAAATGGGACCACCGGTTTTGGTAGAAAACTTTAGATATAACTCACCAAAGTATTTTCGCACGTGTATCAAAGAATGGTCTCGGTAAAACTTACAGCGGCGGCCTTCAGTCCGCTCTCCAACGGTACAAGTATTGCATCACTTCTTGTCATGTACACCCAGTTGGTGGAAACAATGGAAGTCATCTTCAACAAGGTATGAGCGCGAGTGTAAGTCATCTTCAACGAGGTATGAGCGCGAGTGTCTGTCGTTATTACACCGTCTCTTCAGTAAAGTATGAACGTGAGTGTCTGGTCGTCGGTCTTCCATTTAAAGAGTTGTGTAGATTGAGCAATTATTGTGGAGGTTCACTTTTCCTACCCGCTATAGAATAAAGAGGAAAAGCCAACTAGATACTCCTTAGTGTTACAAGTTCCAATCGGGACAATATCGAGGTCAGTTTCAACCATTTTAAGAAAAGCCAACACACACGTGCTTTTTACAACTCGTTGTTAAAATTCGATCGATGGTCTGCGCTCTCGAGGTGGAAGGTATTGAGCCTTCTTTCTTGCTTAGCATAGATTGTTCAGGTCTCACTGTCATATAGAAGTAAACTGATGATACAGGCGTTATATATTGCAGCTTTGGTCACCGTTGCGAGTTTGGAGTTTCCCCAAATCCGTGATGTGAGGCACGCAAAGGTAGCTGCAGCTTTGTTAATGAGACTAGTAATTTCTGTGGCCAGAGAGAGTTTGTCATTGATGATATACACAAGGTATGTGTGATGCACGTGGTGTTAAGTCAGCCGCCCCGATGCTGTAATCAGCATCGGGCCGGCCTCCTTAACCGTTCCAGAATTCCTCTGGTGTCCAGTTAAAACTGGGTCTGCCCTGCCGGGTTGTGTGCGGTGCATCACACATACCTTGTCAACTGGTCAACTATCGATTAGTCTTCTGTCTAATCCACCATCTGTTACCACGAAACGTGTCTGGACGCGTTTCACAAACCAGATTAAAACTAGTCCCCTTCATATAAATAGACACGAAATATCGATCAGCCTCTGCCTCCTGTCGGATATATTTGTTAAATGAACTGGGGTCGTTAAAGTTTTAGCTTGTTACCAATTACCTCCGCGGGCACACACACACACACAAACACACACACACACAACGACAGACGAGTGCATACACAACCACACAAAACCAAAAGCAATACCATCCGCGCACGCGCACACACTTTGACCATGTGTGGTGTGCACAATATTTCTATTTTCTTGTTTAAATTTATTTCTTAGTTACAAACCAAAAAGACAACTCGCCTTGGATGTTTTTCACGTGCTTTGTAATCAAGACCGCGATATCGAGTGATCGATAGTACATTAACATATCCCACATGGTCGCTAACACGGCAAACGAGGGTTTCTTATCGATTATCCATGTATTCTAAGTTGGATTCGCGTAGAAGAGTGATCGCTGGTTTTTCTTTGGTTTTCAAATATACAACAACTTGGTTGTAATGTGGACCCGAAGTAACTTATGTTGGATCCACAAAAGGTGGGAGCTACAGCTTTTAAATGACTAGGTTTGTAGTTAAAGGTTCTGCTGAATAAAGAAAGACATACGAACGGTGATTCTCAACATATGGTACGCAGAAAGCCTATTTGGGGATCAGCGAGGTGAACACTATGCTCCTTATAATCGAACACCTTCTTTGATATTGTCATATTCGCCTGGCACAACCCTTATCTACAAACGCTCTCTGGGTCCTCAATAATGTGTAAGAAATCATAGGGTTCTTAGACTAAACCGTTTGAGACACATTGTTCTATAATAAAGTATTCTGTACCCGATCAGCGGGGGCACAACTTTTCTAAAATATTTAACCCTGTACAATCTATGTTAACCAAGAAACATACAGTGACATATGGCGATGTGTTGTGACACGGTGGTCTTCAAAAACCTGTATACAGTGTGTTTGAGGAAACGCACACCAACGACCAAAGCTGCGATATAACCGACTGCATCACCAGTTTACTTCTATATAACAGTGAGAAATATTCGACCACTGCGGAAATATTTAAAGAAATAATCAAAGAAATATTTTAATATTAGATCAAACAAAAAATTAAAACGGGTTAGTAGCTATTTACCTATACGTTGTAACCATCGAGTACAACAGATTCTAATATCAGTTATAGACGAACCATGTTTTGTCCTAATCGGATGCACCGTTCGTGTTCCCGATAATTTGAAGACTCATGTCACCACCACGCGACTCGAAATTGTCGCTTTTTCATGGGCGAGGGCGCGTGCAAGCAAACTTAAATTTAATTCACATGTGTTAGCGTAGTATATCTAGCTTTTAACTGTTGGTATCTAAAGATAATTTTAAGTTTATATATTAAGACAATATTAATAACTTGTTATGTGTTAATTTAGCTTTGGAGATAGATAGAGCATAAATACTAATTGTAAGTCATCGATGATAGGAATAAAATAAATATAGAGGAATAGAATTTAACAAGAGTAACGATAACTCGTATACAACATCCTATTTGTAGCACAATACAACCAAATATGTCAAACATAATGCTAACCAGATTACCGACCGGGGGGCGGGATAAGCTTGGAGCAAAACAGCAGACGCACACACACACACACACGCGCACACACGCACAGACACACACACACATTAAGGAAGGAGCAGCAAACCGGACAGAACATGAAAGGGACAAAGTCAAAATTTACATATCACTAAATGGGTATTGATATGAGTATCGTTATTAATCGTGATATAAAATAATTAAGATACAACTACCCCGTGTACATCAATATGTAATTACATTCACCCAACAACGGAAAATCCCTGTCATATTTTTGAATACTTGGGGTCTATCATATGTCCCGCTTATCTATAGCTATATACACCTATTTTTATAGTAACTTTCTCCTTTTTATTTTTCATTTTTACAGATGCCTTCACGTCGTCGGAACATTCTCACCTCCATCTTAAGTTACCTCCATACGAACCGGTCTCTGTATTGTGATGGGTGTGTGGAGGAACAACCGAATCAAGAAGCCCATTCCTGCCTGACAGCAACGATCGAGGATCTGATTAATATACACCTAGAGGCCGTCCTCCTACGGTTGCCTACGCCATAACCAGCGAGACCATGAAACTGTTGGGTAACGCGGCTTATGGTAAAACATTGACCAATAAGGCGAAGCATGTAGATGTCTCGTACACGATGGGAGAGGATACGTCTGACCTAATAAACTCACCCCGATTTAGGAAAATGATGTTAGTGACTGAGGATATATTTGAAGTAGAAAGACTTAAAGAGACAATTAGTTGGGACCTGCCCGTGCAGATAGGTTTTTTTGTGTACCAATACGCAAAATTACGCATGTTAGAATTTTATTACCACTGTCTAGATAAATTTGTAGATAGGTCAGATTTTCAGTTATGCGAGACAGACACAGACAGTCTTTACTTGGCCCTTAGTGCGAGTAACTTAGAGGACGTTGTTAAGCCCGCTATGCGACGCAAATTTTATAGTACCTACCACCAATGGTTCCCCGCCGAGGTATGCCCCGACCATAGACCCGACTTTGTAGCTACCGAAGGTAAGACACGCGTCCTTTTTCACAAATGCCGCGCTCAAAAATTATTCGACAAATGGACACCGGGATTTTTTAAATTAGAGTACGATGGCAGCGGGATGATTTCGCTGTGCAGCAAGACGTATCACTGTTTTGGGGACTACGACAAAACAACCACCAAAGGACTCAGCAAACACCACAACAAAATCGACAAAAACACATTCTTAGAAGTACTCAACACACAACAAGCACAGGGCGGGAAAAATATCGGATTCCGAGCACACAAATCCTCCATCTACACATACGAACAACACCGCAACGCCCTGTCTTACTTTTACATCAAACGACAGGTACATCCCGACAACGTCACTGCATCACCCCTCAACATCTAAAACCTCTCTGTCTTCCACTATGTACACAGATACCTACAGGTATATACAATACACACCTCTCTATTTCTTACGACGTGACGACACCCCTCAAGGTCTGGCCTGGAACTGTACCCAGGTGATATTTTATTTCTTACTGTGATAATGTTATTTTGAACACCTCCCATCTTCCAATATAAATATGTATATAACAAAGTACATGTGTGATCCTATGTGTTATTTGGCAATTGTACATACTCATGTAATGTTAAAAAAATACTATATATGTACTCCTATATGTTTTGTTACTACAAAACAGTATTTGAAAAATTAAACTATATTAACTAAAATTCATTTTTGTTACCTATTGTTAAACTCTGTAGTCGTTAACTCATACTGGCTACTAGTTGTTAAATCACGCTTTATTTGTTAAATGACGTGAATGTCCACCAGTGGATAACTGTAGATGTTGGGACTGGTGTAGTAAAGTGTAACGATTGTCAACTCATTAAACCCAGCACAGTTTTGGTCATACAGGTCATCTTGTCCTGGAACGTGATGAGGCTCCGACAAGAATGTGAGTGTAGACAATGAGTGTGTATATGAATGTCAGAACGCGAATGGTAGAATGATTCGATAGAGTTGACAAGTTGGTAGTACATCACTCATACTCACACTGTTCGAATTCAAGAAGTACTGGAACTACGGTGGTCTTTTTATAACATTTAATGAGACGCACACTTGGACAGTACGTGTATGGTTACAGGAACAAATGTCGACATAGACAGCATAATGTTGATCACAGGAATATCATCTTAAGTTAGCATTCATGCTTGGCAAATATCATAATGGAGCATTCGTAAATAAGCATTCAGAGTTCCATCATGTAAATCATCTGGCTTTACTGACTGGGCACGTCAGACCATAACCAATATATAGGAAGGTTCCTAGACCTAATCTCGTCTAGCGAATATCCCTTCACGTAAAGTTCAATATATATATTTTCCATAAAGATATAGGAATCCCAGACATGGGTTCTCACATGTAGCAGTGATCTCTTGGTTCATCGAGCGATAGTACAGGCATCCCTTTTTCTCACTCGATAAATACAAAGTATATGGATTTCAACATGGCTGTGCTTCTCTCGTGAGCTTCACTCACTATTGGATACAGACCAAAATTGGTCATTCGTTAAATGTCCTCATTTCTTCATAGCTTCTATCATAGAGGTAATTGAATAATATCATATAATCTAGTGCTGATACATAGGAATGTCATCTTCCTTTGAATAAATATTCTTTTCACAAGTACCACTGTGCATCTGCTTATCGACAACGATGGCGAAGCCCAAGTTCATAATAAATTGTGGTTTTACCTTTCTATGCGAAATATAATTCGACATCCCGACAGGATGACAGCCATGAATCACACCCCTTGCTAGCGATACTTCCGCTGCATAGCCTTTGACCTTTTCTAGCGACAACCAACATAGTTCGACTTAGAAATGTAAAGATATCCATATATAAGACAGACTCGTCCTACTCATACAAACACTACGTATAAATTCAGGCCATAGATATACTGAAGCAAGAACAATCTATTCCTACCCAGCCAAAGAATAAATCGCAGTAGGCCTAAATTCGTCCGCGGAGTCCGATCGAAGATGACGGAACTCCTTTCAAGGGAAGTAACTCAAAAATGACTTCTCCTTAAGCACTTAAAAAGGAAATACTTTGTTTACAAAATATTTGCGAACATAATAAGTATATAAATGTATTATATTGCAAGATAGTAAAGATTGCACTTTACACCTATATAACTGTTGTAATATATCGTCTAACTGTTCGTATAACTGTTGTAAAAATATATATGTATACCGTCTAACTGTCGTCTTCTTGTTATCTCAATATATCGTCTAACTGTTGTCCTGTATGTCTACTTATTGTATGTCTAAATATATATCGGTGTTGATACAAGTAGCCAAGATGGCGGTTTTGTGATGTGTCGATCGGACAGTGTTTCAAAACATTACAGATTTATTGAGGGCTATTGTTACTGCTCCAGGTACATTTTTGTATGTACCTGCAAGGATACTTGGAGAGGAGATGGGCACCGCCAAGCAAACCTCTTGCCCACTGAAATGCTATGATGGAAAGTCAATTGTGAGTCCATTAATACGGGGCTAATAAAAGGTAACAGCAAGGCAGCTTTTGACACATTAAGAAAACTATCAAAACCCCAACAGCCCAGGGTAACTGTCATAGAAGATAGCAATGGGGCTCTGCTCAATGAAAAAACAGCTGTAATGAGAAGATGGCAGAATATTGTAAAGAATTATATAACTGTAAACTTGACACTAACTTAGGCATATTAAACAACATTAAGTGCGAAAACAGGGAACTCGGAAATGCAGCAATATTACGGGAAGAAGTAGAAGAGGCTATATGTTCGATGAAAGGAGGGAAGTCACCGGGTGTGGATAATATCCCAGCAGAGCTCTTGAAATATGGAGGACCAGATATAGTAAAAATCATGACAACAATTTGCCAGAAGATATGGAGTACAAAAAAATGGCCAAAAGAATGGACGCAGTCATTAGTAATACCGCTTCCAAAGAAAGGAAATCTAAAAATGTGCAAGAACTACAGAACCATTAGCCTTATTAGTCATCCAAGTAAGGTGATGTTAAGGATACTTTTGAACAGAATAAAACAGAAATCAGAAGAAATCTTGTCAGAGGAACAGGCTGGCTTTAGACCAAAAAGAAGTACCTCAGAACAAATCTTCAATATTAGATTACTTATCGAAAAACATCTCCAACATCAACCGATTTATACCATAACTTCATCGATTTCACAAAAGCCTTCGATCGAGTCTGGCATGAAGGCTTATGGCAAGTAATGAGAAAATTCAATTTTGATACCAACATCATAGATATCATTGAAGCACTATACAAGGACGCAAGCAGTGCTGTTTTTGCAAGCAACGACATTGGAGAATTTTTCAAAACAACTGTAGGAGTTCGGCAGGGATGTATCCTGTCCCCAGTGCTCTTTAATATTTATCTAGAACATATTATGCAAGAGGCTCTCTACGATTATAAATCAACCATATCGATTGGAGGCCGACCTCTGTGCAACCTACGTTTTGCTGATGATATTGATCTGATAGCTGGATCAGAATCAGAACTTCAAGACCTTACCTCTAGACTGGAGAAAGTAACAAGAACGTATGGGATGGAAATTAATATAGAAAAAAGCAAGATATTGGTGAATAGCCATAAGAAACATGTTGCGACCAACATTACGTTAAATGGGCAAACGTTAGAAGAAGTTAACACCTTTAAATATCTCGGGTCCACTATATGCAGTGATGGAAGATCAATTAAAGAAATCAAGACAAGACTTGAGATGGCCTCAGCTGCCATGACAAGGTTGAATGTGATCTGGAAAAGTAACATCAGTTTTCCTGTGAAGATCAAATTATACAAATCACTTGTATTATCTATTCTCTTGTATGGGTGTGAGAGCTGGACACTCACTGCAGATACGGAGCGAAGGATTCAGGCTTTCGAGCATAAATGTTATAGAAGAATTTTGCGCATTTGCTATAAAGAGCACAAAACAAATGTCTATGTTAGAGAGAAGATAAACACCTATGCAGGCCACCAAGAACCACTTTTGTCAACAAATGGGCAGGACACGGTTTTTCCACACTTGTACGCATTGCTGAGGATAGAGAGCAGTGGAGGACCCTGTCTGCTGATGCTTCCACCATGGCACCCCTACGACCCATGACGGGTTACGGGCTGAGATGAGATGATGATGAAATATATATCGTCATCTTGTTGTAACATCGTCTAACTGTTGTCTAAATATATCGTCTAACTGTTGTCTAAATATATCGTCTTCTTGTTATCTAAATATATTATCTAAATATATCTCTATATAAAAAGTCACGCGCCACCACAAAGCGCCACCACATTTTCCTTATATAAAAGTCACGCGCCTCCACAAAGCGCCTCCACATTTTCCTTATATAAAAGTCACGCGCCTCCACAAAGCGCCTCCACATTTTCCTTATATAAAAGTCACGCGCCTCCACAATGATACCTAAAAGGTACATTGTATACTACTGACGACAGAACAATGAAAACAACAAAAAGATTACGCTACTTGTAATATTTTCTTAAGAACACTATATAGAACACTAAATAGAACACTATATAGGACACTATATAAAACACTATATAGCACACTATATAGCACACTATATATCAATATTGATATTGTTGTTCTCGTGGGTCTCTGAGGAGACAAAGAAAGATTAAGACTACAACTACGTCTAGGTGTCGCAACAAGCGACTAATGTGAGGTTGTGTTTGGTGCTGGCAACTCATTATGTAAAATAAATTCTATACAAACTACTACCACAAGAATACATGAATGTTGTGGGACAGGTTTTATGTAAGCGGGCCAAATACAGTCGTGGCTACAAGTTCCACATGAGAGCGACAAGGACAATTATGAACGATATCCCCAGGTTATGGCCCACTCAAAGTAGAACAGAGTGTTTCAGGCGCGAAAGAAATGACTTCGTATTCGTGGGATAAGAATAAACCTTTAGCTTGGTGTAAGGACTTGTCATATTTATTTATTGTCTTCTTATACATCCCTGGGAACGACATTGTATTTTAAAATTCAATTTTTACCATAGCGATCTAATCTGATATTAAATTTTAGTACAATAGTGAATAGTAATTAAAACCATATAAAGCACGCGTTATCGTAAAGGTTAAAGTGGGTGGAGTGTCAGAACTATAGATGGCGTGAGTAAGAAGTGTATGCATTAAAATCTGGAGTAATTGAAAGTCTATAAAACATATGACAATATGCAAGTTATTGATAAACAGAGAGATGTACAGTAATTTACATTTGATGAAACATATGATAATATACATGTTTGTGATCAAGTGAAATGTATAGTAATGTAAACTTCATAAAACATATGATAATATATAGGTTCTTGATTAGGTACATAGTTAGATACACATTAATTTAAAGTTCATGAAAAAATATGACAATATATACGGGTTCTTGGAAAAGCTATATTTTTTAATGTATTCTTATCATGCATGAATTGGCTTTAATCAGCTAGATTACCACCCAGCCTCTCTTTCTGTTGCCAGATGACAGCATGACCAGTAAAGAAACAACACTCATTGGCCAAGTAACGTTCTCCAATACAGCAGCATTATCGCTTGCCTCAACAACATCAACCACTACACCAGTCACATCAACTACAGCAGCAACAATAACTAGTAAAGGCAGAAGATCGAGGACTACTAAAACCACAGTTACCACGACAGATATCAAACCGTGGTGCCAAGGACGGAACGGCTCAGGATGTCCAGAGATGTGGTATCCAGTTGACAAAGCGATGTGTTTGAAGATCATTCCAGGCTCTGGAAATGTCACACCCGAAGATCAGTGCGCTGAGTTTGGTGCACATTTGCCAGACGACAGAAATCTAAACAACATAAAGTCATGTGTGAAATGTAGGTTTTTTGTGACGTGCAAAATACAACCCTCCTCCCCTCCCGAATAGCTTTTCTTAGAGGTGTCCTTTAAAAGAGTAACAGAAGAGAGCCACTGGCCTCCAAGGTATGTCGTAAGTAGCCAATAATGTAAGACTTTGCATGGGGCTGGCAACTTCCCCGTGTTAAACAAGTTGCTACAGAAACTAGTAATGTGAACATTTATCGAATAATTTATGCTAAGTGGTCAAATACCTTGTACATCGATGTCACCTTGTTTCTTTACAAACGGGTCACAAACATAGACAGAAGAAATAAATGTAACCGAATGACGGATAGAAAAAAAACGAGAGAGGTATTACGAGAACAGAGAAGAAATGAAGGAATTATTATTGCTGTTGTTATTATTATTATTATTTATTGTGACAATCTAGTGGTTATGTATATGAAAACAGACTTATTGAATATAGCTTGTACAAACGCTGGGGGCACACACAGACTCGTGTCACACTGATGGAGTAAATGCAGCCAACTTCAATATCTGCACTTTATAAGCGATACATTACAACAAAGTCAAAACATGACTGGAATGTACATTAATAAAAAATATGAAGAAAAATATTTTAAACACATGATTTTAATGCACTAAAAAGCCACAAATAATTGTTCAAGGAGTTTATAGCTTGCAGTCAAAAAAATGTAACATCAAATTGACAAAAAGCGCGGGGCGCTTTAGCGCATATCTATATTTTATCAATAAGTGTGTAATGAAGTATAAAGCAAACGTTAATTTCATGTAGAATCAGCGCCTCAGGCTTTTTAGTGCATTAAAAGCCTGTGTTTAAAATATTTTTTTAAAATATTTTTTATTTTCTTCTTTTTAATGTCATTTTTTTGTTGTTTTTAAATTTAAGTCAAATGTAATCGATCCGCGAATGACATATCTGTTTGCGATAAACGAGTCCAAAGCATAGGAGGCGGATTTCATTATTCAGTATACTACACGGAAAGTTAATATTTTTGTGTTTTATTTCTTAAAAATTTTATAAGAGTTGTGAATTACATTTCTTTTTTAAATATAGTTGTCAGTTGTGTGTATGTCTGTGCACGCGCGTGCGATAGTGTGTGTGTGTGGAAGGGTGGGGGTAATTTTATTCATTTAATTATTTTTACGACTGATTATTGTATTGTTATGGGGAATACACAACTATGCTAAGTTTCAGAGTTATTGTTAGTGCATTAAAAGCCTGTGTTTAAAAAATTTTTGTAAATATGTTTTTATTTTCTTCTTTTTTAGTATTATTCTTTGTTGTTTTTAAATTTAAGTCAAATCTAATCGATCCGCTATTGACATTATCAGTTTGCGATAAACGAGTCCAGAGCATAGGAGGCGGATTTCATTATTCAGTATATTACACGGAAAGTTAATTCTCTTTTAAATTTTTTTTTTTTAATTTTGATAAAAGTTGTAAATTGCACTTTTGTAAATGTAGTTGTCAGTTGTGTTTATGTCTGTGCACGCGCGTGCGATTGTGTGTGTGTGTGTGTGGAAAATGGGGCGGGGGGGGGGGGGGGGTCAATATTTCACCCAAAAGAGACAATCTTGTTGGAAAGAATACACCTTGATTATTTGCAGTTTTCGCCCATTTCAGTGCTGATACGATACCAAAAAAAAAAAAAAATGATTATTAACTTTAATTTTATTCATTTTATTATTTTTACGACTGATTATTGTATTGTGTTGTCATGGGGAATACACAACTATGCCAAGTTTCAGAGCTAATGCTCATATGGAAGTGATTGAAAAATCGATTGCACGATTTGAAGGAGACAAGAGAGTGACATACTTTGCAAGTTAAAGAAAAGCTTTTAAAAAAAATATCGTGAACTTTCCACAATCAGCGCACAATGAAATCCCCAGTTTTGCCAAAGGTGGGAACTCGACCGCACAATCTTATGTCTATATAAAATCCCTACTAAAACAAACTAGTTTCAACGAACTAATCAACCTGACAAAAGAGCAGGAAAATATCCAGTCAAGATCTGCCGAAACAATAGCCGCCAAAAATTCAAAATGGCTTCGGGCCTGTCACCCGACATTCGACTGCTCTACAAGAGTAGGCTTCTCAGACTTACCACTTTTCTACACCTGCCAATCGGAACCCGGGTCTCAGGCAACCTGATCACATGATAGGATCTCGGCTTTACGAAAAACCAAACATTCCAAAACAAACCTGTTTTAATGACTACAGCTCAGAGCTGTGATATCCTTAATTCGGATATGCTCCTTAAGCGAGTCATGGTTGTCACCACACATAACGTGACAGTTATGATAGTTCTAAAAAATAAGAATCTTCAACTGATGATACGGTCTTAATAGCCCCAAGCGAAAAGGAGCTGCTAGAAATGATTGATACAATAGTAACAGAAAGTGAAAATAAATGAGGACTTTATTTTCACTTTCTGTTACTATTGTACCCTGTTCACAAAGTTCCGGGACTCATTTTTTTATCCGGAAAACCGTTATAAGGAGCTAGGTGATATTAACACAGTGCACGTGTCAACCACGTGCCACTATATGTACCAAACCTGAAGTTTGTAATTTCGCGCATGCGCTGTGTGGTAGCGTTTAAGCGGATGTGACCTATTAGTGCTAGTCGCGTTTCAAAAATGGACGGCAAAATTCAACAACGTGTTTGCATTGATTTCTGCTTTCGTCTAGAAAAAACTGGTTCCGAAACTCTCGAAATGTTGCAAACAGCTTTCGGGGGTGTCAGCGAAACTCATGCCACGCCATCTGACTGAGGACCAGAAGGACGATCGGTTGTCCATTTGCACTGACCTCCTTGAGATAGCAAAAAACGACACAAATTTCATGTCCTCGATAATAACTGGTGATGAAAGCTGGGTGTACAGATATGACCCGGAAACAAAGCAAATGTCCTCCCAGTGGCAAACGCAATCATCTCCTCGGCCGAAGAAGGCACGACAGGTCAAGTCCAATGTCAAGCCCATGTTAATAGCGTTTTTTGACATTGATGGCTTGGTGCATCATGAATACGTCCCTATAGGACAGAGTGTCAATGCTGAATTCTACAAAACAGTCCTGCAACGCCTCCACGACGCTGTGCACAGATATCGCCCTGAGAAGTGGCGCACAGGCAATTGGCTTGTTTATCATGACAATGCACCTGCACACAGGTCTGTCACCACAAACGCATTTTTGACGAAACACAACATTCCATTGCTCCCGCATCCTCCATACTCACCCGATCTTGCTCCGTGTGACTTTTTCTTGTTCCCGCAACTCAAGAAAACAATGAAAGGTCGTAGATTCGATGACATTGAGCAGATTCAAGCCAACGCGACAAGACAAATGAGGGCTATTCCGCAAAATGACTACCAGAGGTGCTTCCTTCAGTGGCAGGAACGTTGGAATAAGTGTGTACACTCACAAGGGAACTACTTTGAAGGAGATAGAACCAACTAGTATGAAAGTTTACTTATTCAATTCCAAAAAAAAATGAGTCCCGGAACTTTTTGAACAGGGGAGTATCAACCATTTGTAGCAGCACCTTTTCGGTTGTGGCTTTTACGACTGTATCATCAGTTGAAGACAATTTTTCATTAAAAGATACTGAATGGTTCAAGCTTACCACAATTTCATGGAAATAAACACAGATACGTTGATTAGCAATGAATTCTGGCACAAACTGGCACAAATTCCGTTCTGCCTATGTTCCAGGCTTTTATTTTAGCAAAAATGTGAGCTGGCTTCAACGTACTGTCGCTTTATCAAGCTTATTTGAATTAGTGGTCTCGAACTAACGCTCCCAAGTGTGTATATCAGCGAGACTGGCCAATGAGCCACGTTTCGACAAGTGTTTGAAAAAATGTTGTCTTTTCCCGTCTCCCCTAACAACCAAGATAGTATTTATAGCCCGACCAATCGTGGTTAGGCTTTCATTTGTTGCGCTCCAATCAATTTGAAGTTTACATTGTAGGCTATTTCTGTAACGTAAATTTTTTCAAACACGTTAAAAAAAAATCTTATGAGCAGAAATGATTTTATGCTGTCAGGCACCCCCAATATTTTATTTTGGGTATAATTTATTAATTCCTGGACTATTTGCGTAACGTTTTACATATTATTTGTCAGCAAACCCTAAGGAACCCAAAAATACTAATTTAAAGGAGCTACGTGGCTGCGTTCAAAATATGCAATTTCTTCTATCTCCTGTTTAGAAGATGTGCTGTCTGGGTACTGTTATGTGTTCAAACGTAAACCCATATAATGTTGTCTTTTCTAATAAGAGTCTGTTATGATTTATAAACCTAACTCTGGGAAAGGGTAGTGTATTTTATCACTGTCCGTCTGAAAAAAAATTAGTGCATGTAGACTTACACGCGTGATGGTAGTAATTGTGTATCGCGCGAAGAGGGTTTAGTGTTCGGCTTTCTGCCTCTCCCTTCTCTTTTTATCCCTTTAGTCCATCTGTTCGTTCGTTTTGGTAACGCAGTATAATTAATGTTAGGGTTAATTTAGGTCATTACGCAGTACGTCTCAATGCTTTTCCAAGAAATACAGCACACGTTTCATTGAAGAAGGCGGGTAATAATACAGTAAGCTTTACTATCAACGTGAAAGCGTTACAATTTGCAGACGAAGCAGAAAACAAGGGGGATTTCGAGTACATTCTTTGTGATAGCACTGTCATTTTACCATTGCTCTTTTCTTTATTATATGTATTTATTAGGCTTTATATTTAATTGATAATTTATATATGTGGATTAGAATATTCCATGACATATGTGTGTGGTTCAGTAGCAAACATGAGGCAAGGCCTAAATCTTGCTCCCACCTGAACAGGAGGTGTCGGAGAAAAGTAAAACTGCATGGAATTGCCAAACAGTACACTGACACCTATCATATTGACTAGAAGGAACTAATACTGGAATTGCAGAGGCGTAGTAACCATTTAGGAGGAGAATACTGGTGTAAATTGTTTCAGATGAAGCTAGCAGTTGGCCTATCGCTCTGAACTCAGTGTTTGTTATGTATTGTGTTCAGTCTGGAAATAGATTATAAATTAGAAATGAAGTAGGAGGTACAACCTTCTTGTTTCAGGGACTGTGGTCCTAGTTATTGAAGCAGCACCTGGTCTGAGTTTTGCTGAATCCAGAGGCTGACAGCATACTCCTTGGTCCAGATAGCGACCAGTGAGGTGTCTCCAGAACACAGGAAGCAATCGAGCAGAGGAGTCTTTTCCTGCCACCATCACGAAAGATAAGCTTCTGTGGCCAGAGGAGCTCAACATTATGTGCCCCCTCAAAAATTGACATTTTAGTAAACACAGAGGGATAATTAATTGGTTCAAATGACAGGAACTGTGAACTTTTTCCCAATACTATTTCCCCGATTATCAAACACTTGAAGTCATGATGAAAAACAACAACCAAGCTTGAACAAACCCAGTATTACCTCATATTACTACTGCACAAATTACACACATAGAATAATAATAATAAACTATGTCAATACAAAGTTCATATATGTAAACTGTGTACATAATACTTGTAATTACATTTGATTGTGATTCCTGGTTCACTGTGTAGTTGAATCAGGATACCCATTATTGAAATAATTAATACATATATTTTTAAACTTAAACACTCGACTCATTTAAGATAGTCTTATAGAGGGTTATATGTGTGTGAGTGTCACAGTGTTGTAAGTGTTGTGGAATAAATTAAATTGTTTATCTGTCTGTTGTTGTTGTGACTTACACTTCATCATTTTCATAACCCTAGACATTTAACGTAGTCATCACAATATTCCAGAATAATTCTGACTGAGTTATAAATGTGGTAGCAAGTAAGGTCATCTGTCATACACCACACTTATTAGATACAGATACCTTCACAGCTGATCTCAGTCAGTACACTAAGTCCCCTATAAATATTTATAACATCCCACTTTACCACATATATGTCCAATATAGATATGTCCAATATAGATATATCGAAAAGGATGTCCAGAATTGTCAAGTGGCGTGTCAAGTTCCCTTCATTCCTGCCGACTGGTACCCATTAACGCCTAGGAAGACTAAAGCATTACGTTACTAGGTTTCAAACCGGGTAACTTTGCCGTGAGAGGCAACAGCTCTAACTACTCTGCCATGATGGTTGATGTATAGAATTATTTTTTTCAGCTTACATAATCTTATAATTTTTATGGTAAACATATTAGTCGCCATTATCTTTATATCTCTGTTTATTTTCTTGATGCTGTTAGAATGGGTGAAGCGTACATTGATGGTGAGAAAGGTACATTATTTTTTGTTTTGGCGTACAATTAGCAGTGACCACTGAAAATTATTTATAAACAGTCATGTGATTACAGATCTACTTCAAGCCAGGTCAGTGAGTACCTTTTATGTGAACAAGACAACGTATCTCAGTGTGCTGTACTGGACCCCCACCACACATCGACAATCTTACTGTGTAGCCTGTCTTCTGGACAAACAACAATTTGGTGAGATATCTTTACTTCATATTTCATTTTTAACGTTTTCTTTCCCATCTTTCACAACGTTCTTCTGGTTATAACATCCGGTTATGTGAATCTACGAGTATTTTATTATTTAAAGATATCTTCAACTTATCTCTGGTGTTCATGGGGAGTAATTAGTTTTAGGAGAATCTTTCAAGGTTTATCTGGACATTATTAAGTTTTGTTTTACAAGATACAACTTGTTTTAAATTTCAGACATTTTATTCAGCATTTTCGTTACCCTTAAATCTAAGGCCATGTTGTTCCCGGGGGTGACTCAAGACACAAAGAACGAATAAGGCTACTCCACCCCAGGCATGTCATACAATGTGACTAATATGAGGTTATGTATGGGGCTGGCAAGCTCTTAAGTTACAAGTTGTCATGGAAACAACCGCTGCACGAGCATGTGAATGCTTGGTACAGACTTCCTACAAGGTAACCAGTTACAGTGGTTGCTCCGTGTCCCGTAAGAAGCACATAATAAAATGGTCTTGAAACAGAGCATTTGATTTTCTTTTCACAAACTCGCGGTGATATTTACATTTTCTAGTGCTCTTCAAAATTAGATCTATTTATACGTGTTAACTAGTCTGTTGTCAACTTCCTGTGAGCATTATTTGATCGAATCTATCACATGTCATTCAAAACTTAGCTGAATAATTAGAAGAGCTACGTAATGGCTTGGTTTTGCTTAGATTTGAGAAACTTTTAGGATCTCTTTCTTTTAAACAGTTGTCACTTCATAATTTGTTTGATTTTTTTTTCTTACTTTCACATGTGTTTTTTCTTAAATTCATGTGCTTTTTGTTTACTTGTCGTGACCTTCTTGGATATATATATATATATATATATATATATATATATATATATATATATATATATATATATATATATATATATATATATATATATATATATATATATATATATATATATATATATATATATATATATATATATATATATATATATATATATATATATATATATATATCTGGCTTGCTGACTTCCTTGTATTCTTCTAGGAAAATCTCCAGATTTGGCATATTGAATCAAACCCATCCATTGTACTCCACGTCTTACCGCAGTTTCCCTCAACTTCCTCGTATTAAACGAGCACGGCAAAACTGCGCAGGACACGGCAGAAATGAGGGAGAACAAGACATATCCTGGGACTCGGCGAGTTGAAAAATGGTGCTGTAGGAACACAAAGAAGAATGTGTTCACTACAGTTAAGACTTGGCTTAATGCTCTCTAAGGAAACACTGACAGAACTCGTAACATGAGACGCAGTTGACTTAGAATAATAACAGAAACATTTAAAACAGCCAAAAAGAAAATAAAGATAAACATACTCCGATGTTATGTGCCAACCAATGACAAAGATGAATCTGTGACAGAAGTATGTTACATCAATCTACAAAATGTCATGGATAAAAGAGACAAAATGTATGTAAGTTTTGGAATGTGGCCTTAATGCGGGATATGAAGAGACAATAACGGCTCTGAAGAAATCATGGGAAAACACGAACAAGGAAGATCGAACGAAAATGAAGAACTGTTCACCGACTTATGTGCTGTAAATCAACTGTCAATAGGAGGAAGCGTGCTTCCACATAAAAGAATACACAAAGTAACACGGATATAACCAGACTACATAACAGAAAATCAGACAGATCATATTTGCATAGACAGGAAGTTTAAATCATTAATACATGACATAAAAGGTATGCATAGGAGCAGATGTTATCAGTGTAGCAAATTTAATTTTTGCTGGGGAGGTTAAGATGTTATACCTAACAAGAAAGATAGTTGTGTCTGTGTTAACTGTGTGAGGTCAAGCACATGTAGGTCCCTGACTATAAAAAAGAATAATGATGATGATGATATTTTGATCAGGGCACCTAACGCTACCTCCCTAGATCTCACACAGTCCGTATTTTGATTCTAGTGGCTGGTGTATGATGTCTCTAGTGTCTAGGGGTGAAATGAAGATGATGGTACATCAACACAATACACTTTAACTCACTAAAGAAAATGAATAAGATGGTGGTTAAAGTTTTCTTTTAAAATTTGAATGTTTTTTTCTTTTTACTATTTAATCTGCCTGTCTCGCCAACGTCTTTTGGACAGCTCTTTGAAAATGAGGAAATATATTTACATATAATGTTTTAACTAAAATATGGACTCTTTGTCCTATGAATATATGTTAATATAAAGTTCCTGTAGGTGTATTCACAGATTAATACTTTTATAGTTGCTAGTGATTGTCATTTGTTATGAGGAGCTGTTGTTTACATCAAGCCCCGTATAATTCAATGTTATTTTGATAGGAACTATTTTCTTAGGATGAAATGTCAGAGGTCCCAGCTGATAACTTGTCACCTGGGATTCTTCGTAGGTCGAATATAAGTCAGTATATCAATGTAGAGACAATGTCGATCAGCACCCACACGTAAGCTCCTTCAGGCTATCAGCTGACAGCTTAAACTTTATAATGGAAACTTTACACCAACTCATCAGGTTTCCTGTCACCGGATGGTAACAGGAAATAAAAACTCTGCAATAAAAAGACACCCTGGCCTTTTCAACCTGATCACAACTTCTTATCCCTATCTATACATGACGGTATGGGGTCAGCCTCTTGTGCATTCATGTGCATCAGCCCCTAATTTATGACTCACACCCTTCTGTGACCACACCACAGGTCCCTATGGCAGATACTCCACTGTACTTTTACATAGTTTGCTTCAATGCAATAACGTGGAGTAACCACATCTCCTTTTATATGATTTTCTTCTTTTCTTTTCTTTTCTTTTCTTTTCTAACTTATAAACGCTCTAGGCATGTTGAAAAGTGTTCATAGAACACAGAGGCTTCCTAACATTTCCAATACAAAATATTAATACAAAATCATAATAATATGCAACAGTCAAATACAGTTCAATGTGAGGACTCAATAATGTGTGCTTCCGGCATGTCCTTCACTTTTCCACAGTAGTATCTGACTTTTTCAGTTTTAATCAAGCATGTAAATACATAAAGCATTCTTACCACTAGTTCAAAGAAATATGTCACAAATAACGTTGACTGGCAAAGAATATGGCCTCAGTTTTGCTCTGCCCCGTCCAGATAGTGAATTAGTATTTAATTTTACAAGCTATCACATCTGATCTCAACGTAAGTGTTTGAATACAATTTTCTAGTCAAATGGCCACGAAACCACTATGCCTTTTGCCAATATCTATTAGAGCCGACCAATGAAAGCAGGCACTACTACAACTTTTTTTAAAATTTCGTTTGAAAAAAAAAAAAAAAACAATTCCAAACAAACTATGTGCCTCTTAGCCCATTGGTCAGTCTGCGTTAGTTATGCCCAATAGAAAAAGATGTTTCGTTTTAGTTACATTTTTCCTATCTCTCCCCTTGTACTCCTATACTCTTATACCAACTAATAGAATTTGAATTTCTACAACGCCTCTATTTTTAAACTAGCGTACCCACTAACGTTATATATAACGAGCAAGAACAACAGTCTGTCCGGTCAAGCGTTCCTTAGACATTTAGTATTTTCTCAATAACTTGGCTAATACTTGGACTACCATATTTTTAAAAACATATTTTTGCTCAGGGGACTCTAAGCTATACTACCATATGATTTTTATATGGTTTAGATTTTCAATTGTGTCACTGTCAATCGTCAAATATAAATTTTACACAAGTCGACCATCTTCCCTCCCTGTCTCTAACATTTTCCCCACTATTCAAATAAACCAACTAGTTTGAGTGACGTCAGAATACTACCGCTAGGAGCAACTGGAAAATTTGTCTGTGTGTTTGCCCACAGCGTGTATATATTAAAGAGACCGCGTGCAGAACGAAGAGGGGTTTTTCAAAACTTTGGTAGTGTTTTGCGTTAATATTTACAATCGTCTCATTCTTACTACTGAGAACTGTCCGAATTACTACAAATGTTAGTGTTAAAGTTAACATATTACGTTAATTCAAACCTCCCGAGCAAAAATTACATTTGCTACATAAATTGGGGGCTCGTCCGGGATAGGAACTTCTAGTACTACATATATTGGGGTCCTGGTCAGGGTTTTAGCTATAACAACTATTATATGTACCCAGGGAATCCCCATTATTAATATTGCCCTAGATTTGGGAATTGATGAAGTGTCAGAGTCTGGATTAATTAAATTAAATTGTACTTGTTTTAGAAATTGATTTAGAACATTTTAGTATTTATCAGATGGCAAATTTGGCCAAGTTTCGCTCTGCTGCTGTGCAGACTGCGAGAGACATGAATATGGAAGGTCAAGTTTTGATTGACTATGTCACCTCAGAAACATTCAAATTTTAAAAGAAAACTTTAACCACCATCTTATTCATTTTCTTTAGTGAGTTAAAGTGTATTGTGTTGATGTACCATCAGCTTCATTTCACCCCTAGACACTAGAGACATCATACACCAGCCACTAGAATCAAAATACGGACTGTGTGAGATCTAGGGAGGTAGCGTTAGGTGCCCTGATCAAAATATCATCATCATCATCATTCTTTTTTATAGTCAGGGACCTACATGTGCTTGACCTCACACAGTTAACACAGACACAACTATCTTTCTTGTTAGGTATAACATCTCAACCTCCCCAGCAAAAATTACATTTGCTACATAAATTGGGGGCTCGTCCGGGATAGGAACTTCTAGTACTTCATATATTGGGGTCCTGGTCAGGGTTTTAGCTATAACAACTATTATATGTGCCCAGGGAATCCCCATTATTAATATTGCCCTAGATTTGGGAATTGATGAAGTGTCAGAGCCTGGATTAATTAAATTAAATTGTACTTGTTTTAGAAATTGATTTAGAACATTTTAGTATTTATCAGATGGCAAATTTGGCCACGTTTCGCTCTGCTGCTGTGCAGACTGCGAGAGACATGAATATGGAAGGTCAAGTTTTGATTGACTATGTCACCTCAGAATGTGATAAGTTTATTGCTAGGGAAGAACATAGGTTAGCTGAAGAGAGGAGAATGCAGTTAGCAGATGCCAGAGAAATGAAACGTTTACAAATTGAGGCTGATAGAGAGGCTGAGATCAAGAGGCTCCAATTGGAGAAGAGAAAATTGGAGGCGGAAGAAAAACGACTGCAAAGGGAAGCAGAAGAAAAGAGATTGGCTGCCGAAAGGGAAGCAGAAGAAAAAAGGTTGCAGAGGGAGCATGAGTTGCGACTAAGGGAGTTGGAGTTGCAAGGCCATGCTCCTGAAAATGGTCACAGCCCCTCTACCTCTGATGCTACTGCTAGTCAGGGGGCCTCCAACTCAGCTATTGGGTTTCACTTAGATTATTTTTTTGAGAGAGATGATGACATTGAATCATATCTAATTAGATATGAGGTATTAGCTACAACTTGTGGGCTAGAAAAAGAAAGATGGAGCTTGAAGTTATCCCAAGGTCTTCGGAGAACAGCTTATGAAGTTTTTTTTTCAAAAATGTGCAGACAATTATGACTTGTTAAAGCAGGCTCTATTGTTAAGATACGAAAAGCATGGTGAATTTTACAGGAAAAAGTTTATAAATGCCAAGCTACTGTCGGGTGAGACTTATCACCAGTTCTCTGCACGGTTGGAGACTTACTTGGAGAAATGGACTGCTCTGGGGAAAACCCAAGATCTTAAAGAAATGATCCTTATAGAGCAATTGAGAGAGTCCATGGCTCCAGACTTGAAAACGTTTCTCATGGAACAGGGTGCAGAGAGGCTGGGTGAGTTACTTAATGTCGCTGAGAGGTATCAGGCAGCCCAGACAGAGGTAGCTGGCACCAAAAAGAAGCATGTAGATAATTATAGGGCCCCACAAAACTCAAATAGGTTTGATAATAAAGATCAGGGTAACAAGTTTAAACCAAATTTTGATAGGCCACGCAATGATAATAAACATAAAAACTCACAGTTCAATGACAGGAAATACGAGGAAAGAAAACCCCTTTATCAAAATAGATACTATTGCAAATCGTGTAAGAGAGAGAGGGTCATGACACCAAATTTTGTACAAGGAAACCTTCTGGGTGTGCTGCGATGAAGTTGGGGAACAAGGAAGAAAAGGTAAAACCTACTGGACAGTAGGAACCTTATCATCCCCCAGTATGTGAGGACGTGGTATGTAATGGAGTCACAATTAGGTGCCTTTACAATACCGGTTTGGATTTCGATTCCGTTGTGAGTGCGCACTTGGTGAACCCGGATCAGTATACCACAGAAACAGTGGAGATTCAAGGGGCGACCAAGGACCTACCACTCATGAAACTTCCCATTGCAAGGATAACAGTGAAAACTCGCTATGTGGAAGGGATAATCAGAGCAGCAGTGATAGACGCACCCATTTACCCTCTGATATTGGGATGTCGTTATGTCTTCTTGAGGAATCCCAAGAGACCTGTGGTCCTGGCAGCAGTCCAGACCCGTTCACAATCCAGAAAGGAAGAAGATGAGCCGATAAATACTCATCCAGAGGCGATGAGGAAGGCACAGGCTGAAGATAGTACACTCAAGCCTCGCTTTAAGAAATTACCTAAATGCCACACACCTCCAAGCAAAGGGGATTATTATATGAAGAACAAATTGTTGTACAGGAAGACCGGAAATGGAATAAATGGTCACAGCCAACTGGTACTTCCAACTTCATATCGGGAGACAGTGTTGGAATTAGGACATGCAGTTCCCTTTAGTGGTTACATGGGGATCAGCGCAACCGGACAGCGTATAGCTTGTCATTATTTCTGGCCAGGGATAACGGAAGACATAAAGAGATATGTAAAATCCTGTCCAGAATGTCAGAGAGTAGCTCCGAAACATTGGACTGCTCCAGCAACTCTAGGGGAAATGCCCATAGTGGGAACACCTTTTGAGAGAGTTGCAGTGGATATTGTGGGACCTCTCACTCGGACCAAGAGGAGGAACAGTTACATCCTTACTCTGGTGGACACTTGTTTTATGTGGGGAGAGGCGGTAGCCCTGTCTTCAATCGATTCGAATCAAGTGGCAGAGGCATTACTTACTATATTCACGAGGTTAGGATTCCCGCATCAAATCTTGACTGATAACGGCTCTCAGTTCAAGGGGAAACTAACAGAAGAAGTTTTTAGGTTATTTCAAGCCAAGCACTTTCACACAATCAGTTTAATGTAGGATATCTAAGAAAGCAAGAAATAAGAGACAAATTTACGGTCATAATATCCAGGAATCACCAAGTGCTCCAACAGCTAGAAGATGTAGCGAGCACACAAGACCACTGGCAACTGATGAAAGTATATGAAATGAGGCATATAAATAAGTACTGGAAGAAAGAGAACGCCAGCACAAATCATGAGTAACAATAGAAGCCATAAACGAGATAAAAGACAGAAAAAGCAAAAAATCCGATTTAAACACAAAACCAAAAGCGAACAAAAAATTCAGAAGAACCATCAAAAGTGTTAAGATGAAATATATTGGTAAGCTGGCAAGAGAGGCAGTTGACAATATATCAAATGAAATATGAGAGACCAGTACAACAGCACTAACAAGCGAACAGAGGAATACAATCAAGCAAATAACCTTATCAAAGAGAAGAACAGAAAGTTACAAGATCAAAATTAGAGGTGGACAGGACAGTGTGAAGAACTTCTCAACAGATCTATGGCTCTGCACTGGAGAACAACAAGTACAACAACCATAAAGAATAATAAATAAAAGTAATTTAGCATTCCTACATCTTCTGACAATTTAGAATATAGTGCAGTCTAAATATATGTCAATCAGTTTTCTGGTGCACGTGCACTGAACAGAGGGATGTTTATTACACACAAAATTGTGTTTCGTCATGAAATTATGCTCTTGTTTTAAAAATGTATATTCTCACTCTGTGGATGTTCCTGGTAGGAAGATATTCTACACCCCCACCCCCGGAGAGGGGTGTAGGTTTAAAAATATTCATGGAACAGCAGCAGTTTTGTCCTGTCTTTACTGATGTTATACAATATCTACTAGTTTGACTAGACCCGCGTCAAAAAAAAAAAAACCGTTGCTTTCTATACACCTGCAACTAACAACAGAACTAGATACCTTACTTACTTAGTCGTTCCCCTTCTACCGTGAGGTGTAGAGGTTTGGAAGAGAGAGCGCCAGACTATCCTATCGGCTGTCTTCCTCCTGGCCTGGTTCTATTCTAGTCCTCGATCTTTCAGAGATTGCTTAATGTTGTTTCCTCAGTGAACTCTGGGTCGTCCTGAAGGTCTAGATCCCTGGCTATTTGGTTTTCCATTTTTGTCGTGGTAGCCGATCTTAGCCCATTTGGGTCTGCAGAGGCTAGGTTTTGAGGCCATGACTTATCGTCTGGTTGCGGACCAAGTCTCTTCATTTTTATCTTAACCACCTTTCTCAGATACATCATTTCTGAGATTAGGAGATGGCTTTGTTGGGTCTTATAATTTATAAAATTAACCAAAATGTTGAAACAGCTTCATCTTTATATTTCATTATATTGATATAACATTTATTTTACAGCTCCGCCTGTCATCAAATCGTTCTCTCTGGAAAAATGGGACTATACCGGACCAAAACTGATTTGGAGTCAAAATTTACTGGCCAGTAATTCTCTACATGTGACAATACAAGCAACAAATGACACGTTAAACCTCACCTGCAAGGCTAGTGGGTACCCTAAACCGGAAGTGACAATCAGGCGCGATAATGTGACATCAGAGCAGAACACACCTGGTACCTTCTTAATTAGAAGTATGAATTACGACCACCCTAGTAACTTCACGTGTTACGCCAAGAACTTTCTCAAATCAGCTGTAGCTCACAAGACGATACGAGTTTCAGGTATGTATGTTGTCAGACCTAACTTATACCGTGGATTTTTACACATAACAAATATCCTTGGCTCATTATCTCAAGCGGTATGACCACAGCAGAAGATGGTTGACAATAAATGAATTTAACACCTTTTCATAGGTAAGTTCCCTTTTATTAAGGATTACACACAGTGGAGCCACACACGGCTATGAATACATATGAAATGCATGTAAATATAAGAATGCCAATGTCACTTGCCTAATAACAACTCAATCTACCAGTGTCCTATCCACTGACATGACTCTAATCACTGAACATTACAATGACTTTCGCTCACCGGCGAAAAAACCGGAATATGATGAAGCAATACTTAATTACCAATAACTCAATTACAACGGTCTAAGAAAATGCCAATAAATAATGCACCATCACTCTATAATTATGCAATAACTCCACACCGCATGAAGAAAATGGCAAATACTACAACTAGACAATCATGGCATTACGCTCCCCAGCACGGAACAGAAGGACGACCTATCCCGGTCGCTGGCCAGAAGTAAACTGACTTTTGCGCCTAAATTCGTGTCCACTTCCCGTCCGCAGTCACCTGACCGGACGGGTTTTAAATTTATATCAATGTTGTCACTTACAGCGTAACCAACCTGATATTTCGGCAAACATATTGCCGTGACATCCACCCCCCCCCCCTAAGAAAGAAAACGAAGTTTTCTTCCGCCGGAGGAACCACGCCCAACCCCCTACGGTGTACGGACGACCAAAATGCCATGTCAGCAGTTCCTCATCTACCTAGAGAGTGCCATAGTTGTTCAACACCATTGTCGTTCATGCCTTCTCACTCTATGCACTAAACTCAATATGAGCATGAAATAAACCACCCCAGGTCCTGGTAGTCGTGAAAAGTAACAACGACTGCCCACACCTGGTCTATCCACCACAACATATGTTATATTTTAGTTATTCCTATCTAAACATTAACAACAGTAAGTAATCGCATAGCATATACAATTATACATAATATGGTTTAACTCTACATTCAATGCAAACCTATAGCAAATTGCCTTTATGGCGTCATGACATATAAATTACAAAGGAAGGCATAACATAGTACAGCATAAATATGCATTGCAAAGCATTACGTAATCTTTACGAGTTTACAAAATACACATATTCATATCACAATAGTACCCAATGCACCAACTCTCCTCGAAAGCTCCTGTCCCCACACCAACCTCATAATCTGGACAGAACATCCGCTACAATGTTATGTACCCCCTGAATTGGTAAAATAGTGAAGTTGAACTACTGCAGCAATAATGCCCAGCGTGTCAACTTAGCACTCGTGGATTTAGCGGACTGCAAAAATAACAATGGTTTGTGGTCTGTTTGGAGGAAGAAATGTGCCCCCAACAGGTATCGTGACAGTTTAGACACCGCTCACACAATCGCCAGGCACTCTCTCTCAATATTAGAGTATCTAGTTTCTGCTGGCAATAACTTCTGACTGACATACAACACCGGATGGAGTAACCCTCCGTGGTCCTGCATAAGACAGGCCCCTATGCCTACCGATGAAGCATCGGTGTGTAAGATCAGTGGTCTGCCTAGATCTGGCAACCTTAGGATAGGTTTTTTGGAAAACAGTTTTTTTAATCCTAACCAGTGCTTCTTCACATTCAGGGGCCCATTTTACTTTGTTTGGCTGACCCTTTTTGGTGAGTGCAGTAAGCGGCTCAGCAATCGTCGCAAAGTCTGGAATAAACTTATTATAAAAATTAATTAATCCTAACAGACTCTTCACCTGCCTCTTCGTCCTCGGCGCCTGCAACTGTAAGATTTTCGTCACTGTACCATCTTCAGGTCTAATGATGTTATGGCCGACAACATGGCCCAGGAAGGTCAGCTCTGCATACCCGATGGACACTTTGCTCGGGCGAGCAGTGAGTCCATGTGTCTTCAGACACTTCAACACAGCGAACAGCCCATCCACATGCTGCTCCCATGTATTGTGAAATATGCAGATATCGTCGATGTACGTAATAACATCGTCTCTGTGACCTAGTAACTTTCTCATCATTCTCACAAAGGTGGCGGGTGCATTGACTAATCCAAAATACATATAGTTAAATTGAAATAGACCTCTTGGAGTTGCAAACGCCGTCAGTGGTTTTGTAGCCTCAGATAATGGCAAATACTACAACTAGACAATCATGGCCTTACGCTCCCCAGCAAAAATGCTAACACGGAACAGAAGGACGACCTATCCCGGTCGCTGGCCAGAAGTAAACTGACGTTTGCGCCTAAATTCGTGTCCACTTCCCGTCCGCAGTCACCTGACCGGATGGGTTTTAAATTATATCAATGTTGTCACTTACAGCGTAACCAACCTGATATTTCGGAGAACATATTGCCGTGACATATGTCATACAATTTCTTAATTCAAACTAATCTCGTTTTAAAGGATAGTAAATGTCAACGAAGGCACACATTCAGAGTGCAAAAACCAAATAAATAAATAAAATTAACAATCGAATAACGTGTGTAGAACCTGCTTTCTTTAAAAGTGCATTGAATATGGCATGGGGAACAAATTTAGGAGATTAGCGATAAAGGTAATTAATATAATTTGTCTTAAATTACAACCAAGAACTAAAGCGTGACTAGTTGTCCTACTATAAAATTGAGAAAAAACAACATTCACATATTCCTTCAGAATGTATTACCCGGACAAAGAAAACCGGAAAGCTTCTGTAGAATTTATCACTCAAATGTCTTGACGATAATTCTTAGAGAAGGCACACCTACATACATCTGTTGCATGTACAAAAATAAGATGAGGTGGAACTACCCCATTTTTAGTATTACTGCATACATTTGTTCTATATGAATGTATTATCCTGTGGTTAAATATTTCTTTAATATTGATAGAGCAAAGTCACAGATGAAAAAAAAAATAATTAAACATTTTAACGTAATAGACGATAAGATAGGTCGATGGCTAAAACATATAAGGCCCATGGAGTACGTGCAAGAGCGCCACAGTAGATAGAATTTATGTATAAGAAGACGACTGATAAACTATCGATCTCGTTATCTGATATGTAGCAGAATAAAACACTTTGTAATGAAATAAATCACATTATGTATGTGAACAACAAGTCATCAAAGATTTTCAATATACGAGTAATATATATATATATATATATATATATATATATATATATATATATATATATATATATATATATATATATATATATATATATATATATATATATATATATTAAAGTAAAAATACTTGAATAACTAACAGACAGAAGACTACACGATGTGTATCAATCATTGCCTCCCTTTTTTTACAATTACAATGAAAAGGAAAGTTTAATGTTTATTTATTTTGTATAGATGGAGAAAGCACTCGCTGAAGGTTTGTAGGCCTAATTAGCAAATATAAATATATATATAGTTCCCATGGAGTCTCTGATTGAACAAAATCAATCTGTCTGTCTATATACCTATCTATCTTTTTAACTATCTACCTACACACCTCCCTACCTGCCTGCATACCTTATAAACTTCCAACCAACCCACCTGTCTGTCTGTCCGTCCCTACGTCCGCACGCTCCGCCCAAATGCCTTAGCCTATCTGTCTGCTGCCTGCTCGCCCGCCTGCATGCCTGTCTGCCTGCCTACTCGCCCGTCTGCCTTTCTGTCTGCCTGCCGACCTGCCTGTCTGTCTGTCTAATCCCCACTGCCTGCCTAACAGTCTACGAATATATCTTTTTCCTACCCATCTGTCTGCCTATCTACCCACCTGTCCGCATAGCTACACACCCATATGTATCTTTCTAATTTTATTCTCTAATGAACTTTCCCTATATTTATTAGATGTCTGTAATAAGAGCGTCCGATTGACCGAGCGGTTAGAGTGCTGGTCTCTCGCGGTACAGGTACCGGGTTCAAATCACGGTACCGATACTCTCCAGTCTACACAGCTGTAAATAGGTACATGACTCTGTTCTTTGAGTTCGGATAGGAAAAGGCAGCGAGGAAGGAAACTAGCCACCCCACCTCTGTGTACCTAGTATGGTGAAGTCTGTAACACTTAACCGTTTTACTGTAATATTATGTTATTCGATTTCCTAACTTACTTTGACAGTAGATCCAACATTAATTTTTTTTTCTTCATTTTGGTCTCTCTTTTGTCCGTTTTAAATCTCTTAATGCTTCTATTATTATTTTCAGAAGATCATCTGGGAGAAAGCAGCCATCAAGAGAATACATCGACAGAAGTGACCCACATTCTCTTTATCGTGCTTCCAGTTGTGTTGCTCATCATTATTGTTTTCTTATTATTGGGTGCGCTCTTGTATCGACACAGAGGTGAAAAGTCTTCTGTTGTTTCCTCACCATCATCATCTTCTTCATCAATATAATCATCATATTTATTAGTATCATCGTTACATCACTACCATCTTCATCACTTCTTCTTCTTCTTCTTCCGTCCTTAGCCACCAACCGTCAAAGCAGTCAGTGGCCATTACGCCTAGTGGCGTCTTAGGGCAACAGCAGATAGGTTTTCTTTGCCATTGTTTCCCATCACGCCTGGTGGCGTCTTTAGGGCAACGGCAAATCAACCCATTTGCTGTTGTTTCTGTAATCGAAGTGACTGGCAAACGGGTGATCAGCCCGTTGTGAATCTTCATCACTATTATAACGCATATGTTGGTCAATAAAAAGATTAGCACTTACGTCAATATGCCGTCATCACTTGTATCATTATCGTATTTTTTCATAATTTGCACCCGCTCTGTTATCCTGTTTAAAGTCCCCTCATTCTGTTTATTACTGATATCATCCTGTTTAAAGTCCCCTCTTTCTGTTTATTACTGATATCATCCTGTTTAAAGTCCCCTCATTCTGTTTATTACTGATACCATCCTGTTTAAAGTCCCCTCATTCTGTTTATTACTGATATCATCCTGTTTAAAGTCCCCTCTTTCTGTTTATTACTGATATCAAAACAAGCATTGAACAGACAAGAAGAGCTTTTGTTGCGTTGGAAAAGTATATGGAAATCAAAAGTAATCAAGACTGACACCGACACAAAAATTATAATAATCTTCAACTAAGATGTTAAGTCAGTCTATATTTATGGCTCTGAAACCATGGAGAACAACAAAAGCAATTATAACCAACAGTGGGAGCCGCGCTAGCGTAGTGGTTACAACACCGCTCTGGCGACCGGGTGATTCAGGATCAAACCCGGGCGACGGTATTTGAGGATTTTTCGTCGACCGGGAATTGGACTGGATTAACTCGAGACCTGGCGAGGACATTTGAAGGAGTGTCGTCGACCAGGGATTGGCGGCTCCTGAGCCGACCCAGCTCTAATGAGTACCTCCGAAATCGGCGAGTATCTGCCTGAATGGCGAGGGACACATGTCTCTGTACAAGAAAAGGGATACTCACGTAAAATCAATGTCAGGTTAGACATTAACAATAACCTGAGATTTCGCCTCGAGTATTAGCGGGCGTCCGAAAAAAAAAAAAAAAAAAAAAAAAAAAATAACCAACAGTTACAGTAGTGTGACCATCTGTCCTCTATTCCCGGGAATTGTCCTCTTTTCCCCTTAACGATTGGGCGTTCGGGTGACTTTTTCAAAAAGTACAATTTGTCCGGAGTTTTCCCATCGGAGATTGAACATGACTTCCAGGAGGTCTATCTTATACAAGTATATTCCTTAAGGAGTACTTTTCAAGTAAATATTGAACGAATTGCAAAGGAATAAGTCCGGCTCTTGAAGTGCAAAATTGTATTAAATCTGTGGTAGACATTCTTCAGGAGCGTTTGTATCAAGAGTCTGTGCTTTAGAAGATTCTGGATATGATTACTGAAAAACCAGCAGACTTGGACGTTTGTATGACAAACTTTATGAGGGTAATAAATGCATGTACATCAAATGTTTAGAAGACTTAAGAGAAATCGTTGAAACCATTACAGGTTTCACATATCTTTCATGCATGACCTAACATGGAGTCCCAACAGGTGTATATTTGCTAACTTCTGAGCAATATTTAACTGATAAAGATGCTGCATTTGGCGATGCAAAGGCTTTGATCAACTTAACAAGTCGAAAACATTTTTTGAAAGCAACATCAGTTATGAAGGATTCATGTGGTTTCTGTCACATGAAAAGAGAACCAAATCCGTAAATATTTAATTTCATTCTGAACTTTTAATGATCGCACAATATTTGTTTGTAGTGCCTGGTCACAATGCAGACATGGACAGGCATTTTTTTATTGAAGGAAAGTCACTGGACAAAAGACAGAAACATGTTCAATGTGGATTCAGTCAACGGAATTTGGCTTCTGCAATATATCTTAAAAGAAGTGTCGTACGGTCAACCCCATGAATATTTAAAAGAAAATGGTGAATTGTTAAAGAAAATAATGTTCATACACAAATGCATAAATAAATAAAATAAAATAAATTAATTAAAAATTAGTAATTTTATCAAAACTAGTAAATATGTGGACAGCTAATTTTTGATGTTAAAGTCATTTTAAAACATACATTTTGAAGGAAATTTTATTTCAATTTTTTACTCTACCAATTAAAAAACTAAATCTAGCTCAAGTCATCACAATCATGTATTAATAGATTGAAATTAATTTCCTCTTTTTGTCCTACTTTTTAAATTCTATTTTCCTCTTTTTACGCAAAACGTCAGTCCTCTTTTTTCGCCAAAAAGTCAGATTCTTCTTCTTTGATCCTTAGCCACCGACCGTCAGAGCAGTCAGTGGCCATCACGCCTAGTGGCGTCTTGTAGGGCAACAACAAATTGATTCCACTTTGCTCGGTCGGTGGCCATCCTTCGTACAGTGCCCCAACTCTGGTTCATTCTTTGCATCTCAGCCTCCACAGTCCTCCGCCAGGTTGTTTTTGGTCGGCCTCTCTTTCGTTTTCCTTCAGGGGTCCATAGCATAGCTGTTCTTGTGATGGAATCGGGGTCTCTTCTGAGGACTGGCCAACCCAGCTCCAGCGTCTGCCAGCTATGATGGTGTGCATGTCCTCTTGCTTGCTTCGAGTAAGCAGATCTTGGTTGGTGATGGTATTCGGCCAAAAGATTTGGTGAATTTTTCTTAGGCATGTTGTGTGAAAAGAGGACAATTTCGAAATTTCATTCTCTGTAACTCTCCAGCATTCCGCACCATAGAGAAGCACAGAAAGCACACGGCTCTTATATAATCTTAATTTTGTGCTTGTGCTGTATTGAGAGGACTTCCAGATGTTGTTTAGGCTAAAAAAAGGCTGTTCTTGCCTTATTCATTCTGATGTTGATGTCTTTGCCTGCCCCGCCGTCTGGTGTTACTATGCATCCTAGGTATGTGAAGGTGTCTGTCTGTACCAGTTGCTGATTCCTTACTGATATAGGCTCAGGGTTGCTCACATTGAAAAGTCAGATAGTGTCCTCTTTTTCTCTCCAAAAAGTCAGATACTGTACTCTTTTTTTTTAATTTAAAAAAAATCAATATGGACACTGTTTGTTACAGCTTCAAAAAATGGGTGCTTGCCAGGAATAGAAGAATTGAACTAGTAAAACAAGGTCACCACTGTGGAACTGATGACAAGAACCAGACAAGCGCTAGTGGAAAAACAGGTCACAAGAAAGCGCTAGTGATGGATTGGACACATATTGCAGAACCTGATGGTAGCCGTACTTGGCAGTCCTTGTTCTGAAATCCCCAGGATAAGGGATTTAGTCGACTAAAAACGCACGAAGAAGAGAACTTGAGGCAGAAATAAAAGTGGTGAGGCAGACATGTAAATACCTTGAGGTGACTGCACGCGACAGGAAAACTTGATATGTGATGAGCCTATTCTCCTTTGGGGGCTAAAGGTTATTGATTGGTGACTTATATTTATCTTTGAGTCTACAATACCACTCCACCATTAGTAGACATTGTTTAACTACACCCTACCATAATTTTGTGTTTAAATAATAGTCTACCATTTCTCCCTTCCTAACAGCAAAATTACTCTTCGCCTCAAGGTCAGTAATAATTTTTAACTCATATTTACTGTCTCTCTCTCTCCAGGCTTTACATCTAAAGTGTCATGCTTTTATTTAATAAACTATATCAATTGTTGTAACAGTAAATGGCCAGTACTACGTTAAGAAAACTACCAATTTATTAAGATCTTAATAGTGGCGCAGTGGTTAGTGCACTGGCTTCCTAGCTCGGTGGTCCACGGTTCGATCCCACGTTGAGGTGGAATTTTTTAGACTGCAAACGGCTCCGGGATCGACCCAGCCTCATGAATTGGGTACCAGAGCAACTCTGGGAAGGTTAAGGCGGCCGGCGTGATGCTGACCACATCACCCCTAGTGTGCCGAGGGTCAAGAAAATATGGATCTTACACCCTACTCCCAATATGACTCAGTGGGCGTGTAACGGGATCCTTTTATTAAAGTCTGTATATGTATGTTCTATTAATAAACATCTTTTGAAACTTAGAGACCCATTAGCCAAACTTCGTTTAAATGGCGCCTCCTTTTCAGCCACATAATGTAGATTGCCCCTCATAGTTTCCGGGGATCTTCAAAGAGACAAGAAAAAATAGAAGTACTGTATACTCAGGCGAGTCGTACGAAGCGACTAATATGAGGTTGTACATGAGGCTGGCAATCTCATCATGTACATCTCATTGTTAAAAAAACCCCTGCTGCAAGAGAATGAGAATGCCTGGTGTAAGCTGTCTGCAAGGGACCGGGTGCAGTGGTGGCTCCATGCTTCGTACGGAGCGCAAAATATAATAATGATTTAGATAGTTACCACCGATAGTACGAGGCGTGTTCAAATGAAACCCGACCGTGCAGCGCCAAGTGGACATTCGTAGGAGGAGCATGATGACGTCACATCTGACGTAATAAGCACATACGAATGTAGAAGTGTGTAAGTGTTTATTCTTCTAGTATTCATTGGTTGTGCTGCAGACCGTTAAAATAATGGCCGGTGTGATAAGGAATCCGTCCAAGGTCGATCACCAAAAGGAAGAACGCATGGGGTGGAGTTTGAACCGCCTGCTGCGTTACGAAGAGGAGGGTGATGCATTTCTGTTGCGAAGAGTGGCAGGCGATGAGTCGTGGTGCCACCACTTTGAGCCGTGCAGCAAATCAGCGAGCATGCAATGGAAAAATCCCGGATCACCAAAACCCCAAAAAATTCAAGTCACAGATTTCCGCCAGTAAGGTTATGCTGACCGCATTTTTTCACCATGAAGGGCTCCTATTGGTAGACTTTAAAGAGCCTGGCGTGAACACCAATGCCATCCGCTACAAAGACACACTAGACAACCTGCATACAGCCATCAAGAATAAACGACCCGGCATGCTTTCGCGTGGTGTGATTCTGTTGCACGACAATGCACGTGCACATGTTGCGAACATTGTACTGGAAGCGTTAGCAAGGAAAATGTGGGAAGTTCTGCCACACCCAGCCTACAGCCCCGAATTGTCACCATGTGACTTTTATTTGTTCGGACCCTTAAAAAAATCTCTAAAGGGACAACGATTCGACTCCAATACAGACGTCAGGGCCTCGGTGACCAATTGGTTCAATAAGCAACCAAAGTCATTTTTCTCGGACGGCATCCGCCGTCTACCCAAGCAGTGGGATGCGTGTCTGAATGCCTATGATGACTATTTCTAAAGAACCCCAGTGAGTATTTGCTTCATAACAATTGCTGTATTTAATTCTACTACTCCTGCTGGTGTACCTTACATATATTTGTTATAAAGCCACTAGGACGGGTTTCATTTGAACACACCTCGTACATTCACTTTTTGATCACATTATCTTTATAGCATCGCTACGTTATCATCACATTACATTTGCATTATATCAGTCAAATCTGTTACATTATTTCTTACAATATTCTTCAGTCATATTTGTTAATACCGTTACATTACGAATGGCAGTGTTCTTGCATATTTTGCATCAATTATTGCATGCTACAACAAGTGTTATTATGTTACACTGGCTAACAAAAAAAAATTTTTTTTTCTTTCTCAAACATTTCTATGTTTTTCTGGTCAATTTTAAATTTTTTTTCTTTCTCAAACATTTCTATGTTTTTCTGGTCAATTTTAAATTTTTTTTCTTTCTCAAACATTTCTATGTTTTTCTGGTCAATTTTAATGCGCTGTTTTTAAATCTGCAAACCGTTTTTCTCTATCAGGTCGGGATCTCTAGAAATACTCAATTGAAGTTTTTTTAACAACACATACAGTATTACATCATTCGTACAAGAAGTATAACAGTTACGTAGGCTTGAATTTCTTTGCAGTCGACTTTCGTCGGTGAATGGCATGTGGTACATCGCGATGAAGCATCCAACAATAATCGGCAAGCATGGTCACACTCCACCGTCCTTGATAACGTGACTCCATTACGGCGATATCTTGATGGAATCGTTCTCCATGTTCATCGCTGACTTCGCCAAGGTTGTCAGGGAAAAAGTCAAGATGCGAATCGAGCAAATGGATTTTGAGGGACATGTTACAGCCCATAATTCTGTATGCATATATGCACTGCTTAACAATATGCACATAGTCGACAGATTTGTGATTTCCCAGAAAGTTATCGACGATCGATTATAATGCCATCCATGCGTGAAGTTCACTACCATGTAACAAGTTCTCGAATTGTTTGTCTGCAATAACTTTCCTAATCTGAGGTCCTACAAAGATACCTTCCTTTATCTTTGCATCACTAACTTGCGGAAACTTTTCTAGAAGATAAGTGAAAGCTTTGCTCGTTTTATCTAACTCTTTTACAAAATTCTTCATGAGCCCCAACTTTATATGTAATGGTGGTAAAATGATGCTGTCTTTGTTAACTAATGGCTCGTGTATTACATTTTTATGCCCGAGCTGCATACGATCCCTGATAGGCCACACCATTCTTGCATAAGGTTCCTGTCTGTTGCGGCTGTCCCATTCACATAGGAAGCAACAAAATTTAGTATACCCAGTCTGCATGCCCGTGAGAATCGCAATGACCTTTAGGTCTCTACAAATCCGCCATTGGTAGTCATTGTACTTTATTTTTGCCAAAAGTATAGCCATATTGTCATAAGTTTCTTTCATATGAACAGAGTAGGCGACTGGAATTGATGAAAATAAATTTCCGCTATGCAATAACACGGCTTTAAGACTAGTCTTGGAAGAGTCGATGAAATGTCGCCATTCGTTGACTATGTGCTCATGACCGAGGTGCACCATTAGACCGTTTACATCTTTGCAATAGCAAATGTCATCATCCATCACAAAGTATTGAACAAGTTCTCTGTGTCTATGACGAAATTTAGATATCGGAGTATTGGGCGCTAAAAGATTCCATTCTTTGAGTCGCGAACTGAGTAATTCCGCTTGTCCCTTGGTAAGAGCGAGATCACGTATTAGATCTGAAAGTTCTTAATGGTTAATTAAGTGAACACCATCATTCACCAGTATATAATCCGAGTCAGAATTAGTTTCTAGAGCAGGTAAACTATCACTTTCTGATGGTTCATTCACGTCCAACGGATATTGTTCTAGTGGAACCGGGATCGGACACGTGATTGGATCATGAGGCAATGGTTTCGAAACCGATTCAATATTTGGATAAACCACAGACTTTCTAGTTTTAAATGTGAAACCATGGATATTTGTCAAACAGAAGTAACAATCAGTAGCGTGATGTGTCGGTTCACGCCATATTACTGGCACTCCAAAAGGCATCGACTTATGCTTCGGCGATTTTCGTAACCAACCTGCCAATGTATTTGCACAAGTCGAACAAACTGCATTTGGCTTCCAAGATTTATTTGCATCATCAACTTTCGAATCGAAATAAAGTTCATATGCTTTCTTTAGTAATGGTGTAAAGTTTTTCTGGTGAACACGATCGGTAAAATATCCGCACACGTAACAGAACAGATCAGCCGAATTTCTACAACTTCTAGAAGCCATATTTCGCTCAGAATTATTTCAAAATACAGTAACTATTTGAAAAATAGTGTAACATATGTCATGCATCTTTTAGCAGTATAAAAAAAAATAATTATTTTGCATTTTATTAAATTTTAATAAGTTATATAGTAAAAATGAAACGAAGCAAATAACGGTTTCCTAAAAATATATTTATTCACAAATATCTTAAGAACCCGAATTGATAGAGATAAACGGATTTCAAATTTGAAATCAGCGCAAGAAACTGACCTAAGAACACTTATTCTTAAATAAGAAAGAAAAATGTTGTTTGTCAGTGTTATCAATGCAATGTTATTTTCACTGTTACTTTCAGAGCCTCAGAGAGAAGTAATAGCACTAATGATACCAGCGGGCAAGGTAGGATACTAAGTGGTTGCTAAGGGTAGGGGCTGACTGACATTGTATTTGGGCACCCAGGCAATTAGTGGCATTGGTCTCTACAAGCTAGATAAGGGCTAGGAATAGTGGTCCCCTATCGATGTGGGCCCTCGGCTACTGCCCTATTGCCGAACAGCTCAGTCCGCCCCTGCCTGAAGGATACGATTATTGATCTGTGACAGTGATAACCAGGAAAATAATTAGTGATGTTTTAGGGCGAGACAGAAATTTGAAAATGATAACGCAATGATAACGTCGGGCAAGATATTTAACAGCTGCATGAGACAGGTTGCGATTATATAAGTGATGTATGGGGTAGCCATGTAATTGTTTACTTTGTACATGTGATTTATAACTACAAAAAGTGAGAGATAAAGCTGCGGCATCGGAAAGTCATTGATAAGTGAGTGAGTGAATTATGCAGTGATCATGTTTGGAAGAAGGGGTGGAAGCAGGGCCGTACTTAAAGTAATTGAAATCCGGGGCGGGATTATTTCTTGTTCACCCCTGCCTCCCCCATAAAACACGCAGAAAAGTGCATATGCTCGCAAGTAGAAATTTAAACAGTAGAGTACTGACGAGAGTCCGCTTGGCACAGTGGTTAGAGCGTTGATCTATCGCGGCAATGGTGCTGGATTCGAAACACGGTGGCATCACGCTCCAGTCTACCTAGCTGTAAATGGGTACTTCTGCTTGAGTTAAAGAATGAAAAGATAGCGAGGAAGGAAGCCGGTTACCCCCACCTCACGATGCTGGACCTAGTACAGTGGTCTCTAATGCTTCATGTCCCTACGTCAGTATCTGCTATTGGACCACCTTGACCTTCTTTCAAGTAGTCACACCTGTTTCCTATTGTACCCACTTCCTGGCTGTCACCCCACGCGGACCGCCACCTGGCACCATCTTAATACGCCACTTGGTGGAACATTGATTGGAGTATGGCATACTATGTGCATAAATAATGAGTGTGCGAGTTAACAGGTCAGTACCTGATGAATGTGTCGTGAGTGTGTAATTTAGTGTGTGAATGACAAGTCGTTAGTATGAGTAGGTCAGTTTTTAAAAGAGTGCTGAGTGATGAATGAGGTAAGTCCGCCATTGTGTGTGTGTCTATGAATTAATAGACCATTAATAAATAAATCCTGTATTATATGTGAGTGTATTAGGATTCTGTCAATGATCGGGTCTCATTGAATTATGTGGATGACTGAATAAATACCAGATTAGCACATGATGGAAAGAATACCAGATTAGCACATGACGAAAAGAATACCAGATTAGCACATGACAAAAGGAATACCAAGTTAGCACAAGGCAGAAAGAATACCAGATTAGCATATGACAGAAAGAATACCAGATTAGCACATAATAGAAAGAATACCAGATTAGCACATGACAGAATGGTTACCAGATTAGCACATGACAGAAAGAATACCAGATTAGCACATGACAGAAAGAATACCAGATTAGCACAAGATAGATGTAATACAATATTAGCTAAAGACGGAAAGAATACCAGATTAGCACATGACAAAAGGAATACCAGATTAGCACATGACGGAAAGAATACCAGATTAGCACATGACAGAAAGAATACCAGATTAGCACATAATAGAAAGAATACCAGATTAGCACATGACAGAATGGTTACCAGATTAGCACATGACAGAAAGAATACCAGATTAGCACATGACAGAAAGAATACCAGATTAGCACAAGACAGAAAGAATACCAGATTAGCACAAGACATAAAGAATACCAGATTAGCACATGACAAAAAGAATACCAGATTATGACATGACGGAAAGAATACCAGATTAGCACTTGACCGAAAGAATACCAGATTAGCACGTGACAGAAAGAATACCAGATTAGCACATGACTGAAAGAATACCAAATTAGCACATGACAGAAAGAATACCAGATTAGCACATGACAGAAAGAATACCAGATTAGCACATGAAAGAAAGAATACCAGATTAGCACATGACATAAAGAATACCAGAATAGAACTTGACAGAAATAATACCAGATTTGCACATGACTGAAAGAATACCAGATTAGGACATGACAGAAAGAATACCAGATTAGCACAAGATGGATGGAATACAATATTTGCTCAAGACGGAAAGAATACCAGATTAGCACAAGACGGAAAGAATACCAGATTAGCACATGACAGAAAGAATACCAGATTAGCACATGACAGAAAGAATACCAGATTAGGACATGACAGAAAAAATACAAGATTAGCGCATGACAGAAAAAATATCATATTAGCACAAGATGGATGGAATACAATATTTGCTCAAGACGGAAAGAATACCAGATTAGCACATGACAGAAAGAATACCCGATTAGCACAAGACATAAAGAATACCAGATTAGCACAAGACGGAAAGAATACCAGATTAGCACATGACATAAAGAGTACCAGATTAGCACCAGATGGATGGAATACAATATTAGCTCAAGACGGAAAGAATACCAGATTAGCACAAGACGGAAAGAAAACCAGATTAGCAGATGACAGAAAAAATACCAGATTAGCACATGACGGAAAGAATACCAGATTAGCACATGACAGAAAGATTACCAGATTAGCACATGACAGAAAGAATACCAGATTAGCACATGACAGAAAGAATATCAGATTAGCACATGACAGAAAGAATACCAGATTAGTACATGACAGAAAGAATACCAGATTAGCCCATGAGAGAAAGAATACCAGATTAGCACATGACAGAAAGAATACCAGATTAGCACAATATGGATGGAATACAATATTTGCTCAAGACGGAACGAATACCAGATTAGCACATGACAGAAAGAATACCAGATTAGCACATGACAGAAAGAACATCAGATTAGCACATGACAGAAAGAATTCCAGATTAGCAAATGACAGAAAGAATACCAGATTAGCACATGACAGAAAATTTACCAGACTAGCACATGACAGAAAGAATACCAGATTAGCACATGACAGAAAGAAAACCAGATTAGCACATGACAGAAAGAATTCCAGATTAGCAAATGACAGAAAGAATACCAGATTAGCACATGACAGAAAGAATACCAGATTAGCACATGACAGAAAAAATATCAGATTAGCACATGACAGAAAGAATTCCAGATTAGCAAATGACAGAAAGAATACCAGATTAGCACATGACAGAAAATTTACCAGACTAGCACATGACAGAAAGAATACCAGATTAGCACATGACAGAAAGAATACCAGATTAGGACATGACAGAAAGAATACCAGATTAGCACAAGATGGATGAAATACAATATTTGCAAAGGACGGAAAGAATACCAGATTAGCACAAGACGGAAAGAATACCAGATTAGCACATGACGGAAAGAATACCAGATTAGCACATGACGGAAAGAATACCAGATTAGCACATGACAGAGAGAATACCAGATTAGCACATGACAGAAAGAATACCAGATTAGCACATGACAGAAAGGTTACCAGATTAGCACATTACAGAAAGAATACCAGATTAGCACATGAAAGAAAGAATACCAGATTAGGACATGGCAGAAAGAATACCAGATTAGCACAAGATGGATGGAATACAATATTTGCAAAAGACGGAAAGAATACCAGATTAGCACAAAACAGATAGAATACCAGATTATGACATGTGTTAAAGTGAGATAGTTTATAGCACGCCACACAGGCCATCATAAATATGTTATTACTGTGCTGATACTGTGTGTGAATATGAAGAAGTCAAAATACGCGAATGCAAAAAGGTTCTTTTCATCTAACAGACTGTAATCACACACCACAGCAAACGTACGGTCAAGTATAGACCAACGGGTAAGACTAGTATGCGTATCCAATTCACAGTACATAGTTTATTCATACAGTAACAACGACATCAGGGACGGTACACTTCACATGTTACAATAGCATACAAAATTCTATGGTACGTAGGTTGCAAAGAACGTCGTAACTTTCCAGTATAATATAAATCCATAGGAAAGAACATCTATCAAAAGGACTGCCTACATTGCAGTTCACCACAGTTCTCATTTCATAGTATTACAGTGAAAATATCCGTCAACAAATGACTGCATACATTGCAATTCTAGTATTATAACAGTAAATCCATCAAGAAAGTAAATATGACTCAAAACACTGGCCGGTACACTCCATGGCCTCAACAAATATCTTCCATATCAAATTCTCCTCTTCATCATAGGAAATATGCATAATAATAATCATGGCCGGTACACTCCATGGCTTCAACAAATATCTAGCAAGGAAACTCTTCCCTACAACAATATATATTCCATCTTCTCTTCTAAGAAAAATATCCCTCGATAATAATATCTGGACACACTCACGAAATGGTCAAACATCCATTTCGTACCTCTGCCAGAAACACACTATCACGAAAATCGCTACTCAGTACAGCTCAGTAACAAAAACTACATGCGCGGACTCACCGCGTGAGAACTCCGCTCAGCTCAAACCGTCCCTACCCAAAAATCTCACTAGAGACTAGAAAAGTTTTTTAACATATTTTTAAACACACTAAAAACTAGTCAGTTGAGCTGTGTTCAACAATTACTGACCATACAGCTCCCAACTAAGAAATTCTCTCATCACGCAGAGCGTGTTTACTAGCGTTTACAATAATCCGACCCGTACATTCAAGTCTTAAACACTTAACTCCCGTTAATAAGAAATAAGACTTAACACATGACAGAAAGAATACCAGATTAGCACTTGACCGAAAGAATACCAGATTAGCACATGACAGAAAGAATACCAGATTAGGACATGACAGAAAGAATATCAGATTAGCACATGACAGAAAGAATACCAGTTTAGCACTTGACATAAAGAATACCAGAATAGAACATGACAGAAAGAATACCAGATTAGCACATGACTGAAAGAATACCAGATTAGGACATGACAGAAAGAATACCAGATTAGCACAAGAGGGATGGAACACAATATTAGCTCAAGACGGAAAGAATACCAGATTAGCACATGACAGAAAGAATACCAGATTAGCACAAGACATAAAGAATACCAGATTAGCACAAGATGGATGGAATACAATATTTCCTCCAGACGGAAAGAATACCAGATTAGCACAAGGCGGAAAGAATACTAGATTAGCACATGACAGAAAGAATACCAGATTAGCACATGACAGAAAGAATACCAGATTAGGACATGACAGAAAGAATACAAGATTAGCGCATGACAGAAAAAATACCAGATTAGCACAAGATGGATGGAATACAATATTTGCTCAAGACAGAAGGAATACCAGATTAGCACATGACATAAAGAATACCAGATTAGCACATGACAGAAAGAATACCAGATTAGCACAAGTTATAAAGAATACAAGATTAGCACATGACAGAAAGAATACCAGATTAGCACATGACATAAAGAGTACCAGATTAGTACCAGATGGAGGGAATACAATATTAGCTCAAGACGGAAAGAATACCATATTAGCAAAAGACGGAAAGAATACCAGATTAGCACATGACAGAAAAAATACCCAGATTAGCACATGACAGATAGAATACCAGATTAGCACAAGATGGATGGAATACAATATTTGCTCAAGAGGGAAAGAATACCAGATTAGCACATTACAGAAAGAATACCAGATTAGAACATCACAGAAAGAATACCAGATTAGCACATGATAGAAAGAAAACCAGATTAGCACATGACAGAAAGAATTCCAGATTAGCAAATGACAGAAAGAATACCAGATTAGCACATGACATAAAGAATACCAGATTAGCACAACATGGATGGAATACAATATTAGCTCAAGGCGGAAAGAATATTAGATTAGCATAAGACGGAGAGAATACCAGATTAGCACATGACAGAAAGAATACCAGATTATCACATGACAGAAAGAATACCAGATTAGCACATGACAAGAAGAATACTAGATTAGCACATGACAGAAAGAATACCAGATTAGCACATGACAGAAAGAATACAAGATTAGCACATGACAGAAAGAATACCAGATTAGCACACGATGGATGGAATACAATATTTGCTCAAGACGGAAAGAATACCAGATTAGCACATGACAGAAAGAATACCAGATTAGCACAAGACATAAAGAATACCAGATTAGCACATGACAGAAAGAATACCATATTAGCACAATACGGAAAGATTACCAGATTAGCACAAGACAGAAAGATTACCAGAATAGCACATGACAGAAAGAATACCAGATTAGCACATGACGGAAAGAATACCAGATTAGCACATGACAGAAAGAATACCAGATTAGCACATAACAGAACGAATACCAGATAAGCACATTACAGAGAGAATACCAGATTAGCACATGACAGAAAGAGTATCAGATTAGGACATGACAGAAAGAATACCAGATTAGCACAAGATAGATGGAATACAATATTTGCAAAAGACGGAAAGAATACCAGATTAGCACAAGACAGATAGAATACCAGATTATGACATGTGTTAAAGTGAGGTAGTTTAGAGCACGCCACACAGGCCATCATTAATATGTTATTACTGTGCTGATACTGTGTGTGAATATGTAGAAGTCAAAATACGCGAATGCAAAAAGGTTCCTTTCATCTAACAGACTGTAATCACACACCACAGCAAACGTACGGTCAAGCATAGACCAACGGGTAAGACTAGTATGCGTATCCAATTGACAGTACATAGTTTATTCATACAGTAACAACAACATCAGGGACGGTACACTTCACAGGTTACAATAGCATACAAAATTCTATGGCACGTAGGTTGCAAAGAACGTCGTAACTTTCCAGTATAATATAAATCCATAGGAAAGAACATCTATCAAAAGGACTGCCTACATTGCAGTTCATCACAGTTCTCATTTCATAGTATTACAGTGAAAATATCCGTCAACAAACGACTGCATACATTGCAATTCTAGTATTATAACAGTAAATCCACCAAGAAAGTAAATATGACTCATAACACTGGCCGGTACACTCCATGGCCTCAACAAATATCTTCCATATCAAATTCTCCCCTTCATCATAGGAAATATGCATAATAATAATAATCATGGCCGGTACACTCCATGGCTTCAACAAATATCTAGCAAGGAAACTCTTCCCTACAACAATATATATTCCATCTTCTCTTCTAAGAAAAATATCCCTCGATAATAATATCTGGACACACTCACGAAATGGTCAAACATCCATTTCGTACCTCTGCCAGAAACACACTGTCACGAAAATCGCTACTCAGTACAGCTCAGTAACAAAAACTACATGCGCGGACTCACCGCGTGAGAACTCCGCTCAGCTCAAACCGTCCCTACCCAAACATCTCACTAGGGACTAGAACAGTTTTTTTACATCTTTTTAAACACACTAAAAACTAGTCAGTTGAGCTGTGTTCAACAATTACTGACCATACAGCTCCCAACTAAGAAATTCTCTCATCACGCAGAGCGTGTTTACTAGCGTTTACAAAAATCCAACCCGTACATTCAAGTCTTAAACACTTAACTCCCCTTAATAAGAAATAAGACTTAACACATGACAAAAAGAATACCAGATTAGCACTAGACCGAAAGAATACCAGATTAGCACATGGCAGAAAGAATACCAGATTAGCACATGACAGAAAGAATACCAGATTAGCACATGACAGAAAGAATACCAGATTAGCACTTGACATAAAGAATACCAGAATAGCACATGACAGAAAGAATACCAGATTAGCACATGACTGAAAGAATACCAGATTAGCACATGACAGAAAGAATACCAGATTAGCACAAGATGGATGGAATACAATATTTCCTCCAGACGGAAAGAATACCAGATTAGCACATGACAGAAAGAATACCAGATTAGCACATGACAGAAAGAATACCAGATTAGGACATGACAGAAAGAATACCAGATTAGGACATGACAGAAAGAATACAAGATTAGCGCATGACAGAAAAAATACCAGATTAGCACAAGATGGGTGGAATACAATATTTGCTCAAGACGGAAGGAATACCAGATTAGCACATTACAGAAAGAATACCAGATTAGAACATCACAGAAAGAAAACCAGATTAGCCCATGACAGAAAGAATACCAGATTAGGACATGACAGAAAGAATAGCAGATTAGCACAAGATGGATGGAATACAATATTTGCTCAAGACGGAAAGAATACCAGATTAGCACATGACAGAAAGAATACCAGATTAGCACGACATAAAGAATACCATATTAGCACATGACAGAAAGAATACCAGATTAGCACATGATAGAAAGAAAACCAGATTAGCACATGACAGAAAGAATTTCAGATTAGCAAATGACAGAAAGAATACCAGATTAGCACATGACATAAAGAATACCAGATTAGCACAACATGGATGGAATACAATATTAGCTCAAGGCGGAAAGAATATCAGATTAGCATAAGACGGAAAGAATACCAGATTAGCACATGACAGAAAGAATACCAGATTAGCACATGACAGAAAGAATACCAGATTAGCACATGACAGCAAGAATACTAGATTAGACCATGACGGAAAGAATACCAGATTAGCACATGACAGAAAGAATACAAGATTAGCACATGACAGAAAGAATACAAGATTAGCACATGACAGAAAGAATACCAGATTAGCACATGACAGAAAGAATACAAGATTAGCACATGACAGAAAGAATACCAGATTAGCACAAGATGGATGGAATACCAGATTAGCACATGACAGAAAGAATACCAGATTAGCACATGACAGAAAGAATACAAGATTAGCACATGACAGAAAGAATACCAGATTAGCATATGACAGAAAGAATACCAGATTAGCACATGACAGAAAGAATACAATATTAGCACATGACAGAAAGAATACCAGATTAGCACAAGATGGATGGAATACAATATTTGCTCAAGACGGAAAGAATACCAGATTAGCACATGACAGAAAGAATACCAGATTAGCAGAAGACATAAAGAATACCAGATTAGCACATGACAGAAAGAATACCAGATTAGCACATGACAGAAAGAATACCAGATTAGCACATAACAGAACGAATACCAGACAAGCGCATGACAGAAAGAATACCAGATTAGCACATGACAGAAAGAATACCAGACTAGTACATGACGGATTGAATACCAGATTAGCAGATGCCGGAAAGAATACCAGATTAGCACATGACGGACTGAATACCAGATTAGCACAAGGCAGAAAGAATACCAGATTAGCACAAGGCAGAAAGAATACCAGATTAGCACAAGGCAGAAAGAATACCAGTTAGTGCATGACTGAGGCAACGAAAAGCTTAGACATTGGCTTATTTATCAGGGTGGTTTATGTAGCAATTTGATTTAAATGATGGGGTTGCCAGTCCCATATACTCCCTCATATTAACCGCCTTGTACGACATGCTTGAAGATACAGTAGGCCTATTCTTTCTTTTGTCTTGTTAGAGACTATCGGGACATACACAGGATAAAATGTGGGATATTCTTATAAAGTGGTCTCTACAGTCTGTATGCTGACCTGGGCTGTTATTTTCTTATTTCAGCAAGCATTTTATTATATTATGACAATCGTTATTTTTGTCTCAGTAACGTACGCTAACCTCCGAGAGCTGGTGTCAGGAAGTTCAGCTCAAGAAACACAAGTGGAGCTTAATCAAGAAATGCGCATCGAGAATTCTGACGAGAATGTGTTCCCTTCAGATCTCACTGACCAGGTAGGTGTGATAGTAAAATATACAACGTGCTGTCAGGTAAAAGCTGATATTTCAGTTCAGCAAGTTGTCTATTAATAAACACCAGCGCTTTCCTCCATTATCTTGGTTAAAGCCATCTGTGAGTAAAGGAAGATGCTCTATATTTAGAGAATAGATTTTTCTTTCAATTCTTTAAATTGAGCTCTCTCGGGAGCATAGGTCGCTAGTCAGTTGTTATCATATTACGTTCATACCAATAAATTCTTGACCGCTTCAAGCTTTCAGATTGACACGTTCATACCAATACATTCTTGACCACTTCATGTCTTCAGATTGACACGTTCATACCAATACATTCTTGACCACTTCATGTCTTTTTTTATCTGTTGTCTTCTCTATGTGATTATGGATCACCTGCCACTGTGGAGTTACCAGAGAAGAACTGGTTTGTGGTGCAAACAGATAACTTTCTTCACGACTATTTTGTTTACGCTAATAGATTTGCTTCCTCAATAGCCATACTCATCTTGTGGAAAAGCAATGGTCACACCCATTATATGGACGAACAGATAGCGTGTCATACTGTCACAAAATACGTTCGTTCTCTTTTCTGGTCTTCATTTTTGTCTGGCCTTTCTTATTAGGACCAACCCTTCTGCGTGCGTATTCTTTTACTTTCTATTGTTTACGCATTCCCCGACCAAGATCATCTTGTTACATCTCTCACTCAGCCTCTCTGCTGGTTATTTGCTTCTTTGTTATCGGTGGCGCTTAGCAAAAGAGCGAACTTGCCACCTTTACTTTTCGCCTATCACCAGCTCCAAACGGAGTATGAGTCTACACTGAGCGATATTCTAATTGTTAACCCAGACTTTTTGTCTGGAAGGATACCATGTTGTCGCACGATAAAGTGTCAATTCGCAAACATGGCGAAACCAAATACATGGTGGATTTCACTGTGATGTCAAGAGATGACAATCGTGTTTAAGATTAAGATACGGACAGTGATGCAATACTTCCGGCAGATGGATTTGTTGTGGTAATAAACTACGTGAAGGTATTATCTTGGAAGATATTATCATTGATAGATCTGTAAAGTGAGTTTGTAAACATCACAAATATCAACGAAAGTGGCAAGACCTAGTGTGATGGACTTTGAAAATCCCACACAAAGGACAATATCTTATGTTGTCATGTAGTAATGTTCATCACAAGGGTAGTAGTGGGGTATCCCTACCAATATCAGACACTTATTTGCAGTTTGCCTGGCATGAAAATGCTAAGATAGACTGCTCCTGATTGAATCTGTCCCCAACGAAGCAACCTGGATGCATAGGCGACAAATTTGGTTTAAATGCTAGAGCGTTGTAGGACTACTTGACTGACTTCAAATTTCGTCAAGAAGAAATCGTAGACTGCCAGAAACACGGAACATTAGAACCCAAATATAGAACAGGCCATGGGATTGATGTTAATTCTAAGATTAGAAGAGAGTAACTCCACAGACATCACTTTGCGCTTTAAGTTCTAGGATCCCATTTCAAATGCTCTCAGTTAGACACCTAACTCACCTGAAAAGTACGGCATCTTAAACAGTTGCCGGACAATATCCGGACGATTCATGTGCAAAAAGACTATGTTTGCCAGAAAAACTCGGTGTAAGTTGTAAAATACCCACCAATTCCAAGAAGAAGAAGAAAAGAAGAAGGATATACAGTGACATTTGAGGCTGGCAACCTCATCACTGCAAATGACTTGACACATGAGCCTCAACTGCAAGAGCTGGTGACTGATCCATGCAGGTTTCCTCACAAGGAACCAAAAGCAGAGGTTGCCTTAGGCTCCATAAAGAGCAGGGAGTGGATGATGATATCATAATGTACTTATTTATTATACAAGCACTTTAGCAGTTTATTTATTTCAATTGTCGTCTTCTGCTGTCCAAAATCACTTTCAACCGACTCAGGGGGGTTAAAATAAACGCACAAGTAAGGTACAATTTTTGAGGAAGATTAATTTGTCTCCCTCTCAGTTTGTGGCATAAGTTATAGCAGTTGATACTAGACACCGACATTAGACAGGTCTAGAAGACGCTCGACCACCTAAGTAGTTACCCCGGCCTCGCTGCAAGGGACGCGCTGCTGCCACAATACTTGACTATTGAAGAAAAGAACAGTCCAAGACACTTGTAAGAACCAACAGCAGCTGAAGCAGACGTCGACCGACCCATACTATAATCTAAGTAGCAAAACAGCGCAACCACTGGACATTTCCAAATATTTTATAAATTCCACCACCGTTTAAAATATCGAATGATGATAACTATCATCACTATTTTTATAAACTGCTTTGTGTATTTTACATTGTTAAACTAAAAGTGACTATTAAACATGTTGATCTGTAACTGTAAATATATAGTTGGATTAATCACTATTGAGTGAAGTGTATGTCTGCACGCTTATGACTAATGGTGTTTTAAATACATAACCAGATGGAGCTATTAGATTAAGATTTTGTTGAATCACCTTCAGCTAGGGGCTCAGAAATACGATTGAAAATATATAACCTCCCAGAAGGGGCGGGTGAATAATAAGTGCATGACAGCTTAGATGATCTCAGTTGTTATGCCTGCATTTTTTTTTAATTCTGTGAGGCTCCCTAAAGTAGAATCATTATTCTTCTATTTATATCTCTGGAGCAATGGAGACAATACACTCATAAGCTCAACATTAAGACCATTGATCGAGAAACTAATAACAAGACGAGTTTTTTTTTTCTTTTTTTTTTAAAACAGATTAGAACCATAATAATTAAGAGCTGAATGATCAAAGCCTAAGCAACTCTGCACAAAGTCATCTCTTACTTATTTACTTACTTACTTACTTAGTAAGTTCTTGATTTACCTTGGGGTGTAGAGGTTTGTCAGAGAGAGCGCCATACTGTCCTACCAGCTGTCTTCCTCCTGGCTTGGTTCCATACTATTCCTCGGTTCTTCAGACATTGTCTAATATTTTCTTCCCAGCGAACTCTGTGTCGACCTGGATCCTTGGATCTTGGTTTCTCAAATTTGTCGTGGATGCAGATCTTATCCCATTCTGCAGACATGGCCGAAACATTCCAATTGGGACTGCTCCCAAGGATGAAAGGAGGATGCCCCTTCACTTTGCACAGGCACAACATGTCAATCACCTGTTTATCTTAAAACCTGATTACAAAGTCCTCCCAAGATTCTCACATCATTATTTGTCATTTCTTCAGGCCGCTAACAAGCAACATGATCAACATGATGTTAAATATTACGCACTGGTTTTGATTATGTATTAGGTTCACATTTGGACTGGATAGTGCTAACTGATAACAAAAGTCAATGCGTCTTATGTCGACAGTATAGCAAAACTATTAGCAAGTTCACCTTATCGTTTCTGGTGCATACGTTCCAAAACTAAATTTGTGTACAATGTTTAAAAAGAAAATCTATCAAACAGCATTACAACATGAATGGAACACTTGTGAATGGTCATTTCAAACTGATCCCCTGTAGAATATGAAGTCGATCTCATATAATGAATTTAGACATTCTTGAATTCGGCCTTGGTCATTTCTACAAACATTCACCAACTGTTTGTTTGATCATCTTACTTCACGTGACTTCCTAGCAATCCACTTGCAGCTTTCTCATTGCGTCATCACATCCATTTTTTAACGCTTTCGCAACTTCCAGGAAAAATATTAATCCCATCGTATGTTCTTTCCAGTTTGTTAACATAATTAACATTTAATCCACATAGCAGCGCATTATTATTATTATTATTACTATTATTATTATTATCTACTGCCTGTAGTTATTTTTTAAGAAAAAAAAATTATCAATTATTTTCTATAAAACCCAAAACTCGTCTTTACTAGTTTTAACAAATAACTTACAGAAGCTAAATTGCGCAAATCTTTGCCCATGTCTTGTGCCTTTGTTCGGTTTCATAATTCTAAATAAATATTTAATATATTTATTCAGATTTTCCAAGCCTATATAACTCTCTTTTAAATAATTTATTCCTAGGACTCTGGTCGCATTATTTCTGAAGAAGGTCTTGTGTACATAACAGTCGTCCACGCAGCAAATCTGGTCAAAAAGAAGCCAAAAAAAGCCAAAAAGAAGCCCAAATTGGTCGACACTGGCCAAAAAGATCATGTAGAGTATATGACGCTTGACTTCCAAAAAACTGGCACAGTCGTAAACACAGAACAGGCAGAAGGAGAAAACGAGGACACAAAGAAAGAGATGGAGGCAACAGAAAAATCTGAGACTACTTAGTAATTACTTAATACTTCAGTTTTACAATTGTCATGGCTGTCACTTCATCTACGTGTTTAAAACTGTTAACTTTATTGACTTGTCTTATAGTAAGTGAACAATGTTATTGTTGTTCTGAATCGATTTTATTGTACCACAGGTGGTAAGTCTCCCTGAGCCATTCCTGTAGCGCAATTGTTGTACACATGCTTAACATACCCTCTCATACGTCCATCGCTGCATGTTTTATGTTTGATGCCAATTTCCAACAGTCTCAGACCTGTTGATTCATTAGTTGTAGCGTCCCTGTCTAACAGGCTTCGTTCCATATTATTCTTACCTTATCTATATCCAGTGAATACGCATTATGTGTGCCCCCAAGGCTAACCTGTCTGCTCTATCATTGCCGCATACTCCAGCATGACCAGAACGAACGAACTTTATTTTCGAAGGGTTAAGAATTGGGCACGCAGGCCCGTCTAACATTCTGCCCTTTCACTCTCATTAATCTTGTATACTATATCCTTTTATTCCCACGTATTACTTTAAGCATTAATTTAAAGGCATGCAACATTATAAAGTTAACATAACAGCATTCATTTATAAAGTTAACATAACAGCATTCATTTACAGTTTGGAATCATAATAAAACATGAGTAGGTTTTTTTTTAAAATAAACAAGAAAGTGACTGAAGAAAAATAATAGTACTAAAGAAAAAATAAAATAAAATAATATGAACAAAACAATAAATGAATAAATTATGTATACCGAACGGTATAAACACACTAATTTCTCAGTGGTTGAGGCCTCTATTTATGTTGTCAATTCATGAACTGCTCTAGCCGAGAAGACACATTCTCGCAAAAAAAGAAGCAAATCTTCTTTTAGAAAATCATAATGCTTTCTTGGTTGACTTATCTTAGAATGATTGGATGACTGATCTATCATAACATGACTAATTCACCACTCTCCAACAGTGATTTTTTAATTAACTTTTCATGAAAAGATTGCTTGATCTTCTGTTTTTTCTTCTTCTTTTATCCTTAGCCGCCGACTGTCAAAGCTGTCAGTGGCCATCACGCCTGGTGGAGTCTTGTAGGGAGCAACAAACTGCTTCCACTTTATTCGGTCGGCGGCCGTCCTACATACAGTGCCCCAGTTCTGGTTCATTCTTTACATTTCGGCCTCCACATTTCTCCGCCAAGTTGTTTTTGGCCGGCCTCTCTTTCGCTTTCCTTCGGGTGTCCATAACATAGCTGTTCATGTGATGGCATCGGGGTCTCTTCTGAGAACATGACCAACCCAACTCCAGCGTTTGCCAGCTATGATATTGTGCATGTCCACTTGGTTACTCCAAGTAAGTAGGTATTGATTAGTGATACAGTTACAAGTAGTATTTGGCCAAAAGATTCGGAGAATTGTCCTAACGCAGATTGCTTGATCGGCGCATTATAAAATGACTGAAACAATGTTATTGCACGTTTTATTCAATGGATTATCATAAAACGAAGTTTTGATTCACTGTTCATAAAAACAAAGATGAGGGTGACTGTAATAAGACGTGGTATAAGGTGTGTGAATATTAACAAGAAAAACTAAAAAAGGCGATTCGTTTTACTAGGACAAAAGACAAATAAAATATCCAACTTTGCGGCCATAAGACCTTCGTCAGGGATAGAAAGAAAGCGAGACTAAGTAGGAAACTTGAGAAAATACATTAAAAGATGTACTACCAGTAAGATCTGCTAAGACATATATACTTTTTTGTTGTTGCCCCTTCCTCCTTTTACACATTTTGTCTACTTCTACCTCCACATTATTATTATTATCATCATCATCATCCTATTAGCGTTGTTTTTCGTTCCCTTCCATATTTAGCATTTACTTTTTTATACATTGAAGTGGCAGCCATTTTTTGTTTCCATAGCGCGATCTCTGATGGATTAAAAAGGTCACACTAGGCCTTAGCAGATATTACGTGTAGTACCCATTTTTATTTATTTTCATGTTTCCTACTTAGCTCTCGCTTTCTTTCCAGTCCCTGACGACGTTCTTGTAGCCGCAACGTTGGATATTTTCTTTGTATTAGTATGAGAATCACCTGTTTTTGATTTTTGTTTTTTCATATACATCCACCATTCTTGAAATAACCAGTTTATTGGCGTGCTTTACTTACTACAGAGCATTCGGTGTGCCATAGAACTTGACGTCAGCTATTATATCTTGACACCATCTAAGACATTTGAATCTTATATGTTGGGTGGTACATGTACCTTTGCACTGGCGTTCGTACTTGAATCTTCTCAAGTGTCCCAACAGTTGCAGGCCTTTATTTTCCTTAAATATGAGTTTTGCATCGTTTAGGCGAGGCGTGCACTTTCAACATAAGCCCAGGGTCATCGGCTATATTAGAGGGCATGTCCAAATATAAAAGAAATTATGGTGTGGCGTGCCTCCTACTCTTCCTGACAACATTAGAATGCGTAAGTTGTTTATTGTTACTGTTTGCAGTTCGCGTGTCGTAAAAGGCGACTGACATGAAGTGTGCATGGAGCTGACAACGTCTTGATGTGAATGAAATTGTTGCAGAAAACACTGCTGCTTGATGAGATTTGATGCAGACTTCACGCCACGTGACAAGGGTTTGTGTTAATTCATGCTCTGTAAGAAGAGATAACTGAGATGAATTAATGAATGAATGAGTGAATGAGTTAATTCATTATAAATATGATAGTGAATGTGCAGACAGAACTATGACAGTCAATATAAACGAGTAAAGCTAAAGAGAAAACTGCGTCACATTACTCCATATCTTATCGCAAATATTTCTCTGTCCGTATAGATATGTCGTTTAGTTCAGCTGTGTTTGATATTTGTTGTTGAGCTCAAATGTGTTTCGCATGTCTGTCATTAAGCTCCGATGTTCGTGATGTTTGTCACTGAGCTCCGATGTGTGTGCTTTGTGTCGTTTTTGCTGACATGTATGCCAAATGTTTGTCGTTGAGCTCACATGTGTTTCATATTTATCATTTTTCTCAGACGTGCGTCTGATATTTGTTGTTTTACTCCGATTTGTCTCATGTTTGTCATTTTGCTATAATTTGTGCCTGATGTTTGTCGCTTGTGCTGAAATATATGTCATATGTTTGTCTTTGAGCTCAGATGTGTTTGACGTTCGTCGTTTTGTGTCATTAAGTCTTTTGTGATTTCCGTTTTGCGTAGATAAGTGTTTCCATACGTCATTGGTGATTTCCGTTTTGCGTATTTAAGTGTTTAGTCATATGCCTTTGTTGTGTATGTTTGATCGTTTCACTTAACATTTTTGATCGCATCAGTTTCGTTTTTTTGTATTTGATCACGCAAACACACATTTTGTGTGTTTGACTGTACATATATGTATTATATGGTCTAATTATACATGTATTTGAACTTTGAACGCAATCTATGAGGTTCAATCAATCAATACCCTTTAGCTCCCCAAGGAGCATAGGCCTTCAACAAACACATGCCAAGTCTTCCTGTCCTGTGCCATCCGCTCAAGTTCTTTCCATGTTTTCCTCATCATTTTCATCTCTGTTTCCAGTTCTCTTCTCCATGTATTTTTTTGGTCTACCTCTGCCTCTCTTTCCCTGTGAATTCCAGAACAAGGACTGCCTTGTAATGCCATCAACAGGTTTCCTCAATGTGTGTCCTATCCATCGCCAGCGTCTTCTTCTCAACTCTTGTTCCACTGGCACTTGTCTGGTTCTTGTTATCAATTCCACATTTGTGACTTTGTCATACCATTTCAGTCCTTCTATTCTACGCAAGCATCCGTTTATAAAAGTCTGTAGCTTTTTGGTTGTAGTTTTTGTTGTTCTCCGTGTCTAAGAGCCATACAATAGTACTGACTTCACATTTGAGTTGAAGATTCTTATTTTCGGGTTGGACTTGATTTCTCTTGTTCTCCATATTTTTCCCAATTCTCTTGCTTTTTGTATTCTTATTTTGATATCACTGTCTGTCCCTCCAAATTTGTCTATATTACTTCCAAGATATGTGTACGATTCTACATCTTTCAGTGGTGTCAAATGCATAGGTCTTGTTTATTAAGTTAATGATCTTCATGGGAACTCCATAATGCCTCATCAATTTCCAAAGTGATTCTCTGTCTACACTGTCAAATGCCTTTTCATAGTCTACGAATCCGATGTATAGCGGTGAATTCCATTCCAGACTTTGTTCAACTATTATTCTCAATGTGGCTATCTGGTCTGTACAGGATCTATTCTGACGAAAACCTGCTTGTTCATCTCTCAGTTGCTTGTCTATGGACTCTTTTAATCTCTCCAGGATGATTCTGTTTAATACTTTTGCTGGCACTGATAGTAACATTATTCCTCTATAGTTTGTGAACTCATGTAAATTTCCCTTCTTAGGCAACTTGACCAGATAACCTTCCTTCCATTCTCTCCCAGACATTGCCAAGTAGTTTGTATAATATCTCTGTAGAGATTGCTTTAGGGTTGCTTTATGTCTTGAGTCTTCTTTGGTGCTTTCTGTGATTTTATTGCTTTTTTTTTTGGTTAGTATTTTCTTCAATGAGACCCTGATTATTCTCTTCTAGTTTATCGTGCCTAGTATCCCTACCTTGGGTTTTAACTGCTTCTGCCCACGTTTTGCCTTCCGTTGTTGTTTTTACTTCTGAGCCTCCTTCCAGTTTTTCGCTTATTGTCTCTATCCTGTCCTTTATTTCTGTGTCTTTGACTTCATGTTTCGTGGTCCTGTTTTTTTCTGTCAGGTTTGGTGTTTTGTTCTTTTCAGGTGTCTTGGCCCACGCTTTTCCTTCCCCGGACTGTGCCCTGGTTATCGGTGGCATTGTCCCCACCTTTTAATTTGTTACTACTATTTTTATTATGTGCTTGGTTTTATATGAACTTTAAAGTTTATCCTTAGTCTCGCTGTGTTAATCTTATGTTGTGTAAATCCTTTTTTTTTTTTTAATATATTTTATAATATTATTATTTAAGAAACACTTTAAAACCTGTCTAGTAGACCTTGTTGAACAGTTAAATCTAGTTCGAATTTTTCCAGGTAACTTTAATATATTTGTTTTACTTAAATTATATTTTGATGGTTGAATATTATTTTTAGTAATCTATGGTTTTTGGTTTATCTTATTTTATTCACTACAATTCCTAAATTATACAAATATTTATAGCAATAGTTAAATAGTCCCCTAATACTTAAAATTAATTGCAATAATCTAATACTTACATCAAACTATAAAGGAAATCACCACTTAAATTATGTCTATCAAGATGGCTGCCAGATCTCACACAAGCAATTGTCACGTGGCGTTTGGAACTATTTAATTTCTATTATTTTTAATTTCTTTTGCCGTACAATTTTGGGTTATATTAAAATTCCAAGCGATACTTACCTAGTCACCAATTACTTGATATTTAATGTAATAAGCTAATATTTAAATCTAACTAAAAAGGAGTCGCCACTTATATTTATTATGTCTATCAAGCGTATTTAATAGAATTCATAAGTTATATTAACACTTCTAGCTACCATTTACCTAAAATTAACTGTAACAAGCTAATACTGAAGATAGATAAAAATTTTACAACATCTGAAAACTTGAGTAGTTCGATGAATGTCTCCACTGTGTCTCGTCCTAAAAAGGACGTATCAGGCTTTTGTACTTTGAGGTTAGCAAGAAAACGTCTGTCCGCTTCAGAAGTCGGAATTCGAACTATTATATCTTGAAGCTATTTATCTGATAGCTTAGGCCACCAACGGATTACGCTATGACAAAGTTACCGTTTAATAATTGTATGAGTGTAACCGATCATTTCTTTCAGATTAAGAGTTTCGCGGGAAATTCCTACGACTTCGTTCAATTTTCACTTCCTTCCATGTTTTATGTGGGCTGAAAGGTCCAAATTGCCTGGTTTGATTAGTCACACAACACCATATCTAATATGATTTTTCCTACTATGTATTCTCCAACCACTGAATTCCAAGAAAGTACTAGCTTTGCTTTCTTGCAGTACGGTGCTGCATCTTATGGCCCTGGTGCACACCTTATCACGTTCTGGTGACCTAGCTAATCTGTCTCCATGGTACTTGTGCTTAAAGCTTATAAACGACGAGTGGCCAAAGCAGTTCAGGGATCAACACGAATTTGTGATATCATGTTTTGAACTTTTCTAAAAGTCTGCTTAGATCTGTTTGGTCAGATTCCATGTCAGAAAACGTTGCATCTATTTGTTCATTTTCGGAAAATGAAATTACACTTATTTATTTCCACAATGTTAAATTACTTTATTTTACAGTCGAACTACATTACTTGTAATCATGCTTTTACTTTAATATTTTCAATGTTCGTTACCTCACATTTAGAATTTTAGTGAAGGTTTTTAACTTACAATTCATTTCATGTATTTTTCTATTTCCAAAAGCTTTTTTTTTCTCTAATATTTTGTCATTAAACTGCTTAAGTCAATGGTTCCAAAACATGTTTCTCTGAGCACCACTTTCTGAATGAAAATTTGCTCGCGCCACACCGAATTTATTTTAAAATTAAGAAATACCTTCCAAAAAAAAACAACAACAACAACAACTCCTAGCAGTGTTTTTTTCATAACATAGAACATAACTACGTTATAACATGATCACGATACATCCAGAAAGTATAAAACAATACAGCTTCATACAAAATAATTAATTCACAAAATATACAAATTCAGTGAGATGTGTGAGCTTGTATTTAAGGGTAATCCCATTTTATATTAGGTCTTCTTTAATCCACACCGCTTGGGAACCACCGGCTTAATTGCTGGTTCTGAAGACTACGCTCGTCGGTTGCTTCTTGTTCATAATTGATGGTAAATGAAATTAAAAAGTAAATTGAGCAATGGTATGAAATAAATTATTTAATTTAAAATAACTGATAATTTTAATAGAGCAAAGTAATGAAATAGTGGGCCGCGCATAGACCACAACTGTTAGCCCATCTGAATAATAATAATATAATGATAGCTCCTTCAGTCATAACTAACTATGGGATTGCGCCCCTGGGGTGATAGCCCTTCAGTCATAACTGACTATGGGAATGCGCCCCTGAGGTGACAGCCCTCAGCTGCCTTGTTTTTTTTTTGGCTGTTGTTACTTTCGACATTTTCTTCTCACTTCTGCTTGTTGTGAGAGCTTTGTTTTCGCCCAATCTGAGGTGGCGTCGTAGAGAGCATATCCACTTGGTGTGACTGCCAACTTGATTCTCCCAGGTTGCTGGATTTATGTCACGCGCCCTCATGTCTCTCTTCCACACATTTTTAAATCTTAGCTGAGGTCGCCCAACTGTTCTTTTGCCATCTGCCAGTTGTTCGTAGAAGATATCTTTCGGGATGCGATCATCTTCCAGGCGGCGGGCATGGCCAAGCCAGCATAGTCTGCACTGTCTAAGCAGAAAATAAATATAAATCAACAAGCCAACAGCTTTCCTCCCCTACCTTATTTTCATGTATTTTAATTTTATTTAATTAGAAATAAAAACATCACAAAAAGTAAATGAATTACCATTTTATTTAAAACTTATGAACACGAATGTGATTTTAAAGCGCCGTATTAGCGAGGCGCCGAAAAATGGGATATAAATGTATTGCATTGCAAGATATTTCCACTAAGTGAGGAAACAGACGAAGCCATTTTTCTTAAACTAAGAATTGATTGCACTTTGATTTTTTTCTTCTCTTTAATATTGAAGAAAATATTGAATGATTTGAACTGCTTGAATGCTTGTTCTTAATGCAAGTTTTGCAGCACACGAAAGCGTCAATTTATATGATTATTTATGCGAATAAAGTGCACTGTTTGAAAACTGTTCTATGGATTGAGTTTTGTCTTCTGTGGATCACTACATAATGTTGTTAATTTCTTACTTTGTATGCGTATGGTTGTGTAAACGATAATAAGTAATCTTCGTCATTTACGACACGGAAGAAGAAAATGCCCTATGATAGACCAGAAAGTCTTCGAGGACAAACAAACAAAAAAACACCGGAGAAAAGAAAGAGAGAACGTATCTAAATGTATAAAAAGAAATTAAAACAACTGATACGAGATATAAATAGAAATCACTGTTACCACTCTAGTACAGTGAGAAATGCTTCTGTTACACGATGGAATACCAGATACGAGATATAAATAGAAATCACTGTTACCACTCTAGTACAGTGAGAAATGCTTCTGTTACACGATGGAATACCAGATACGAGATATAAATAGAAATCACTGTTACCACTCTAGTACAGTGAGAAATGCTTCTGTTACACGATGGAATACCAGATACGATATTAAAAAGAAGGAGCGGCTTGTGGGACAAGATGCAGGCGGTGAAACAAAAGTTGTTGTTTTGAAGAGGTGATGGGTGGAGAGCGGGCATTTAACAGCTGACCGTTATTGCCTCTTCTCGTTCTATCTTGGTCTACGCTGTTCAACCTGAAAATTGGTTGTGATTGGGGTATTTAGTGTCATTTTATTTACTAATTTTGTATTCATTTTAAATAACTATTGTCTTTTGCAGTTGCTGATTTTAATTTATATTAGTATTTGTCCATTTTATTTTCTCTTTTGTATTGTTTATAGATAATTATTGTCCTTTACACTTGGTTTTAATCTGTATTAGTATTTGTTCTTTTTGAGTTGTTGTTGTTTTTTTTTACCTAGTTGTCTTTCCTTGTTCTATGAGTAGTAAGTAATTTGTTTGTTTGGTTTTTTTTTTTTTTTTATGATTTGTTAGTTCTTGTTGCTTAAATTCTATTTGGTTGAATGTCTTTTCTGAAGTACTAACCTTATATGTTTTCCTTTGTTTTATGTATATATCTTTTAAGTATTGATTGAAAAAAAAAACAAAAAAAAAACAATCACAGAATAAATAACAATAAAGTAGACAAAAAAGTAGATCTGGTTTCATGGCCCGGCGAAAACGAAGATGCAGATGGGTGGACTATTCTGATTTGAGACCTAAAGGTCTTATATATTTGGAAATGCGCCCTAATATAAACGACTAGGTTGAACGGGACGCGCCTCACCAAAACGAGGCAAAACTTTATTTAAAAAAAAAAAAGATGGGTGGACAAAAGTACACATGTAAAATCAAAAACAGAAAAATAAATTGCTGGTGAATATGCACTAGGGATTCTGGTTCGGGAATTCCCTGGAACTTTGGACAATTTTTGATCAATTGGGTCCGGTCCAATATTTCCTGGGACCCAGGAAATTTTGAAAATTACTTTTTTATTAATAAAAATCGTATAATTAAATAGATTTACAAAACACACATCTTTTCCCGCTTTTGTTACTTGGATTTTGTTTGGCACATGAAAGACTCACGCTAGAGCAAGTAACAATTCACTGTTAAACAACGCAGTTCAGGTCAGTTCGGTTACAAAAGTTGGATTAACTATTTTCCGATCTTTCTCTGTTTACTAATTCTAGTTGGATAAAAAAAAATTATTTAAGTTCTGAATAACCATTTAGCTGAAGAAATGTATGAATCTCTTCTAAAAGTAATCATAAAACGACGAAAAGAAATGTATGAATCTCTTCTAAAAGTAATCGTAGAACGACAACAGAAGAAATGTATGAATCTCTTCTAAAAGTAATCAGAGAACCACGAGAGAAGAAATGTATGAATCTCTTCTAAAAGTAATCAGAGAACGACGAGAGAAGAAATGTATGAATCTCTTCTAAAAGTAATCATGAGAACGACGAGAGAAGAAATGTTTGAATCTCTTCTAAAAGTAATCAGAGAACGACGAGAGAAGAAATGTTTGAATCTCTTCTACTAGAGAAAAGAGAATAACATTTTCTCTTCTGTTCAAAAACAACTTTATGTTCTTTTTCAGAAGAATTTATGAACACATTCTTCGGCACCATCTCATGTCAAGTCAGTCATATGGATGATGTAATGGTTACCACACTGCGCTGGCGATCGGGTGATCCAGGTTGAAGCCCGGGCGAGGCCATTTGAAAAAGTTTCGTCCAAAGGGACTTGGACTGGATTAATTCGAGCCCTGGCGAAGACATTTGAATGAGTGTCGTCGACCAGGGACTGGAATAACCTGAACGGCTCCTGAGCCGTCCCAGCTCTAATGGGCACCCTCGGAAGACGGCGAGTACCTGCCTGAATGGCGTGTGGACACCTGTCATTGCACAGGGAAAAAAGGGATGCTCACGTAAAAATCAGTCTCAGGTTAGATATACGAACCGGAGATTCTAGCCTCGAGTAATAGCGGGCGTACGTTAAAAAAATAAATAAATAATTAAGTCAGTCATATTGTATGGCTCTGAAACATGGAGAATAACAAAAGTAACAACCAAAAAGCAACAGACTTTCATAAATGGGTGTTTGTTTAGAACAGAAGATTGATGTGGCATGACAAGACTTCTAGTGTAGACCTTATGACGAGACTTCTAGTGTAGACCTTATGACAAGACTTCTAGTGTAAAACTTACGACGAGAACCAGACAAGTGCCAGTAGAACAAGAGATGAGAAGAAGACCACGCTGACGATGGATAGGACACACACTGAGGAAACTTGTTGATAGCATTACCAGACAGTTCTTTTTCTGGAATCCTCTGGGTAAGAGAGGTAGACCAAAGAGCACATGGAGAAGAGAACTGGAGACCGACATGAGGGAATGAAGAAGACATAGAAAGACCTAGAGCTGCTGGCACGTGACAGGAAGACTTGGCATAGGTGTGCTGAAAGCCTTTGCTCCCTTGGGAGTTGAAAGGTAAAAGAAGAATAAGAAAAGACAAGCCAGTTACAGAAAAACTAAGAAAAAAGAATTTCACATTTTGTAAGCTCCTGGGAAGTGAACTGAAAATGTGATCTCCTTTTTAAAGCAATATTAACCATCAACTTCGGAAAATGAAATGATTTTTTCATTAACTGGGAATTTTCTTAAAAAAAAAATTTCGAAACGACTTTCAGATAAATCTCGATTCGTTGGTTTTCCTCCAAAGTTACTGTATCAAAAATAAAAATAAAACAGTGATCACGTAAATCATGTTATTTATCAAATACTTATAATTTTCGTCACCTTAAACTTACGATGATCATAACTGATTTTTTTATATATTTACTGAGCGACTTTAATAACGCATCACTATACGAGTGCCTGGTAAAGTATCTTATGGTCATGCAATTGTTACCGAAATTAGTACACAGGTTCACAAAGTCACCACCCAGAGGCCAGCATAGTCATTTTGCGCCAGCAAAGCTGGAGACAAGAGTAGCACGTGAAACACGTAAAACATGATTTAGGTGCCTGGTAAAAATTCTGCACGGAAAACATTAATTTCTTTTCACCCAGAGCTCAGCCTAGAGCACTACGGACTGGAAAACAGCCAATATTTTAGCCCACAACCACAAACACGTCGTCAAACCATGCCTAGACTGAGCACTGCAGAGAGAGAAAGAGCGATAGGAATGATAACAGGCAGGATGTCCAGCAGAGAAGCATCCAGACACTTGAATTGCAACCAGTCCACCATCGTCCGACTGCAACAACGTTTAATGGCCACTGAATCCGTTGCAGATCGACCCCGTCAAGGTCAACCCAGAGTTACGACACCTCAACAGGACGCGTATATACGGCAGCTTCATTTGCGGAATCGGTTTTTGGCGGTAGCTGTAACAGCAGGAGATGTTGTTGGGAGACGTGGAACAATATCAGAGCATACCGTGCGACGTCGACTGCAGGCGGCAGGACTCAGTGCCAGACGTCCTCGAGTCAGCCCAATCCTCTTCCAGTATCATCCCGAGCTCCAGCTGTACCAGCAAGATAACGCATGACCACATACAGCTAGGGCCACCACATCGTTCCTTCAGGCCAATAACATCGCTGTCATACCATAGCCTTCATTGTCCTCAGATATGGCACCCATTGAACACGTCTGGGACGAGATTGGACGCCAACTCTACCGGCACAGACGACCGCAGACCCTGGATCATTTGCGACGCGATATAACCGAATTATGGGATCGACTCCCCCAGGATTTTCTACGCACACTGGTTAACTCCATGCTGAGACGCTGCCAGGCTTGCCTTGATGCCAACGGTGGCCAAACGCGCTACTGAGCGCATTACAATGACAACAACGACATTTGTGACTTTTCAATTTGACCCCTACCTTACATTTGTGACTGTAGTTTTTTTAACACAGCATGCACTGCTACGCGGATTGCGGGAATCGGTCGGTCAATGGATACTGTTTCCAGTGATATCAAACATGTTACCATAATTTTATTCTCAGACATCTTGGTGAGTGATTTATATAGTGATGCGTAATTAAAGTCGCTCAGTATATATCGAGATATTCCAGCTCTCTTCTCCATGTGCTTCTTGGTCTACGTCTGCCTCTCCTGTCCAGGGGGTTCCAGAACAAGGACTGCCTTGTAATGCTATCAACAGGTTTCCTAATTGTGTGTCCTATCCATCGCCATCTTCTTCTTCTCATCTCTTGTTCCACTGGCACTTGTCTAGTTCTTGCCATCAGTTCCACGTTGGTAACCTTGTCATACCATTTTAATCCCTCTATTCTACGCAAGCACCCATTTATGAAAGTATATATATATATATATATATATATATATATATATATATATATATATATATATATATATATATATATATATATATATATATATATATATATATATATATATATATATATATATATATATATATATATATATATATATATATATATATATATATATATATATATATATATATATATATATATATATATATATATATATATATATATATATATATATATATATATATATATATATATATATATATATATATATATATATATATATATATATATATATTTCCAGGTCCCGGTAAATCCCGGGAAATACTCAAATATCTTCCAGACTCCCGGGAAATTTTAAGTCGTGAAAAATCAGAAACACTAATATGCACTGTCTCGAGAAAAATCATGTGTATTCTATGATTGTCATATGGCGTTTAGCTTCAATAACCTCTGCACCTCACGGTAGAAGAGGAACGAGTAAGTAAGTTTGACTTCAAAGTAAGTGGCAGAAAAAAGATTATTTTTACGTACTAAGGACAATAATACTCACACATAACTGGTTGTCCTCGAAACAGAATATGCACTCTATGTTAGTTCAAGAGAAATCATTGAAATACTCGTACAACACAAATTAACCACAATAAAAGCAAAAACTATCAAACCTCAGTGTCATAAGCACAGCATAAGGTACACAAGTACACACTAGAAAAATCTCAGTTTCAAGGACACAAAAGTACACACTAGAAAGACTAAATTTCAAGGAAGCGTTTATAAGTCCTTATTATTAAACTGATGAAGATCCACTTTGTCAATCCCCTTGGGTTGTGTCAAATTGTCAACATATGTTTGTGATTATGTCCTTCCTTGGCATCGTCTATAAATTAATTAGACGTACTCTGTGTAGAGAGCATCAAGCCTTTTGAAAATGTATGGCTTCTCAGGCAACCAACCTATTTGCAACAGTATCACATTGTAGCCTATTGGTCTGCTTATTTTGCGCAAGGTTTACTTAAAAAACAAAACAACAACAACAACAAAAACTAATTCAACTTATGTACACAGCTCAAATTGTACACAGGAGACCGAGTTTAACTTGCCTGTTGCCAAAACTTGCTTTAGCCCACCAGCATCTGGCATCTCACGACAAAGCTGCGGATTCGAAATACGGTGGCGTCACACTCGAGTCTGCTTAGCTGTAAATGGGTAACTGACATTGCTATTGAGTTTTTGTTGGCAAAGGTAGCGAGGACGGGAACTGGTCAACCCAACTCTTGAAGCTGGACCCAGTATAGTGAAGTCTCTATTATCACTCCCCTACGACAGTATTTGATTTGAGAATACCTTCACTATTTGTTCAGCCCACTACGACATGCTTGTGGTCAAGTCAAGGTCAAAGCCGCTGTTTTTGTTTTTTGTTTTTTCACTGATGATTTACCAGCATATTTTTCTTCCAGCAGGCCATTTCGATGATCTAACTGGCATGGGAAAAAACATAAAGGATTCAAAGGTCATTTATATTGGGACAAGCTACTTAATATAACCAACGTACTCTGTATCTAGGTTGAACGGTACAAGCCTCGCCAAGACGAGGTAAATATATATTTGTAAAAAAAAATATATCAATTGACTGAAATGAATCAACTAAAAAGTATCTTTCGCATAGCCTCTATTTGAATAAAAAATAAACAAAACAATATTTCAGGTACTCGTGAGAAATAAAAAAAGTAGAAGACTAGACAACAGAAAAACAACAGAAGTGATAGACTTACCGGTAGTCGAACCCAGGACTTTCTTTACGACATCACCGCCTAGCTACGGGAGCGAATCGTTACTATCTTCTCTACCAAATGGGCACCACAGACATTGTGCTTCGTGGACAAAGATCTAGCACGATCTCTCCACGTTGTGACGGTATTGCCTCCCCTGCTTTGCAGTAGTGATCCAAAAGTGGCCAAAACTCAAGAGTATCTATTATATGCTTCAATGGAGTCTGTCTTTACACAAGATTACTCTTGGCAGAAATGTAGATAGAGGAGTAGTAAAGCTTCTATCACATGGGAGTCTTCACAAGAAATTCAGATAAGCGAAAACATTGCTGGCTGTCGCTGAGCACGTTAATTATGTAATCTGCCGACTTTTTTGTGAAGAATTTAAGCAATGGTATATTCTAGCTCGTTAAGCCCTGAGTTAATCAGTGGAATTACAGCCCACAATGGCTAGTTACAAACTTCAGACATGAAACATCTTGGAAAGGTGGTAGAAGTAACAGACCATAGGTCTCGGCCTTGAAACCTAGCCCATGCGGACCCCAGTGGAATAGTCCCAGTTACAGTCATTCGGCTATGTTTGTAAAATTGGCCAAGATCGGCTAGCACGGCAAATATGGGAAACCAAGAGCCATGTATCCAGATCTACTGAACGACCCGGAGTTCACTAAGAGGAATAAATCGGATAATCTCCGAAGTAGCGAGCACTGGACAACAACCAGGCCAGGAGGAAGACAGCTGATATGATAACATGACGCTCTCTCTGGCTAACATCAATACCCCAAGGTAGAAGACGCGAGAATAAGTAAATAAATGATATTGATAAACTGAAACTGCAAAGATCTGCACAAAGTTTAGTTTCTAATCTACCAAAATGTGAGGCACTGCATAAAAGGTTTAACATAAGCAATGCATTGTAGTGTTCAGTATCAAATTTTCCTTTATTTTCTCTTGCATTGATGCAACCATCTTCTGGTATAGCTCAGTTAAAAACACGAGCTATGTCACGCTTGTGTGATTACTGTATCCAAGTTGAACTTTACTTTACTGTCAGTCTACTCTTTCTGTTTGGTCATTGTTCATTTTCATTTGCACATATAATTATAAAACAAGACATGTACTTTTACGTAACACTTCTTTATGATTTATTTTCCTCCCAAAACTGGATGTTCCAACCAAAGTACTGGCCCTCCAGTGGCCGCTGAGCCCGATTGTGTCAAAGCGGCTGAATCGGCCCAAGGCTGACCCTGCAGGCATCCACGCATAAGTGCGTGTTCTTAAGAATTGTTTCTTATTTTTAACAAATTTTACACAAACATATTTATAGAATATGTGATTCTTATATACACAAATTCAGTTTCTCGTCAGTGCTACGGAGTTCGTGCCCTGTACTGAGACCCTCCTTGTGTGATCTAAGGGAGGAGGTCGGAGCACTGATGGAGTAGTCCGTGTGCAATGAAGATAGTCTTCAAAAACCAAACCAAACGAATGCTGACTACTGGAATACTTTACAACAGTTCAGTCTGTTTAATTACCAAGTATTGTGCCGATTGTTTCCTTTTCTGCTACAGTTTTGAAAAAGGTGGATCTTTTTACAATTTGGTACCCGGCGCCTCTTCAGCCTTTCAAATGGGCTTTAACCACGGATTAAACTAAATAGCGTCGTGATAAGCGGAGTTAAATATTCATGTAGATTTATAAATGCGCTGTTTTTGAAAAAAAGGAATAATATAGACAAATAGGAAAACGATCCGTTTCATATGAGCAAATACTGTTTTACTTTGAAATTTATGTTCTATTTTTCTTGTTCCTTTAAACGTGTAATGATTATATATTGTTTTATAACTTTTGGTGCCTTCTCCCAAGTCAGTGCTCAGCAGCAGGAGACAGTACCTCGGCCGCTGAGGCTCCACAAGAGTTGAATTCCTCTGAAGACGATACGTATTGGGAAAGAGTTATGTATAATAGATTACATGTATCCTCACGTTTTTGCTTCCACCTGGTTTTCCACCTTTGCTTGCTTATTAATATTCATGTTTTGCTAACGCAGAAGGCATGCGCTTCGATGTCTGTCGAACTCATACTTTAGCCACGCCTATTTTCTTTTTCTCTGCGCTTCGATGTCTGTCAAACTCATACTTTAGCCACGCCTATTTTCTTTTTCTCTATGTCTTACAGACACTAGGAAGGTTTACAAACAGACCTATTTGCTAGTCCAGAGCCGTTAACGCGAACGATTGGGCAATCGTGGAATAGTGACAGATCAGAGAACGGGTCGAATATTTGTGGAATCAAGGGCGGTAAGTCAAAAGACGGACCTTTGACGGTTGCATTTCCTCAAGGGGAGATAACCACAGTTCTTGATCCTAGGGCCTGAACCTAAATCTGAGAAAACGGGTCTAAGTCCAATAGACGCAAAACAAACATTCTTACGCAAATAGCGGGTCTTCGAGCTTGACCTGTTCGGCCCTCTCGTTTCACCCAGAAAGAGAGAGAGTACCAACAAAAGACTAAAAGAATAATTGTAACTGGACCTATAGCTATCCAGATTTTTTTTCCCCATTTTCATATACATTCAGCCAGCTATGGCGAAAGTATCAACAATTAACATTTTACAACTACCGATCACTGTGGTGTGGCGATGATTTTTATCCCGAGAAATTTACATACCTGACATTCTCTTTAAGTATTGGAATTACAAGCTAATGACACTGTGAACACTAGATATCGTAATTAAAAATAGCAGAGAAAGAACTGTCCTTGTCGAAATCCGTTTGTTCAACAATAGAACAGGCTTGACTGGTCTTCAAAATGCAGATAGGAAAGAGAGAAGCTAATATGATAGTTTTACGACGTGTCATAGAGAGTTCTCTAAATTTTTTTTTGAATGCAGAGATTGGCATTCCGCGGTCATCGCTAGCATCGAGGTTTAGGTTCTCAAAGTACAAATGAGGATTATTGTTGGAATTTACTAAGCTGTTGGTTTACACAAATATAAGTTACTACTATTGATATCACTTTGAACTGGTCGATGTTTTTATCCTTATGATATGTAACAGTAAATGGTGATTCTGTTTAACGATATATACAACTCAGCACATATCTTGAGCAAGTGCTGGAGACTTTTTTTTTAAAAACATCCTTCCAGTGGCATCACTAGGGAAGGGGGGGGGGGGGGGGGGGGGGGGGGGGGGGGGGGGGGGGGGGGGGGTGGGGGAGGGGGGGGGGGGGGGGGGGGCGGGGGGTTCGGACCGCACCGGTTGACACAATCAGAGGGGATGACACCTAAATTACTGTTTATAAAATGTTTGCAGTGTTTCAGCAGAAAATTATTATATTTTATAAAACATAATTTTGAAGTAGTTCTCAAACGTTTTTACTTCGAATTCTATTGTTTTCTTACCGAATTTTCACTTTAATCACATGAAACTATGTAAATGTAAATGTATTTGGGCTGTGTGTATGCTATTTTAATTTAAAGGTGTAATTTTAATTTTGCTTGTTGTTAACGTCACTACTATTGCCATTACATTCAGTGATATACGGGAATTACTATTTATAAGTAACATTAGTACACAAAACATTACTAAGGATTCTGTATGGTCTGGTACAGGAGAAGGTCCATGGGGGTGACATCATGAGTTACCGCACTAGGTGACATCAACCCTGCCGATACGTGCAGTAAATGAAATGAGGAAATACACATGTTGAGGGAGAGGTAGGGGAGACAAGAGGAGAGAGAAAGACAAAGAAGGGCAGGAAAGAGAAGGTTCAGAAAGAAAGCAGATCGCAACTCGATGAAATATGCGCGTATAGGATATTTGAATTGCCGAAGTGCCAATCAACGTGCAACCTATTTACGTACTCGACTGTAACAACCCTTTACACACATTTCATCAAAATGCCAAACACAAGACAGCGAGAACACCTTTCACCCAACCTCCGTGGTGGAATAAGGCAGTGGAGGAAGCATGTATAAAAAAGGAAAAAGCAATAAAAGAATGGCGTAAAGTACGAAACAGAAGAATAATGAATGACGGAGAGGTTGAAGAGATGAAGGAGAAATAGCAAAGTGCATTTAATAGATTCTGGAGCTAGGCAAAAAGGGGAAGGGGGGGGGCAAGGACAAAGTGTGGGGGGACTTTGTGACACAGTTGGGCACGGAAAAAAGCTTCAGAAATTCTGGTCCTTACATCGAAGAATGAATATGAAAAGTGAAGTCAACCCATCCCTAATATCAAAAGCTCTACAGGACTAAGCCTGAAGACGGACGAAGACAAGGGAAGAGAATTATTCAATCGATATGTGGAGTAAACGGATAAAGGCGACAATCGTGCCAGCCTGAAAATAAAGGACAGTGCTGAAAAATGCTCTAAGGGGCCAGATATACGTCGATCTCATTTCTGAAGAGGAAGTGGTGTATACATTGAAAACCAGCAGAAACACTGCTCCGGGTCCTGATGGTGTACGCACAATACCATCACATTAAACAGCTCAGCGACACAACCATTATAAATATGGTAAACGATTCCAATACCACCATACAGAATGCTGAGGTGCCGGAAGACTGGCTACACAGTTACCTTCGGCCACTTCCTAAACCTGGCTAAGACCCCACACTGCTCAATAGCTTTCGAACTATCCCACTACAGAAATGTCTATGATAAATTAACTGAAAAGATAGGTGCAAGACAAGTAATAAGCCACCTCGAAAATGCACACATCTTTCCCGATACCCTGGGTTGCTATAGGCCAATGAAAACAGCATGGGGTAACGTTGGAACGTTTGCGTACGATGTGTACGAGGAATTCCAGGGTAAAAGAGAAACGGTGGCTGTTGCAATTGACTTAGAGGATGCTTATAACAGTGTGGACTTTGCAATCATAATAGACTGTATAATCGCATGTGGTGTAAACCCTTAGCTAACTTGGAGGATAGCATCTGCCTTAATGGAGAGATCCCTTGCATTTTGCTTGGGATCTTGGACATCAGAACCAATGCGCATTTGCCCGGGACTACCCCAGGGTTCTCCACTATCACCAGTGCTGTTTAACATCTACACAGCAAAAGTAGCAACCTTTCAACCAACAGGACTGGGACGAACATTAACTTTCGCAGATGACATACTCATGTACAGAACTGGCTCAGACAGGCAGGAAATGGTCCAAAGCATACAAGAGACACTACAAGCGGTTTCTAAATGGTGTGAGGAAAGCGGATCAGAGGTCAATCCCAACAAGACCTGTGTGACGTGCTCTTTGAACAATTCCATTGTGAAAGCAGACCTTCCAGGCATCACTTTCAATGGGCAGAACATTGAAAGGCAGGACAGGCTGAAGTATCTGGCAGTAACGTTTGATCGTGGGCTATCATTCAAGTATCATGTCAAACTGATCATATAAAAGTGTAAGCGAGGACTGGCGGCCTTAAAAACAATGGCTGCTGCGCGCTTGGAACAGAGACTACTGTTTCTCCTGTATCATCAGCGCGTGACTTCAGTAATCGAGTACGGGCTAGGAATACTCACGCTATCAGTGTCACAATGTGAACGAGTGGAACGCATTCAAAATCAAGGGCAGCGACTAGTGTTGGGCTGTATGCGTGATACCCCCATTGTGACAATGAGATACATGCTCAGATTGCTGTCAATTAGATCCAGATATGCGACGGCCCAGGCAAAAGCATATATGCGGGTAAACACCGATAAAAGGCATCCCCTACATGAGAATGTAGCTGACATCAAATGAGCAAGAATCAAGAGGGGGATGTCATGGATGGCACAGGCAGAGGCTACGATTGGTCAGGTGACCAGGGTTGAAAATGTATCCAAAGGGTAGGAGTGGAGTACGTCAGGGGAGAACTGGATAAACTACCAGCAGGTCATCATTAGCCTTGGCAGAGAGTGCAGATTATGGGGCAGTGGAAAAGCAGAGCTGGAGATTAATCAGCTGGTAAGTGATCATGCTGGGAATGATGACGCCATTGTGTACACTGATGGGGCTGTAGTGCTTGGTGAGAAATCAGAATGCGGTTTCTCTGCGAGAATAAAAGGCAGGGTCGTCGCTGAACAGAGTGGAGCCTACATGACAACAACCTCCAGTTACTTGTAATGCAGCACTGAGGTGGCTGTAGGAAACTCCTTCAAATAGGGCAATTATATTGTCAGACTCTCAAGCCATGCTTCAGAAAGTCCGAGCGAATGGCTGCGGCAGGAATGGACAACATCAAAAGAATCCTCAAGTCTTGAAGAACTAGTGTGAATCTACTGTCCTGTTCATGCTGGGGTACGTGGCAATGAGAGAGCTGACAGACTGGCCTCGAGAGCATCCATAGTGGGGACACTGGACACGGATAAGGGAGAGATACTAAGGGCTGTTAACGATCGCCTGCTGGATAATGACACTGCAATGGATGAATCAACAAGGCTGAGACTGTTAGAGTTTGGCATCAAACGTGTGACTAGCAGAAATGGACGAGAGAGAGGATGCATCCGTCGTATGACATTTTAGAATCAGCGTGCTACAGATACAATTAGCATACATACTCATACTCTTCGACATTTGCTGAGGGAGACTGAGCGCCTATGGGTTTGCCCGGAGTGCAGTGAGGTCGATTCCGATCAACAATAACAAATAATTATTTTGACAGTATCCAGATTATTTGTCGGGGTTAAAACCTTCATAAATCTGCATCAAAATATCTGACCGCTGTCAGTTTCAATGAACAAAACTTTGATTGCCAGATGTTCTACAATTTCATGGCTGAATTTAAAGTCTTGCTTTTGTTTAGAACTTTGTTTGTAGTTATAGAGCAAATAGAGCACAGGCTTTTCTGTGATTGTGTTTTATTTAAAGAAAAGTAGTTACAGAGAAATGCTGTTGCAGGATTTTAATTAAAATGCACTGGCTAACTTATAACAGTAATAGTCAAGCATATCAAAGGTGGTTGATAGTATAATGCTATTGTTGCCAGGGAAATTGAGGCTTTATTTTGGAACGTTCTGTTGCCAGAGATCTTAGAATATTGGCATCTTGCATCAAGGGCTAGGTTCAAAATATGGTGGCTTCGTGCTCCAGTTTACCCTGACGTAAATGACTACCTGATTCTGCTTGTTAGTTTGAGAACGAAAAAGCAATGAGGAAATGAACTGGTCACTCCGACCTCTCACTGCTGGACCTGGTATAGTGAAGTCTTTAACGCGTCATTCCCCTACGGCAATAACTGCCATGAGACTACTTTTATTTTTTTTTACGTATATTAATCGAATATTTCAATTCACTAAAGCATTTTTTTCAGAAGTGAGCTCAAAAGTTAAACTGGAAGCTCATGATATAATTGGAAAACTTTTATCAGATACATTTTGCAGATCCTGAGCTATTAAACTTCAAAAATTACATCTAAAGGCAGTAATACATTTGTCCTAAATGTTACGTTATTTGCAATAAATTACAATTTTGATAAGATATCAGAAATCTGATCTGAAAATAAGTTGTTTCATAAAATTGAAGGAATCTGTGTCAGATCTAATGTTAACTGATGAATAAATAAGCAGCTTATAAGAAAATTAGTAATGTAAAACAAGGTTCTGAGAAATTCATGGGTGTCTTAATAGGAACAGCAAAGTTTCTGATGAATAAATAAGAAACTTATAAGAAAATTAATAACACAAAACAAGGTTCAGAGATATTCATGGTTGCCTTACTAGGAAGAGCACAGTTTCTGTAAAACAAACGGTAGTACAAGTTTCAGCATATAAATACACCTGCTCATAATTAGACATGACTATTGATTTTGACATATTAAGGTTCAGTAGATTATTAGTAACTAGACTAATCTCACTTTTCAAATTGCTTGTATATATATATATATACGAGGGGAGTTCAGAAAGTAATGCACCAAATCGTTTTTCTCAGCTAATAATGAAGGTAGAAGCATGAAATTTTGCACACTTCAAATATGGCATGTGCCAATTGTGTGCACTAAATTGCACAGCAACCGGCCAAATAATACAGCTGCCTTAAACCGTTGAAATGGAGCGTGTTAGCAACTTGCGTTATAAACAGCGAATTGTGATAGAATTTCTCGTTGCAGAGAAGGAAACTGTTGTGAATATTCACAAGCGTCTATGTGATGTGTATGGAAGTTTTGCAGTCGACAGGAGTACAGTCTGTCGCTGGGTTCAGAGAATCAAAGAATCAGGAAGTGGAGATACGGAGCTGCTTGATCGGCAGCGCTGTGGACGTCCTGCAAGGCCACCAACGCAAAAATGTTGAAATGCGCTGAAGGCATTATTCTTACTGGTAGGCGAATCACTACTCAACAATTGACCTTACAGCTGTCAGTCAGCATTGGTAGTGCAAATGCAGTTATAAAAACTCGGATTTTCTAAGGTTTGCGCAAGATGGGTTCCTCGAAGTCTCACAAATGACTACCGATTGCAAAGGAAAGCAATTTCTTCTGAATTGTTGCAGCGTTTCAATGCTGATGGAGAGAACTTTTTGGATAAGATCGTTACAGGTGACGAAACCTGGGCACATCATTTTGAACCTGAGACAAAAAGACAGTCAATGGAGTGGCATCATCCGTAATCACCAAGAAGAAAGAAATTCAAGACAATTCCTTCATCTGGAAAGGTCATGATCACTGTCTTTTGGGACATTGAAGGTGTGATTCTTGTGGCCGTCATGCCAAGAGGAGAGACAATCAATTCGCAAGCTTACATTAAGACATTGAAAAAGCTCAATCAACGTTTTCGCAGAGTTCGGCCGCACAAGAATCCAGCAGACCTGCTTCTCCTTCACGGCAATGCGCGCCCTCACACAAGTCTGCCAACACGGGAAGCAATCACAAAATTGGGTTGGACTGTACTACCCCATCCACCCTATAGTCCCGATTTGGCACCTTCTGATTTTCATCTATTTGGTCCACTTAAAGATGCACTCCGTGGGACAAGGTTTGAAGATGATGAAGGAGTGATTCATGCAGCGAAGAAATGGCTACATGATCAAGACAAAATCTGGTACGGGCTAGGAATACATGCACTTGTTTCGCGCTGGAATAAAGCCGTACAAGTTGATGGGGATTATGTTGAATAATACCGATGTTTACATGACATATCCATGTATATTGTGTATAAATTTCATGCTTTTTGAATAAACAGCTCCTGAGAAAAACGATGTGGTGCATTACTTTCTGAACGCCCCTCGTATATATATATATATATATAGATAAAATCGAAAATGCGTTTTTGTCTGTTACCTCATAACTCGAGACCGGCAGAACGGTTTTCTCCAGCGTATTGGACATTTCTCTGCGAAGGGTTTAAGCTATATATCGTCATGGTACGATGTCAGGAGGCTGACCAGTGAATTCTTCTTCACTACGTTCATTCTTATCTTACGGGACAAGGGACATAAAAAGTTTACCGTTTCTTTGGTTAATACCCTTTGCTTACAAACATTATAATTCATACATTTTATTAATTTTTCGTTAAATTAAAATATATGTAGCTTTCTATTATGTAAGTTTTTTAAGCAACAATTTATAACAAGGAAACTTTCAACATTTGTTAGCTATGTAAAGAGGTAAGTTAAATTTACACTGCGTTGCAATTATTACGCAAATTTTGTAAGTTAGGATTCTTGACAAGGGAGGTCTTATTAATTCTTAGCCGTGTACAGTTTCTATAATTCCATAAAGGATTTTGTTCATCAAGACAGCACTATAATAACTCGCTTCTCGGCCTTTTGGCTAAGATCAAAGTGTCATACTTCTAGGGATCATTTCTAGAGTATGCCGGGTTTTAACCAGGGCCGGGATCACACACCTTAACACATTAAAACTAATAAAGTCTTATAGACCTCATTTTGAACCCCATAAGGGGCATAAGAATTTAAAAAAAAAAAAAAAAAACTATAACTAGCGTCCTTTTCAGGACGATCAAGACAGCACTATAACCAGCGTCCTTTTCAGGACGTACACAGAGCTCACCCAACGGATCATTATACGGTAGCAATAGACTAAAATGACTCGTACCAAGCCACAAGCGAAGAAGAGGAAAGTCTATACAAGCTCTCAAACACTTGTCAGCAGCATCAAACAAGAACCTGCAAAGAACAAACAGAGTCAACCAGAGAGCACGAATACTCCAACTACTAGCGTCGTGGCCAGTCCTCCTCAGAAGACGAACAACGCAACCTCTGATACTACGACCGATGAGCGACCCGAAGCTTCGACGGAAAAGGACAAGATCAAATTGCCGGAGAGCAGGGCTGCTCGAAGTGCTAGCGTGGAGGCCGGGCCTCCTGGGAAGCCGAGCGAAACAGCTCCTGACACCATTGACAGCCGCAAAGGAAAAGACCCTTATTCGAACCCAGAATTAGATGAGGCCGTGAAAAGGCTCGCATAGACTATGATGATAACTATGAGGCTCCAGAGGGAGGCAAGGGACAAACTTGCAAAGTCACCACCAACATCCACGCCCGTCGTGCCAGACATGGGCATCGAAGACGCTATCCGTGACCCAGTGACGGAAGATCACCAAGCGGCGGAGATATGTGAAGGTCAACAAAGCGGCCACCAGACGTCCAGAGCCGAAGAAAAAACCAACAATAACCAAGAGATGCAAACCACCAGACCTACCCCGGGTGAAAAAATAGATGACAGCTGCTCAAAAGCCCTTACTCAAGAAAAAGCTCCTTCCGACAGCAAACAGGTGCATGATTCTTGTCAAGACCGGGACCGAAGAAGGGAAGAGGGAACAAAGGCAAACAAGACAGGCAACACAGCTGAGATACAGGAGAAGAGCGTTAAGATCACTCAGATGTCTGGAGGTGAGGCCTCACTCAGGGCCCTACCAGATGACAAAGTGATCAGCATCCTAGAGACAATAACAGGCAGGAGAAGCATCTCTAAGGTACGGAGGCATGAAAAGGGAGTCGTGCTATCGCTTAACAACACTGATAAGACAACTTCACTGATGACAGAACTGGAGGCCGGACCGAAAGAATTCATGCTGCCTCACCAGATTAAAGTAATGATGGAGACCAACAAGACAACAAAGAAATTGGTGCTAAGAGGGGTGGACACAAAATGGTCCGCTAGCGAAGTACAGGGTTGCCTACAGTCTGAAAACACAGGTGCCCAGGTCATACAGGTCGAGAGGTTAAGGACATGGAATGGAAAAGATACCAATCTGGTGGTAGTTACTTTAGAAGGAGAGACAAGACCTGAAAGACTGACACTCAAAGAGACATCAAAGAGGACAGAGGCATATATCCCTCCGGTGATGCAGTGTTCTAGATACCGAGGCTGCCCGAGGTTCCAGGAAACAAAGAGCATCCTGAAGGAAGCGGTTTCCAAAAACATCCCCTTCAAGGAGGCAAAACACAGAGTGGCTACGGATGTAGCAGAAAAACAACGCACGATTGACAGACATCAGTTACACCAGCTGACCGCTGAAGTCAAACAATTGAAAATGAAACTGAAGGTCGAAAACAGAAGCAAGCAGGCCCCCGAAGAACCAATCGACAGTGGAGAAGACGCAATAGATATGCAGAACATAAAACTCATGATGGAAGAAATGAAAAGAATCCAGCAGCAAGTAGAAGCAGATGTCAAGAAGCTGACAGAGCTGACAGAAGAAAACACAAAAATACTCAAAAGAATAGAAGCAGAAAGAATAGCCATTGAGGAAATGTCATCAAACAGCACGCGAGAAACTAAAACGAACAACCAAAAAGTAGAAGAAACGCTAGAACAGCCACTACCAAAGATAATTGAAAAAGCACTGTCACAGATACAGGAGAGCAAGAAGACAAAAGCAACAGAAACTAGGAGCGTAGAAACACACAAAACCAAACAAGCCAGGAAGTGAAGCAGGACATAAAACACACCAAGAACGCGACACGGCAACACAAACGGACAAAGAGACATCCAGACAGCCAGCTAGTGGTCCTTTTCAGGACCAACAACCTCCAGGACTACGAACGAGATACCAGCGAAGGCGATAACACCCTATATACCCCAATATAACCGTTTATAACCCTCCAGTGGGTTTTGGTTGAACAGGGTATCACAGCCAAATAACCAGACGCAAGAAAAAGAAAAATTTCTAATAATTCGTTACTGAGCACTACTGTTTATCATATTAAATTGGTTAGGGTGTTGATCCCCGACGGGTATCTATTATGGTTTAATGGAATGTGGCCTATGTACTGGTTACCCTAGAGTCCTAAATTTCTATAGAGTTACGCCAACTAAAATTTGGCCGCCATTTTCGGCTCTACCCGTATTGCAGGAAAAGGGACCCAATCGCGAGTTTTAGACCCAATTTGCATTTTCGTTTAGTTAACTAATAATTTGAAATGAAATTAGATGCAAATACAGTAGCACATATTTGTACTATTCTTTGTATGTCAACTAACAAAACAAAAAGAAGAAAACTAGTTTACTTACCGGTTTGTTGAATAGAATAAGTAGCGTGAATTTTTAACACATACTCCGCTAAATTTTATATTCCGAATTGGTGAATGACTGTTGTAGACACTGACAGTTTTACTGGATCCAGATGATAACATCAGTTTTTGTTTTCATTAAAAATATGACAATGTACAGATAGTTTTAACAAAATCTAATTACATATTTTGGACCGGAGATTTTATTATAATTTTTATATATAACTATATTATATAATTTTTTATTATTATATAATAAAAATATTATATAATTTATTATATAATTTTATTATAATGTTATTATAATTAATAAAAATATAAAATTTTTTACATTATATAATTTTATATTTTATATATTACAATTATATAATTATAAAATTATATAATTTATATTATATAATTTAAAATTAGAACTCCTGGATGGTGAGCATGGTGAAGCAACAGAAATGATAACCACTAGCACAGAAGAGAAAACCAATGATGGTGAAGATGACATAAAGATGGAAGAACTGAGGGCAGCACTAGAGAAAATCAAGATGGGCAAAGCAGCAGGGCATGATGGTATAACACCAGAAATGGTTAAGTACATGGGAGCATCAGGCGACCTATTACTCTTAAAGGTCCTACAGGCAGCATGGTGCAACAAGACCATACCAAAGGATTGGGAGATTGCCATCATAACACCAATTTTCAAAAAGGGTAACAATCGACAATGTGGAAACCATAGAGGCATATCCCTTCTCAGTGTCCCTGGTAAAATCTACTCTAGAATCCTAGAGCAGAGACTCCGACGCCTAGCTGAGCCACAATTGGATGAGGTCCAGTGCGGATTCCGAGCAAACCGAAGTACTCAAGACCTAATCTTCACACTCAGACAGCTGAGTGAAAAGGCCCTTGAGTATAAGAGTGAGATCCATCTTTGTTTCATAGATCTGGAAAAGGCGTTTGACAGAGTCCCCTGGAGCAAACTTTGGGACTGTTTGGCAAGGAAGAATATTCCAGCACCTCTGATTCATGTTATACAGAGCTTCTACAAGTCTTGCAGAAATTATGTGAGGACAGCAAACCATAAGTCAGAAGAGTTCAGGACCACCACTGGTGTAAGACAAGGTGATATCCTGTCACCTTATCTTTTCATACTCCTCATGGACGATGTCATCAAGGCATGTAAGGAGAGAACAAGAAAGTATTCAGTGGGGTACTGGAAGATGAGACAGGTCTATATTTCGGAGCTGGCATTTGCTGATGATGTTGCCCTGATTGCTAAATCAGAGGCACATCTCCAATCCAACCTGCAAGTCTGGAAGGAAGAGCTGGAGAAGAGAGGGATGGTCATAAGCAGCTCTAAAACAAAATCCATGGTGATATCACGAGAAGAAAGAAAACATCAGATTAAGTTGGGAGAACAGGTCCTGGAGCAGGTCGACCACTTTAAATATCTCGGAGCTATTATAGACCGAAAGGGAGGCATCAAAGAAGAGTTGGCCACTCGAAAAGCAGCGGCTGGGAGACTTTTTCAGGCCATAAATCGTGGATTCCTCAGCAAGAAAGAGGTTGGTAAGAAAACGAAGATGGCTGTATACCGCTCCACCTATGTCCCAGTTTTGACATATGGATGCGAGTCGTGGGCAATGACTACAACCCACAAAAGCCAGATCCAAACCTCAGAAATGAGGTATCTGAGGAAAGTGGTTGAAGTAACAAGAAGAGACATGGTCCGCAACCAGACGATACGTCAAGGCCTGAAATCCCATCCGCTGCAGACCCAAATAGAACAGTCCCAACTAAGATGGTTTGGCCATGTCTGCAGAATGGGAGAAGATCGGCTACCACGACAAGCATGGGAAACAAAGAGCCAGGGATCCAGACCTCCAGGACGACCCAGAGTTCGCTGGGAGGACAACATTAGACAATCTTTGAAGGACCGAGGACTAGAATGGAACCAGGCCAGGAAGAAGACAGCTGATAGAATGGTCTGGCGCTCTCTCTTCCAAACCTCTACACCTCACGGTAGAAGGGGAACGACTAAGTAAGTAAGTAAGTAATTTAAAATTATATAAAAAATAAAATATATATTTAGTATATAAATTTATAATTATAGTACTATATATATATATATATATATATATATATATATATATATATATATATATATATATATATATATATATATATATATATATATATATATATATATATATATATATATATATATATATATATATATATATATATATATATATATATATATATATATATATATATATATATACGAGGGTCGTGTCAAACCGGGACTTTTTGTTCTGGAAGTACAGGAAGGAATGCTAGCGTGGTGGTAATACTGACAGTAGTAAGTAACAAATGTGACCTATTCGTATTACCGTTACAGTTACCGTTATTAACGTTAGGTGGCGTACGCGTCACGGGTCAGTCCCTGATAGATAATGAAAATGGCGGACAACAGAGTGCACGTTGGGTGCCAAGACAGCTTTCCGCTTTTGACCGGCAGAGAAGAGTTCAAGTCTGCACTGAGTTGAAGGATCGTTTTGGCAGGGAAGGCCAGAATTTTCTGAATCGCTTCTTTACGTGTGATGAAACCTGAGTGCATCATTTCACTCCGGAATCAAAACGAGCATCCATGCAGTGGAAGCATATGGACTAACCACCACCCAAAAAATTTCGGAAAATTGCGTCTGCTGGGAAAGTGATGGCGACTGTTTTCTGGGACAAATATAGCATTATTCACGTGGATTTCCTACCCCATGGTGCCACTATCAACAGTGAAGAGTACTGTCGCATTCTAAGTGATGTGCATAACCATCTGCGGAAAAAACGGCCTGGTTTGATACGAAAAAGCGTCCTGTTTCTACAGGATAACGCACGACCACATACCGCTCACTGCACCACGTGCAAATTACAGCAACTCGGGTGGGAGGTATTGCCACATCCCCCTTACAGCCCAGACCTCGCTCCGAGCGACTTCCACCTGTTTAGACCCCTGAAAGAGTTCCTGGGAGGTCAGCATTTTAGCACTAATGACGAAGTCCTACGATGGTTCAGGAGTACTGACATATCTTTCTACGCTAAAGCTTTTCAAGCATTAATTAAACGCTGGGATAAGTGTATAAATGTTGCAGTGGATTATATCGAAAAATAAATGGCAATTTCACTCCTACAAATTTGTTCTTTTAGTTTGTACAAACAAAAGTCCCGGTTTGACTTGAACGATCCTCGTATATATATATATATATATATATATATATATATATATATATATATATATATATATATATATATATATATATATATATATATATATATATATATATATATATATATATATATATATATATATATATATATATATATATATATATATATATATACATAGAAGAGGTGTTAAGAATAGACAGACCTAGGGAACTGCAAAATATAGTCAAACAATATTTAACACGGACAAATGTTAGTATTAGTGGCTGGGAATGTGAAGGTCTGATGCATATGACTTTTAACAGATGAAAGTCAATTAAATATCTGTTAAAGTCAGTTATATAACTGGAAACACCAGGCCTTTACACCCCTCCATTCTAATATTATTCTTGTTCAGAGTTTCTTCTTGATTTTGTTTGTTTTTTTGTTTTGTTTTGTTTTTTGTTTATTTATTTAACGTATTAGCATAATTGTGATTGTCCCTATTTACAATGATTTGACAAATGTGATGATACTTTCTCATATCGGCAGTTGTTCATATTACTTGGAATTGAAAACAATATATATCCTAATTATAACCCATCAGAGGTTGAACGGGATATTTTTCTTCATTAATTAAAAAAAAATCTTACTCGATGCTTATTCTCGCTACTAACCCTGGTATTGTCGACCAAAAATGGCGTCCATGTCGTTCAGCCTCGTTTTCGATTCTGACTAAGTTGACGTAACTCTTATAGAAACTAGGGCACTAGGTTACCCCTATCAAAGGTTTTGTGTGCTGGGTGAGTTGGATCTTTTGCCACTCTTGCCCAATAGCTGAATCTCAGTTCTTTTCTCCTTAGCTCCAGGGGTATAATGCCTAGCGCTACCTCTAGCGCCTCTGCTGATGTTTCCTTTGAGGCACCTGCTATTATTGACAGTGCCTGGTTTTGGACTGTGTCTAGTTTTTTTTATTGCTCGGGGCGGCTGATGCATAGACAATACTGGCATAGTCAAGTTTGCCCCTAATAAATGATTTATAGAAGGTTAACATTGTCTTATTGCAGGCTCCCCAACCACTTCCTTTCATATATCTTAGCATGTTAATAAGCCCCCTACTGCTTTGCACTAATAGGTCTATGTGTTTGTTCCAGTTTAGTTGCTGGTCTAGTACCATACTGTAGTGGTTTTGTTGGTAATGTCTGGTTGTTGTATTACCTAGTGTAATGTATGAGGTCAGCTGTGAAGGCTCCTGAGATAAATGTAGATGTGAATTACAGAAGGCCCTTCTTACTACCACTTACGACCTCAAACATATATCTTTTACTATTATGAATGTAGCTACGTTAAAAGTCTAGGGTACTGAAATGTAATGTGTTGTAGTAGAATATACAAACACACACAGATAATTACTAAATCTAATAATATTAATAAAAATCCATAACACACTGAACTAACTCAGGCTGTTTTAGTTTTGAAATATTAAATCTTTTGGTAAATTTATTTGTTCTGATCCAAACGTTTGTTGGTCAGAACATATGAAATATTATGGAGTTATAGATGGAATGCATAATGTTATGACATATTAAAATATAATGTGATTACAAAGGTATGGTATAAGTCTAGTTAATATTAATTATATTAGATTGTCCCAGGAGAACTGTTAATGAATGTACTGTTGGGGTGGTATCATCACGCCCAGTCTATGACTACCAAAACATGGTCCATTGACTTATGGGATGAATACATAGTTTATTTTCCCACAATGTCTTTATTAGATGGTGAATTAGTTGGTAAATTAGTTGATAATTCAGTTGGTGAACTTCCAGCAGGCCAGATTCTCACGTATCTCGACTGCGTCGATCTTGTACAAGAGTCTGGTGGCCCCTCCTCTCCGTGCTGTGGGATAATATACGGCTGCTCTGACACACTGTTAGACTGCTCTGGTCCACGCTTGTGTATATTACAACAGCATTCGGCACCTATCAATCACTCGAAATATTTAAAATGTACAAAAGAAATGCTTTCATTCTTACCAGAATTCAGAATGGAGAACACAGTTAAATGCTAGCAAAACTCAGCTGAGCTGCTGTGTAGCTGATGGCGTCCCACTATAATTATGTATTTTCTTCTGGAACCAACACCACAGGCAATAAACTACTGTGTCTCTAGACAGTCTTGTAACTAATGGCACAAATGCGCATCTCTGTCCTGCCAATATGATTTCATTCATCCAATCACCGACTCCCCCCCTAACTTTCAAATATACAACCTAAAGTCAAATTACAGTCAGCTCTCAGTCAAGTATGTATTATTGTCTGTTGGTCCGTCTGTTTCTACTTGTTTTTCATACAAAAAACACGCTTGGTTCTTGGACCCCTCCATGCAGTACCCTACACACTTCTGCCTTCAAAGTTATTTTTAGCCAAAATTCTCCACCATTTCCCCTCTCTTTAATTACAGCTCGATTTTAGCGCTTGAGTCTCAAGGCCGCAAATGTTGAAACTATAGTGACATTTTTAACAGTGCAGTCGCTCGTCTGATATGAACAACACAGTCTTTTGTCAATATCTTCATTATTATCTATCCGTGTGTATAATTTAAAGTATATTATTTCTCTGCTCAAGACGGGCTATCAAACTAGCTAGGTTTTATATTCCTAACATTATTATTAAGAAAAAGTTACTTTTTCAAGGTTAGTTGTTTTTTTGAAATATGTTCGAGAACCTTCTCCACGGCTTTTTGCCGCTGAATTCAAATAACAATCAAGTATCGTAAAAGTCCAAGAAATGACTGTTTCTGACACGAGCTAAAGTCGTTTTTTTGTCCATTTCCTTACCCTCCGTCAACTAGGGACGTGAATTTTTTTTCTTTTTATTACCAATTGCGTCTTTTAGCCTTGCGATCTTCAAACACGTGTTCAGTCATATTTTTCCTTTTGGTGTCCTCCGTTCTCTCCCGTCTACAAAGGGTAAACGTTTTGTCTGCACGTCTAACTTGTTAGTTTTAAATGGCGGTGGGAAAGGCTGGCATAGGCGATCATGTCTCCTAGTATCTTACGCATTATTGTTATCCCTACATTTTATCATTATATTTGGAGATATTTTAACGTTGTATCATGGTAAATTATCACACATCTCCCCACCTGAGAACATGCACTAATGCAAGTTTCAAAACCAGTGATACACATAGATAAAATTACTCCTCACGCCTGCCACTACTCTAATTTTGATCACAGGGGTGCCGACTGAGGAAATCTGCACCGACATTCTGTGACCCTGGGATGTATTCGATAATAAACTGATAAGGTTGCAGTAATAAAGACCACCTCAACAATCTTGCGTTTTCATGCTTAGCCTGAGATAAGAATACCAGGGGCTGATGATCCGTCTGGACCACAAAAGTCCTACCATACAGATAGATTTGAAACTTTTTTATCGCCCAGATTAACGCTAAACATTCTTTTTCGCTTGTGGAATATCCTTGCTCCGCTTTATTCAATTTGCGGCTTGCATAAGCGACTGGGTTCAGTTTCCCATCGGGTGAAGATGACCTTTGCAACAGAGCCGCCCCCAGGCCTACATTACTTGCATCTGTTCTCACCACGAAGTCCTGTGTCAAATCAGGCAATTTGAGAATAGGCTTGCTAGTGAGTTTTTCCTTTAACTCTTGGAAAGCCAATTCACATTGCGCAGTCCAAACAATTTTATCTGGATGTCCCTTGCGAGTCAGATCAGTCAGAGGAGCACAAATAGAGTTAAAATTGTTGATATATTTTTGATAAAATCCACATAACGACACGAATGATCGCACGTCCTTTTTCGTTTGTGGTCTAGGTGCTCTCTGCAGTTTTTCCAAGTTCTTGGGGTCAGGGGTCATGTTACCCTGATATACCGTGTGTCCCAAGAATTCCAACTCTTTGCATCCAATACAACATTTTGTTGGTCTAGCAGTTAAGTTCGCCTCCCTAAGCCTATCAAATAACATTTTCAGAGAGTTAATGTGTTCTTCAAATGTCTCTGTGGCGACGAGAATATCATCCATGAAATTCGTGATACATGGGTTATTCAGGGGATCCAACAATTTGCGCATCATCCTTGAAAATACACTCGGAGCATTTTTCAGTCCGAATGGTAGCATGTTGAATTCATAATGTACTTCCGAGGTGCTAAAAGCTAAATACTGTCTAACTTCAGGCTTCACTGGAATCTGGTAATAGCCTTTGCTAAGATCCACCTTCGAAAAGTATTTTGCCTTGTTCAATCTGGCAAATAACTGTTTTGTGTCTGGTAATGGATCCACTTGTCCTTCTGTGACAGCATTCAGTTTCCTGTAATCTATGCACAGTCTATGTTCCCCAGACGGTTTCCTCAACAAAACTTCACTGGAACTAAAAGAAGATTCACTGTGTGAAATAATCCCCTCTTTCAACAAATAATTTATTTCCTCTTTCAATGCCTTCTCCTTCGCAAACGGAATAGAATAGGCTCTCATACAGATTGGGTTTGAGTCTACCAGTTTCATGTCATACTGTAGCAAATTTGTACGTCCTGGTTTATCTGTTTAGACATCTGTATGTTCCTCTAGAACCTGTTGAACTCTCTCCCTCTGATTTTTAGTCAGGTGCGTACTGACTTTTACTTGTGCCGCTGTTTCACAAGGATGTAATGGGTATTCATGTGAGGTGAGTGGTTCCTTTTGCATTTGAGTTGCGATAGCCAAGGTCAGTAAGGGGATGCTTTCCTGGAGTGGTCTGTCCAGATACTTCTTTAAAAGGTTTACATGATAAACTTTCTCCTTCCCCTTTTTGTCAATTTTATAGTTTGTTCTAGACTTCTTCTCTAGAACCGTATATGGACCTTGCCATCCAATTTGCAACTTATTCTGGCTGCCGGGTAGTAGAAGAAGCACCTTCTCTCCCACAGCTAATTCTCTGTCCTTTGCCTTTCGATTAAAATATGCTGCATGTTTCTTCCTGGCTTGTCTCAAATTATCATTTGCCAGTTTCCATCCAGCTTTCAGACGAGTGGTCAGTTCGTTCACATATTGGTACGATGAGGTAACAGTCTCTTCTGCCTTCTCATCTGTCCAGGTCCTTAATAGAGCTACATATGGACTTTTAAATTTTGATATTTATTTTCCCTGGTACCCGTCGGGTCCTTTCCATTGGAAGCCCTATAGTGAGGACTTTTCTTCCTAGAATCATCACTCAAAAATTGACCACTACCAATTTTCTTCTTGGGTTTGTCACCCCACTTTAGATTGCTTGTGAGAGATCTTCGCTCTCTTTTAGTTTCCTCCAGTTTATATAACTCTGACCGAGGGATTGTCAGTTTATTCTGGGGTAAATTTCCTCTTTGTACTCGTCGCATAGTGGCCATGTTAATCCATTCAAGTGAAGACTGGGTGTGAAAAGGGGGCTCCCATTCCACTTTGTCTACCTGAGTATAATTATTTTTCCTTCCAGGCCTAAGTTTGCCCCGTGGCGTTTCTAGGTCCTGCACATTTTTTCCCTTTGTGGGTGTTCCCTCATGAAATACGCCACATGCTTCTACAAAGTTTTCAATATCGACATTTACGTCGGGCCAATAGTATTTTCGAGCAACTTTTTGGCAGATGGTACCTACTTTCTCATGGTCACCATCTTTTCCAACATGTAAGCTCCTTATTAAATTTGCCCTATATACCTTGGGAAGAACCAACTGTCCGTGACCAGTGGATCTAGTTCCTGTCTTCCTATATAATAATCTGTCCTTCATAAAATATTCTCCCTTGCTTGGAGGTGTGTGGCATTTGGGCAATTTTTTAAAACATGGCTTGAGTGTCCTATCCTCAGCCTGCGCCTTCCTCATCTCCTCTGGATGAGCATTTATAGGTTCACCTTCTTCCTCCTTTTTCTGTGACCTGGTCTGCACTGTCGCCATGATCACAGGTCTCTCGGGATTCCCCAAGAAGACGTACCTACACCCCAATATCAGAGGGTAGATTGGTTCATCTATCACTGCTGCTCTGATTTCTCCTTCCACATAGCGAGTTTTCACCGTTATCCTTGCGATGGGAAGTGTCATGAGTGGTATGTCCTTAGTCGCCCCTTGTATTTCCACTGTTTCTGTGGTATACTGACTTGGTTCCACTAGGCTAGACTTCACAACTGAATCATAATCCAAACCTGTATCATAAAGGCACCTTATGGTGACCCCATTACAAATAACATCCTCACAAACTGGGGGGTGGTAAGGTTCCTGCTGTCCCTTAGGATTAACCTTTAATCTTTGAGTCCCCGACTTCATTGCAGCAATGTTTGAAGGTTTCCTTCTACAAAATTCGGTGTTATGGTTGTCTTTCTTACACCATTTGCACCATCTTTTTCCTTGGTTTAACGGTTTTCTTTCATTATATTTTTGGTCATTGAACTGTGAGTTTCTGTCACGATAGTCATTTCTTGGCCTATCAAAGTTTGTCCTGCCTTTATTACCCTGTTCTCGGTTATCAAATTTATTAAATTGCTGTGGAGCTTTAAAATTTTCTATGTGCTTCTTTTTAGTGCCACTTACCTCTGCCTGGGCTGCCTGATACCTCTCAGCGACATTTAAAACCTCCCCCAACCTCTCTGCACCTTGTTCCATGAGAAATTTTCTCAAGTCTGGAGCCATGGACTCTCTTAATTGCTCTATCATGATCATTTCTTTAAGATCTTGGGTCTTCCCCAGAGCAGTCCATTTCTCCAAATAGGTTTCCAGTCTGGCAGAGAATTGGTGGTATGTCTCCCCAGACAACAGTTTGGCATTTCTAAATTTCTTACGGTAAAATTCACCTTTTTTTCGTATCTTAATAACAAAGCCTGCTTTAGCATGTCATAATTGTCTTGGTCTTCTCTGTTCATTTTTGCGAAAACTTCATAAGAAGTACCTCTCAATCCCTGTGATAGCTTTAAACTCCACCTCTCTCTCTCTAACCCATATGTAGTAGCTAATAACTCGTATCTACTGAGGTACCCCTCAATGTCATCGTCTTTCTCACTAAAATGGTCTAAATGAAACCCCATAGCTGATGTTGAGGCTCCCTGACTAGCAGTGGCATCGGAGGGAAAGTGGCTGGCACCATTTTCAGGAGCATGGCCTTGTAAATCTAACTCCATTAGTCGTAATTCGTGCTCCATTTGTAACCTCCTATCTTCTTTTGCTGCTTCCCTTTCGGCAGTCAATCTTTTTTCTTCTGCCTCCCTTTGCTGTCGTTTTTCGTCTGCCTCAATCTGCAGCCTCTTAAGTTCTCTATCAGCCTCAATTTGTAGCCTCTTCTCTTCAGCTAACCTCCTATCTTCCCTTTCAATATACTTGTCACATTCAGCAGTTACATACTGAATTAAAACCTGACCATCCATTCCCATTTCCTTCGCCGTTAGCACCGCAGCTGATCTGAATTTTGCCAGCTCAGCCATCACACAAAATAACAATGACCCAGGTAAATCTAATTACTTAATGACAGGTAATTCTAAATATCAAATGACAGGTAATTCTAATTATCAAATGACAGGTAATTCTAATTTATAAATAGGCCAAGGTAATTCTAATTAATTAATTAATTAACTAACTGGCTGTGAAGATTCACCAACTTTGTTTTTCCATTTTTATATTTTAAGGGACACTTTTAAATTTTGACAACTTGTCCCCACTGGTTTAATTCTCCCACCAGGAGATTCTAATATTTATGATTATCTAATTATCCCTGGACAAGACCCCAATATTGTAGTGGTTTTGTTGGTAATGTCTGGTTGTTGTATTACCTAGTGTAATGTATGAGGTCAGCTGTGAAGGCTCCTGAGATAAATGTAGATGTGAATTACAGAAGGCCCTTCTTACTACCACTTACGACCTCAAACATATATCTTTTACTATTATGAATGTAGCTACGTTAAAAGTCTAGGGTACTGAAATATAATGTGTTGTAGTAGAATATACAAACACACACAGATAATTACTAAATCTAATAATATTAATAAAAATCCATAACACACTGAACTAACTCAGGCTGTTTTAGTTTTGAAATATTAAATCTTTTGGTAAATTTATTTGTTCTGATCCAAACGTTTGTTGGTCAGAACATATGAAATATTATGGAGTTATAGATGGAATGCATAATGTTATGACATATTAAAATATAATGTGATTACAAAGGTATGGTATAAGTCTAGTTAATATTAATTATATTAGATTGTCCCAGGAGAACTGTTAATGAATGTACTGTTGGGGTGGTATCATCACGCCCAGTCTATGACTACCAAAACATGGTCCATTGACTTATGGGATGAATACATAGTTTATTTTCCCACAATGTCTTTATTAGATGGTGAATTAGTTGGTAAATTAGTTGATAATTCAGTTGGTGAACTTCCAGCAGGCCAGATTCTCACGTATCTCGACTGCGTCGATCTTGTACAAGAGTCTGGTGGCCCCTCCTCTCCGTGCTGTGGGATAATATACGGCTGCTCTGACACACTGTTAGACTGCTCTGGTCCACGCTTGTGTATATTACAACAGCATTCGGCACCTCTTCGGTGCCAAACAGAAACTCACAATTCTGAAATAAAAGTTTTGTGGCATGTGTCAGAACTCTACCAACTGAGCCACTTCTGCACACAACACCACACAACAACACCACACAGACTGGGTCAGATCTCTCTGACCACACAGTACATCTTACCCAGTTGTTTTCATGTAGTACTAGTTCCCCAAAACTACATTGCATCTGAGATATGTTCAATAGTTTCCTTCTATTCAATAAGATAGGTGATATGTTCCACTGATCTCAATAATAGATCCGCCTTTCATAGTTTTAGTAGGCGTCCATATTTTTTGTTTGTCTCTAGACCCTGAACTTGGGCTGGGGATCTAGAGCGAACACTTACTTGTCGTAATCATTTTATATGATATGGCAGTATCAATCACTCGAAATATTTAAAATGTACAAAAGAAATGCTTTCATTCTTACCAGAATTCAGAATGGAGAACACAGTTAAATGCTAGCAAAACTCAGCTGAGCTGCTGTGTAGCTGATGGCGTCCCACTAAAATTATGTATTTTCTTCTGGAACCAACACCACAGGCAATAAACTACTGTGTCTCTAGACAGTCTTGTAACTAATGGCAAAAATGCGCATCTCTGTCCTGCCAATATGATTTCATTCATCCAATCACCGACTCCCCCCCCTAACTTTCAAATATACAACCTAAAGTCAAATTACAGTCAGCTCTCAGTCAAGTATGTATTACTGTCTGTTGGTCCGTCTGTCTCTACTTGTTTTTCATAAAAAAAACACGCTTGTTTCTTGGACACCTCCATGCAGTACCCTACACACTTCTGCCTTCAAAGTTATTTTTAGCCAAAATTCTCCACCATTTCCCCTCTCTTTAATTACAGCTCGATTTTAGCGCTTGAGTCTCAAGGCCGCAAATGTTGAAACTATAGTGACATTTTTAACAGTGCAGTCGCTCGTCTGATATGAACAACACAGTCTTTTGTCAATATCTTCATTATTATCTATCCGTGTGTATAATTTAAAGTATATTATTTCTCTGCTCAAGACGGGCTATCAAACTAGCTAGGTTTTATATTCCTAACATTATTATTAAGAAAAAGTTACTTTTTCAAGGTTAGTTGTTTTTTTGAAATATGTTCGAGAACCTTCTCCACGGCTTTTTGCCGCTGAATTCAAATAACAATCAAGTATCGTAAAAGTCCAAGAAATGACTGTTTCTGACACGAGCTAAAGTCGTTTTTTTTTGTCCATTTCCTTACCCTCCGTCAACTAGGGACGTGAATTTTTTTTCTTTTTATTACCAATTGCGTCTTTTAGCTTTGCGATCTTCAAACACGTGTTCAGTCATATTTTTCCTTTTGGTGTCCTCCGTTCTCTCCCGTCTACAAAGGGTAAACGTTTTGTCTGCACGTCTAACTTGTTAGTTTTAAATGGCGGTGGGAAAGGCTGGCATAGGCGATCATGTCTCCTAGTATCTTACTGATAAGGGTGGAATTAGGATGCCGTCAAATTACCACCTCTATCGACACCAGGTATTACAATGCAAGATGTGGGTGTCTTATCTGGTTTAGATTGTTGCGGTGTGTGTGTTGCAGTAGAACAGTTCAGGGTACACCACAGGCAACATGACGTGTAGAGTCATAAAAATGGTAACTTCGCTTTAGGTTTATACCATTTATTGCACGCCACAAAACAGTCATGATACTTATGTTATCATCAGCATAGTATAACGAATGCAGCATTCAAACTCATGTTAACTGACAGTCATGTAGGAGTCAATACTCAATAGTTGTATGGAAAACAAATATCATAGCGAAGCTTGATAAATAATACATATAACTTCTGCAACCGTGGTCCGCTGCAGATCCTTAATGTTCATAGACAATAATAATTATTCCTTCCTGATGCTCGTCCGCTCGCTAATCAGTCCATTTCTCAACTGCCCGACCTGGGCGGAACAACAAAACGACAACCAAGTCGAGACATGCGCAGAGTGACAATCTCTGAGTCGCTGTTCACAATAAGACGATTCTAAGAACATTCGAGATAAAAGTCTTACACAGTCGCGCCTTTTATGGACATGAACAGAAGCGTTAAGAAAGGTTTCAAACATCTACAACAGTTGACTGATACTACCAAATAAGGAGATATGGTCACGCTTCGTTCAAGACATTATAGACCGAACGTGTCTCTATACAAGAGGAGGTAAACTCATAAAAAATAGCAGTATCGATATATCGGGTTCTGTCCCTTTGACCATAAAATATATATAACATGCATTTCAGTCAAATAATGATCATACATACGAAAAACGATCATACAAAGACTTTGGAAAAAAGTAATTATTTGTGCGTAACACTTACGCATTATTGTTATCCCTACATTTTATCATTATATTTGGAGATATTTTAACGTTGTATCATGGTAAATTATCACACATACCAAGAAATCTAGTTGATTTTGCTGTGCATACTTTTTGCTCATTAATACTTATGTCAATTACAGTATATTATTTTTAATTACACGCCCTCTACTTAAGATCATTCCTTTGGTTTTTTTAACGTTTAGATTAAATCCCCACTTGTTCATCCAGTCAGATACTTTATCCATTTGCCTTTGTACTGTTTTATAGAGGAATGGGAGATTTCTTCCCGTTCTCCATATCGCAGCGTCATCTGCAAACTGAGATAGGTTGTTTTTTAAGTCTTTAAACTCGTCGCCTAGATCGTTGACCATAATCGTTAAAATAGATGGTGATATTACTGATCCCTGTGGGATTCCATTCTGTTGTTTATACACCTGATCAAAAGCGAATTCGTTCGCTAGCGAAGTGTCTGCAGTAGGCATAAGTGTGAAAAATAGCTTTGAATCAGGATTCGACCGAAGAGTTCCCCAAAAACTGGGCGAAGGCGTTATATGTAGCAAGTACTAGCGAATTTTATACACATTATATATATATATATATATATATATATATATATATATATATATATATATATATATATATATATATATATATATACCCCAGCTTTTAAAATCATTTTATCTAGTAGCCGCAGAATTTCAGAACATCTAGCTTCGAATTCTAGACCATTGTTAAAGTGGATTTCTTAGCGTTTGGATTGGAGATTGTTTCTTTTTCTGTGTTGTGGTAACTATATTTAATAGCATTTGAGTGATTTAATGGTTAAAGTTCGTCATTTTATACTTCACTAGGATTTACTGTGTTAAATTGGCTAGCTGATTAAATTTATATATATATATATATATACCTAATATTCTTCCAGCGGTAACGTAGATTTAATTAATTGCTATTAACCAGTAAGAGATATTTTAATTGACTAGTAAATGCACTAGGCAAGGTAAGAGCGACGAAATATATATTTATCTTCTGTCAATCATGTGTAAATTTTTGTAATTGACTAGAATTTATTTCACGGGTTAATAAGAACGATAAGATAAGCGTTACACTTGTGTTTTCTAATCAAATCTAATAACCGAAGGGATAATAAATTATACCGTTGCGCGAGTTTGGATAGAATATTATATTGTGGTTTAAATGTTTGTATTTTCTTCCTAAAATCTAGTACGGGTCACAAACCTCAACCTACCAGCGGCTGGGACCTAAATCTGAGAATAACGGATCTAAGTCCAACAGTACCAAAAAACATTCTTATATAAATATCGGGTCTTCAAGGTTGACGCGTTTGGCCTCTTGTTTTCACCCAGAAAGAGAGAAAGAGAGTACCAACAAAAGATTATAAGAATAAATTGTAACTGGACCTATAGATATCCAGATTTCTTTTTCCATTTTCATATACATTCAGCCCGCAGTGGCGAAATTATCAAACATTAACATTTCCCGACTATCGACCATTGTGGTGTGACGAGGTTTTTTTTTTAAATCCCTAGAGAGTGTTGCTGTCATTATTGACGGGGTTTCAAACGTCTATTTATTGATTGTATGTTTTTCACCCTGGTCAAAGTTGGGGAACTATGTCTTAACTTTGCTGTGTCAGGTTGATTAGGGGTTATCTCCCTTTTTGGTTCATTCATTGTGTTTGACCTTTAGGGTCAAAGGTAAACAGTTCTGGGCTATTTGCCATGCGCAGTTGTTGCGCGCAAAATTAGACTTCCGTCAGAGAGTGCAAACTGGCTTCTGTAGGACGTGAATGTCCGTTGTATCTTGGGGAAGGAAAATCTTAGAAGTGACTGCGTTGTCAGTTTTCCCCAGTGATTTACTGTACGTCAGGAATGACGACAGTGTTATTTCTTAAGGTAACTGGCGTGTTATGCCAAGTTGAACGACGGCCCTGGTAATAGGATTACAGGAGAAAAGGGCTCGTCCATTGTATGACGGAGTTTTGCATTCGTAGGATCTGACGCGTTCATCAGGGATCCTTTTCCATTATGAACTGTCGGACATTAAAGAACATACCCTAGATTGACCATGCCCACTTATTGAATGTTCGACCAGCCTTAGAATTCCCTGATATGTACCAAGTTTTCAATTAACATGATGTACGTGAACCTTTTTACATTGACTGTTCCTGTGTGATTCTACTGTTAGTCCTGTCAATAAATGTATGAACTGTCAACAGTAGTTTCAACCATCATTGGCTTCAGTACGAGTGTGACTGGGTGTATTGTGTATACTATATATGATCCTAAACGCATTCGCGTCTGCACACACCCATGTCTCACATCATCATCATCATCGTACAAGGACCATGTATGCTGTCAGCGTGAGTGACCCAGATCTTCACCGCACCAGTACACTGTTCAGGTGACATCGACACGCGTACCTGGCCAACTACACATCAACGTTTGCACGCATAAAAAACCAACTAACATTTCTGGTGGCCATTACATTTCTGGCCTTAACAGAGAGTTACATACCTGACATTTCTCTTTAAGTATTGAAATTACAAGCTACTGACACTGTGAACACTAGTATTTTCCTACCTGGATTAATTGATGTGACATAAACAGAATCCTAGTAACAGTAACGAAGTAAGCGTTCCCCGAAGAAGATGATTAATCAGTCTTTGAGGAACTGGGGCTTAGTTTGCCAAAATAACCCAACACAGGACCTGATGTTTATGCCATGAAGATATGTTGCAAACGTTGTTAATCAACAACTAGGTAAGAGTGAACGAACGTGGCCACAGGGTGTCTGAAGCGAGAGAAAGAAGGAATGAATAATTCTTTTACTGTATAATCATTGCACTCACTTTGTTTTGCCTTTCTTCTTTTTTGTTTGTAATACTGTTATTTTCAGGATAGATTAGTTAGAAACTCTGTCCTTTACAGTATAGTCAAATTCTATATCATAGTGCTAATCTTTTGACCTTTTCGGGGTTAATATATTTTTATAACGGAATCTTGTCTCAACAGAGGGAATTGAACTTACGGGTCTATTTCCTTATTATTTCTGTAACATTTGATTTTTTTATATATTTTGTTGTGAAGTTTCTTTATGATAAATAAACTTAACATAAAACTTAATTACCTGTGTTGGTCAGCTCGGCCCAATATCCCTACACCATTACTATAGTTTTCACGTTTGTGCGTCAAGTTGTCGTCACTTATCTCTGTGTGTGTGTATGTGAGTGGTTATAGTATTTTTATGTTAATATATACCAAAAGGTAAATTGTCTGATAAACCAATTTCAGTCGTAAGATAGGCTGGACTAGAGTATCTTCTCAATCCAGGGAGAGACTCTACCTTTTTCACCGTTTCACTCGTGAAATCTATTTCTGTACCTTATCTCTCACTGAGTTACCACCCCTTGTCAGTTCTATTCAGGCGGGACCAGAATCTACCGTAATCACCTATCCAAAATCTACGACACCAAGTTGCAGAGGAGTGCCAAATTCAACAAAACAACCCTCAGATGGCGCAAACCACGATACAAACCAACGAAAACCCCGAGATGCAAACGACCAGACCTAGTCCGGACGAAACAACAGCTGATAACTACTCAAAAGCTCAGACACAAGAACAGGCTCCTTATAACAACGATCAGGAACATGATTCTTGTTGTAACCAAGACCGGAGAAGGGAACAAAGGCCAAGGACTAACAAGGCAAACAACACAGATACGATACAGGAGAGGATCGTTAAGATTACTCAGATGTCTGGAGGTGAGGCCTCACTCAGGGCCCTACCCGATGATAAAGTGATCGGGATCCTCGAGGTAATAACTAGCAGGAGAGGCATTACTAAAGTAGGAAGGCACGAAAAGGGAGTCGTGCTTTTCCTCAACAAAAATGAAACAACATCTTTGCTAATGATCGAACTGGAGTCCGGTCCAAAAGAAGTCTGGCTGCCTCACCAGATAAAAGTAGGGGTGGAAAAATCCAAGACAACAAAGAAGTTGGTCATAAGAGGGGTGGATACCAGATGGCCCGCAAGCGAGGTTCATAGCTACCTACAAACCGCAAACGCAGATGTCAAAATCACGCAGGTTGAAAAGCTAAAAACATGGGCCAAGAAAGATACAAATCTGATTGAAGTAACTATTGAAGGATCGACAAGACCCGAGCGACTGATGCTCCAAACTGCATCAAAAAAGACAGAAGCATATATCCCTCCGGTCATGCAGTGCTCTAACTGCCAGCAGTTTTCCCACACAAAGAAAACGTTCAGAAGAGATATAGTTTGCCGATATTGTGCGGGGAGCCACCCATATCGCAACTGTCCCAAAGCGATTTAGGATCCCAACTACAAGGCCATAAATGCAAACCGTACTTTTGCAAACTGCCACGGAAACCACGGGGCAAGGTACCGAGGCTGCCCTGTGTTTCAGGAAACAAAGAACATCCTGAAAGAAGCTGTGTCCAAAAACATTCCTTTCAAAGAGGAAAAACACGGAGTGGCTGATGATGTTGCAGAAAAACAGAAAACGACAGATAGACGACAGCTACATCAGCTGTCAGCAGAAGTTAAAGAAATGAAACTAAAACTCCAGGTCGAGAATAGAAGCAGGCAGACTCCAGACAATAAAACTGACAATGGAGAAAATGTGATAGATCTACAGAGCATTAAACATATGATGGAAGAAATGAAAAGAATCCAGCAACAAATAGAAACAGACGTCAAGAAGCAGACAGAGCTGAAAGAAGAATACGCAGAAATACTCAAAAGAATAGAAGCAGAACGAAGATCCGTAGAGGAAATTACATCTAACACACGAGAAACAAAAACGAACGACCAATCAGACGAAGAAGTCATCGAGGAAACGCTAGAAAAGCTACTCCCATCAATAATAGAAAAAGCGCTACTTCAGATACAGGAGAAAAGTAAGACAAAACAAACAAAACTATCAAGCCAGATAGTGAGGCCGGAAATGAAAAACACAATGGAACACGCCCCAGCACCACGATCAGACAAACAACGAAGGGGTATCCAGACAGTTAGCTAATGGTCCTTTTTATGACCAGTCCTTTTCAGGACTAACAACCGGCTAGCATAGAAGAACCTAACGCACAATATGCCCCAATTATAACCGCTTAGGTTGAACAGGGTATAACAGCAATATAGTCGACGAACGAACGAACGAACGAACGTTTCTATACACAGATACTTTCATTTAAATTATTTGTGCTAGAAGATTTCTGTATGTTCTAGAACATTGGTGTATGGTCTGAGATAATAATTCGTTAGCATTCATTTAAATCACTTGTGCTAGAAGATTTATGAATGTTCTAGAACATTGGTGTATGTTCTGACATAATAATTGGTTAGCGATTCATTTGGAAATGGAGAAAAGGCAAGTAGCTTTAGTTTTTTTTTCAGTTACTATTCTGCTGGGGAATATTAGCTTCCTACCTAAATAATGATGTTTACAGTTCACTATTAAGTTTATTTTCTACTTAATAAGTTTACTACTAAATTATTTCAGTTTTCATTTCTTTGTTACGTTTTTGTCTTTAATTATATCGAAGAAAAGGTGTGTGTGCCTCTTTTAAAAACACTTAGGTTTTTTTTCGGATCATTTGTAGGCATTATAATCCCACTTCTTAGAAATGGTAGGTTTCCTGATGTTCGGTTTTTTTTACACATAGGTGTATTTATTCTTAGTTAGGTACTTTAATTTCATTTCATTTTTGCTTTTCTCTTCGCCTATCACATCGTCCAACAGAACTTCATCCCCTGGGAACCTTAGCAACAGAGCGAAGAGAATGAGAATGAGAAGGGAAGCGCAACACATTTTTTGAATGAAATAATTAATTTATTTTATTTAGTACTATCCACCATCCTTTTTATGTTTAAGTATGCAAGTGAAACTACACGTGTCAGCTTTTATATGTAATGCATCCCCTTACAGCATCATTGTACAGAGGAAAAGGCATTAGTAGTGTACGTGCATACATTTCAATACATAAGAGCGTGTGTGTGGAGGTACGTATGTGCATGAATACACATGTATGTATGTGCGTGTATGTATATATATAAATATAAATATATATGCATAGATGTATATAGGTGCAGATTGCATGTACATTTTCTCTTATTTATATCTGGTTTCAAATGCTTTGACTTTTTACGATTAAAAAAAATCTCAATCTTGGAATAAAAAAAGCAGACTGGTGGTTGAGGTAGCGGGGAGAAAGTCTACATACCGAGAATCCCGATGATTTGCCTGCGTCGGAACACTTACACGTCAAGTGACTGTAATACCAATGTCGTCTACAAAGAAGCCCTTACTTAAATTTTGTCCCTTAGAAGCACACTTCCCAATGTAACAGTACAATTAAAAACAAACACAAAAAAAAAACAAGTTAAACCTTCCTAAAACGATTCGCACTAAACCCGACTTGCACTCATTTTGACATGGATCCGGGCTACGCCGGGTATGACAGCTAGTATTTGTATAAATAGCACTGCCTCTCCTCCCCTTTAGCTCTTCTCACAGTTGTCAAGTAATGATATGTTTTTATTTAATGCGTAGGACATGCTGTTTAGCCCTGATGCCTTTGACAAAGGAGCATGAAAAGATATGTGTGACCATTTGATCGCTAATATTTCGTGTTAGCTTCTTTACACGGTGCCAATCTCTCATATTTCCATTGGCTACAGTTGCCTCTGAGTATCCGACAAGCACATCAGTGTATTTCCGTTTGCTTCATCTGATATTTATTCTTATTTTTTCGTTTCGTTGCTTCTGTGTTTATTTTGAGCATTGTGTCCGGAACTGCTTTCTTAATTTTTTTTCTTTTCAAGGATGTCTTCTTCTTTGGTCCTTGGCTGTTGAGTGACAGAGCAATCAGTGAGCATCATGCCTGGTTGGTGTCTTGTAAGACAGCAACAAACTCTTCACTTTGCTTGGTTGATTGTAATTATATTGTTCCAAAATGTTGTTTCCAAATGTCAGGGCCCAGTTATTAGTAGCAGCCTCCTTCAGTCATAAGTGACAATGGGACTATGCTCCTGAGATGAGAGCCCTGGGAGCCTCGCTGGTGTAATGGTTACAACGTTGTACTGGCGACCACGTGTTCAAGGTTCAAGCCCGGGCGTCGGCGCTTGAAGGAGTGTCAACGACCGGGATTTTGACTGAATAACCTGAACGACTCCTGAGATAAACCCTCTGTGGATGGGAGGGAGCGAAACTCCTGACCGGGTTGGAAGGAAAGTCCTCAGGTTCCACAGCCTCGCAATGACATGTCATTGGGCCGAAGGGCTGAAAACCCCAAGTGCCGCTGGTTTAAAAAAAAAAGATGAGAGCCTTCGGTTGCTTTACCTTTTTTCCTGTTGTTCCTATCAGTGTGTTCTTTTCTCGTCTGCTTGTTGTGAACTTCTATTCACCTAGTCTGTAAAGGTGCCGTAGTCACTTGGTGTGATTGATTGGCAGCTTCATCCTCATAGGTTGCTGGAATAGTGGCCAGTGCCTTTATATCTCTCTTGTACACATCTTTGAATCTCAGCTGCTGTCGCCCAACTGTTCTTTGGCAATCTGCCAGTTTTCTGTATGAAATATCTTTGGGGATATTACCATGTTTTATGTGGTGGACACGGCCAAGCCAGTATGGTCTGTGCTGTCTAAGCCGAGTATACATGCTTTTATGTCCAGCACATGACAGCGTCTCGACATTTGTCATTAAGTGACAGTTGAAGGGCAGAATGTTGGACGGGCCTGCGCGCCCAATTCTTAACCCTTTGAAAAAAAAGTTCTCTCTCTCTCCTTCTACTTCCTCTCTCGCTCACTCGCTCTCTCTCCTCTCTCTCTCTCTCTCTCTCTCGCTCTCTCTCTCTCTTGCAAATGTATGATGTTATATTACTTTTATAATGATAAATGATTTAAGTAATGTTTAAATTAAATGTGAGGATGAAAGGATACAGTATACATGATGAGAGAGAGGGGAAGGGCAGAATATCAGATAGGCCTGCGTGCCCAACTCTTAACACTTTGAAAATAAAGTTCGTTCGTTCGTTCATTCACTTTGTCCTTCCAAGAAATTCCAAGGATGTGGCACAGACACCGTAGACATAGGTTATTGAGCCTTCTTGCTTGCTTAACATGGGTTTTCCATGTCTTGCTTCTGCATAGAAGCCCCCAGTTATTACTTTAATGTAAACAAAGCCATGAGGCAATTATTTTTTCCACTTTTATTACCTGAAACTTGAAATACATGAGCGTGGCTGTTGTTTGAACAAGCATACTTTCTTTGTACTGCATATCTATTGCAAGTTAAGCAATCTGTGTTCTGCAAGAAACTCAAAATTATAAGTTTTTATAGGTATTTAGTTTACGTTGAGGCCAACATGTTCATTTTCATATGACCTATAGATGCTAATGATTGTCCTCCATTACAATATGGCCTTCAAGTTCGATTTGGACGTGAATTCGGAATATCTTTTGTTGCCATTCTTGTTATTTCCAAGAGTTACTACATGACATCGCTCAAAGGAAGAAAAGAGTAAGTTTTATCTTATAATTTCATGTACATAAAGCATTTTATTCATCTATGCTCCACAGGACGTGAAGGGTTATGATGTTGTGTATTGTTTATTGTATGGTCAGTTTTCATTTCAGATGCAGTTTTGAACATTAAGTTTATCTTGTTTTTGCTGATCAGAACATCAAGAAAAACAATCAGCAGAACCCAGTCATGATCATGGTATGGAAGTGGAAGAAGCAAGATAAATATGCCAGTTTGTTCATTAGCTTATTTGCTATTCTATTATTGGAAGACATGGTCATGTGATTAAGACAGTAAACAGAAATCGACCATGTTCCTGAGTTTCTGAATTCCAGATAATAACCAATAATTCAGCATCATTTTTCAGTAAATTATAAGTTTATGACAAGAACACTAATGTGGAACTGATGACAAGAACTGAACTACAAGGTAGTGCCAGTGAAACAAGATATGACAAGAACACTAATGTGGAACTGATGACAAGAACTGAACTACAAGGTAGTGCCAGTGAAACAAGATATGACAAGAACACTAATGTGGGACTGATGACAAGAACTGAACTACAAGGTAGTGCCAGTGAAACAAGATATGAGAAGAACACTAATGTGGAACTGATGACAAGAACTGAACTACAAGGTAGTGCCAGTGAAACAAGATATGAGAAGAACACTAATGTGGAACTGATGACAAGAACTGAACTACAAGGTAGTGCCAGTGAAACAAGATATGAGAAGAACATGCAAGAGATGGATAAGACACACGTTGAGGAAACCTGTTGATAACATGACAAGGCAGTTCTTGTTTCTGGAATCTCCAGGGTCAGAGAAGTAGCGGGAGACAAAGGAACACATGGAGAAGAGAACTGGAGACAGACATGAAGGGGATGACGAAAACATGGAAAGACTTTGAGTTGATGGCCCGTGACTGGAAGACTTGTCATAAGTTTGCTGAAGGTCTTTGCTCCTTGGGAAGCTGAAGGAAGATTGTTGCGTGCATATTTTGACGCACATATTACAAAAATCGATATGGCTATTTAATATGAAAAAAATATAGACATTCATTCATTTGTGTATGAAAATGCTGTCTATGGGTAAAGCGAGATAATCCATGTTTGATTCACACTTTTGATTATAGGAGTAATCGTTCTTGATATTGATCCAGCGCATGGATATTGCTCTTACGTTTGTACTTATTTTTTAGGGCCAGAAAATAGATTAATTTGCTTATTATGTTTATGGCCTGAATTCATATGTATTACATATTATTAGTACAAGTAGAATCAGTCCTATATTGTATATTTTGGACGGGTAGGCGAGACTAGATTCTTGTTATTCCGCTCTAGCGGAAGTATGAGTTGTCTTGACGAGTCGTGATGAGTTCCGATAAACCGTGATAATGGCGGGTACGCTTTTCCAAGGGCTGGTAGATTTCTTAAGGAAAACTGATTGATGAAGTGGTTTTCTTCTATAGGAGATTGTGTCTCGACTAGAGTTTATGTTAGAGACTTTCCTAAGGTACGGTACAATGTATAATTCGGACTCCATGTATTGCCAGACCCTATTTTGATGATCTCATGTCGGTTAGACCTAGATGGAACATTGTGCTTCGTATCGCTAGGGTCGTGTTTTGTATCGACGAAGATGACAGGCTTTCCTACAGCAGGGATGTCTACGTGAATTAACCTGATTACCGTAGAGCTGTATGGAAACATTTATGAAATCATTTATATGCCCATTATAAATTAACTTTGGCTTATATTCACCTCCCTACGAGTGAGCGAACGACAACTCAGGGAGGCGGCCATGTTATATTGCTGTCATCATATGTTTTGATCACTGCCAAGAGAACAGATTATGTATCCTATTATCGGACAGTGGCAAGGAGATCTCAATCTTAATAGAAACCCCCTTTTCGTGGTTTCATAATATGCTACAGACTATGGACGTCAAGCAACTTTAGCTATTTACCGATCCGCCTTCACTGACGCGCTTAGTCAGATAGGGGATGCGGCCATAATGTATCATGACATTGAACTTTTGATGTACTACCCTTTATTTATGAATGTGTCATGACTTTGGAGCTACAATGTATGCCTGCAAATTGATATGTCAACATACCATGATGTACTCGTATGTCCCAGTGTGTACGTCTGAATAAATTGAGTAAACAAAGATTCCAGCAGTCTGCATTGGTGCCTTGTAGACACAAGTGTATGAGTGGTTATATTGGTCAGCACACGAACAGTACACCATTCGCGGTAATCACACTCTACACTTCTACTCCATACATACACCATCCTGCGTCGGTTGAAGTGACCAAGTTTAGGGCCTGCTTCCCCTGGAGCCTTAGAGGGAAACTACTATTTGCAGCTGCCTTTGCCTTCCCTAACTCAGGACTAGGGTGAGTTACCCATTTACAGCTGGGTAGACTGGAGCATGCCTGATCTCAACAACATACCACACTTCTTTACAGACTGACACTTTACGAAGGGAAAGAAAGAAAAACTTTTTACAGTGGTGAGCCAGATCCCTGGGTCCAGGCTACGCAGTCTTATGTTGAGAATCACATTTTACAGTTACAAGAACATTTGTTTGACTACATCAACACCAGTAGGACAGCTATACAATCAATGTCAGCTTGACCTGTTCTGACAAGTGTAGCAATATCTGGGACAGCACTTGTTGACATTTGGCACAGTACAGTCAGTGTCCTAAACTAGTGAGTGTTTAACCTGCTGTAATAGAAGAGCAATGTTGAACAGAATGTGCAAATTTCATCGTTGGATCTTCTTATGTGCTTAAAAAAATTGAACAGTGTAACAATTAGAAAGCAAATCTATTACTCAATAAAGTGGTAGTCTAATTTGTTAAAACTGAGCATACAGTACAATACATTGCAACTACAACACATTGCATGATATGATACACACATTGATGATTTATATATATTTATGTTTATATATATTATTTGTTTATATGTGTGATTGTTATGTCTTTGCGGGCCTGGATGGGAGGTGACTAGAACAGGAAATACCGAGTGATATTGGTCTTGTTCTGGCGTTCTATAGGGGGCAATTTCTTAAGTGAAATTTGCATGCGACATAGTTTGCAAATATTTGGTTAGTTGTGACGACTGTTTCATATTTGTATTTGTAACATTTTTCTGTTCTTTATTTTTGTTTGATTTGTTTGTATAATTGTAGGTCTCATCTTTCCTTTCATTTCAGTTTTTTACACCCTTATGTTTATACACTGTGGCGTTATTTGTCTTGTTATCTTACTGCAGTTATCATCACGGGTTCTGTGATCATTTTTTTTCATTTCTCCTATTTAATTTAATTTGATCTCTGCAAATGTTTTCAGATTGTCTTTTCTTGTTTGTCTTTTGTAATGTCTTTAGTTGACATATGACATAGGAGGTATAGTTGTATACACTTATAGTATAGTACAGATCAGTACTTTATGATTGTTATTGTTATAAAACAAAGTGTACAAGACCTTTATAAGGCTTGTCTCCCAAAGTGATTGGTAAAGGGAAATATTTTTTCCACAGGTACTCAAGTGTACATTAGGGTATACAAGACCTTTGTAAGGCTTGTCTCCCACAGTATTTGAGATAGACAGTTATTGCTGTCCACAGGTACTCAAGTTATCATTGGTTATTATAAACCATATAAGTTTTCACTAAGACTAAGTCTATGGTATAGACTTGTCTCCCATTAAAGTGAAATAGGGTAATTTATTTACTTTTTCAGGTTTCTGATTTAAGAAGACAAAATGTCTACATTAGATTACTTTATTGCACAAGGAAAATCTCTTGATAAGACTGGGAAAGACTTAGAACAATGGGCTGTTGCTCAATATGACAAAGCATTAGCTGCTGAAGAGAGAAAAGCTGCTGCTGCTGCTGAGGAAAAAAAAGCTGCTGCTGAGGAAAAAAAAAAGCTGCTGCTGAAGAAAGAAAAGCTCTGGCTGAAGAGAGAAAAGCTCTGGCTGAAGAAAAAAGATTAGAAAAAGAAGCTGATACTGCTGCTGGACTAAAGAAATTGCAGATGCAAGTGGAGGAAAGGAGATTTGATGCAGAACAGAAGAAATTGGAAGCTGCTGCAGAACAGAGAAGATTAGATAGAGAAGCAGAAGAGAGAAAAGCAATAAGAGAACATGAGTTTGAATTAGAGAAATTAAAATTGACATGTATGAGTAATGTTAATCAGGCATCTGGTGGTAATGGTAAACCCTTTGTGTACAAGGTCAAGGTACCAGCGTTCAACCCTACCAGTGATGACATAACATTTTGGCTTTCTAGATTTGAACGGGCTTGTCGATCTCATAATGTTGACAAATCACAGTATGTGAATCAGTTGTCTGAAAATCTAAAAGGGGAGTCTCTGAGTAAGTTATATTTCGTTGAAGAGGCCGACAAGGATAATTATGATGCTGTTAGGGCAGCTTTGATAAAGAGATATCAGCTGTCTGAGGAAGGTTATCGTCTTTTGTTTAAAACAATGAGACCTGAGGTAGGTGTAGAATTCTCAGAATTCATCTCAAAAGCACGAATTACACTTTCACGATGGATTGAATTATCCAAAACAGAGAAAACATTTGATGGTCTTACGGATTTATTGCTAAGAGACAAGGTCATGTCTTCTGTAAATAAATCATTCCTAGAGTTCTTACATGAACGTAAACCTAGTACATTAAAGCAAATGGAAGAATATTGTGACCAGTATGCCACGGCACACCCTGACATGATTCTTAGTAACTCTAATATTAAAGAGAGTATACCAGTTGCTTCGGCAACAGAATATAATCAGAATTACTCACACAAATTCCAAGGAGCTAAAAATAAATTTGATAAAAAGGTTAATTGGAATAAGCATCAAAACCAAGATAACCACTCAAATCAGAGTTCTTCTTCGAAGAACTGGAATCGAGCTGATAGTCCTCGACACGCGAGGGGTAGCCATAATGTTAGAAATTCTCGAAAAGGGAGTAGCTATAGGAACTACCCAAGTGCTTCATGGAGACAAAAAAACCAATATTACAGGGATACTCAATATAATGAGCGTGATGATTATGATCATGAATATTATGATTCAAACCCAAATAGGGGTTATAACAGAGGCAATAATAATTATAGAGACAATTATAACCGAGGTAGATCACAACACAAAAGACATGGTAAATCTTATTACCAGGCTAACTCTGCACAACAGGAGTTCCACGACACCGATAATCAGAATAATGATAAAAAAGACTCCAATAGTGTAGCAAATTCCGCTTTCGATTTTGCTAGAGCATCTCAGTGTTCGCAATGCAAAACATTATTCGATCCAACCACAGTTTCTACTTTAAGCTGCAGTCACCCACTTCCCGCGCTCCATGCGTCAATCGCGCATAATGGAAGGGGTGCTCTTGTCTTTAATAGGGGCCTAATAGATGGTACTCCGGTATCAATTCTTTTCGACTCGGGGTGCACTACCATCGGAGTGAGGCAATCACTCGTAAATCCTTCTCGAGCTACAGGCAATATAGTCAAATGTGTAACATTTGGTGGCACATTGGAGAAGTACTCCACTGCCATTATCAATATTGCTACGCCTTTCTTTACAGGAGAGGTGCAAGCATGTCTCTTGCCGAATCCGATCGCTGATCTTATCATCGGTCGCATTCATGGAGTGAAAGAATGCACTCCACAGCAAATTTCTAATTGGGAAAATGTTAATATGCAATCTGCTAATGCAGTAATCACTAGGGCTCAAGCTCTTAATATGCCGCAATCTTCACATTCTGAAGATAATGATGCGCAGATCCAAGATGATCCCTTGGAGATTTCCCATGATTCCTTTATCAAACAGCAGGAAGATGATCCTACTCTAAAGAAATTCTTTACTCTGGCAACAAAAGGTGATCCGAATAAGGATACAAATCGTAAATCTTGGATTACGATGAGGAATGGCGTACTTGTACGTATGGTACAAGACTCCGCTAAGTCCATTCATTCTCAAATCCTTGTACCTAAAAATATGAGAGTTAAAATCTTACAGCACGCTCATGATTCGCAGTGTGCTGGACATATGGGTTTTTCCCGTACTAAAGCTAGAGTTCTTCAATCTTTCTTTTGGCCTGCTGTGAATAAAGACATACGAATCTATTGTCGATCTTGTAAAGTATGTCAAGAGATTAAATCCAGAGGTCCACGCCATGATGCACCTATTCAGGCTGCAGACATTCCCATTCGGCCATTTCAAAAAATGGCGATAGACATCATTGGTCCATTTAAGATAAAGTCTGCTAGAGGACACCAATTTATTTTGACGTGTGTTGATATGTGCACACGTTGGCCGGAGGCTGTTCCTCTAAAGAGCATAACTACTGCTGATGTCGCAGATGCTCTTTGGTTAATATTTTCTCGTCTGGGGTTTCCAGCAGAAATATTATCCGACCATGGTACCCAACTCATATCGGATACCATGTCTCAAGTAATGTCGACTCTTAAGATAGAGAGATCGCTGAGTAGTATTTATCATCCTATGTCCAATGGGATGGTGGAACGTTTGAATAGAACTCTGAAAAACCTACTAGGTAAGATAACAGAAGATCATCCTCAGGATTGGGATAGGTTTTACCCGCGGCTCTCTTTGCATATAGAGAGGTCGCCAACGAACATACAGGATTTTCTCCCTTTGAACTTGTCTTTGGCGCGAAACCGCGAGGTCCTATGTCCTTACTTCATGATCTTATAACTGCTGATAATATTGTCGATGACACAAAATCCTCTTATGAATATGTCATCGCACTTAGACACAAGATTATTGAAGCATGCAAATTGGCAACTGCTTCTTCTGAATTTGCGAAACAGAAGGCAAGGGAATTTGCCAATAAAAAGAGATGTTTGCGACAACTTTGTCCAGGTGACAAAGCATTTGTCTTGCTACCTTGTAGGGAAAATAGACTTCTTATTTCTTGGAAAGGTCCGTACGATATAATATCAAAAGTTTCCGATGTTGACTATATCGTCGATATTGACGGGAAGCGTAAAACCTTCCACATCAACATGCTCACGGAATTCCATGAACGTCCTGATTATTTACAACCTGTTTTCCAGGCAACGGACGATTTTCCAGTCCAACATGGACAGTACTCATCTCTGTCAGTAATACAGGATGAGGAAACGAGTTTCTCGGATGTAAATTTACCTTTTCCAATGATTCCTCTTCACTCTAATGAATCATGGAAAGATGTTGCAATTTCTCCAGAATTATCTCCAGGAGAGCAGAAACAAGTTTCTACTATGTTAGAACAATTTCAGGATGTCCTTACTGACATTCCTGGTCAAACTGATGTCATTCAACATGACATTATTCTTACTGACCATAATCCTATAAGAGTCAGACCGTATCCTATCCCGATACATTTTCAAGCACAGGTAGAGAAAGAGTTGGATGAGATGATAGAGTTAAAAATTATTGAACCATCCACATCAGCATATTCTTCGCCGATGGTTATTGTACGAAAAAAAGACAATAACATACGTCTTTGCGTGGATTATCGCAAATTGAATCAAGTGACTAAATTTGATGCTGAACCCATGCCTTTACTAGAAGAGCTACTTACGAGACTATCGAATTCTCATTTCTTTACTAAACTCGATTTGTCTAAGGGATATTGGCAAGTTCCATTATCCGAACACGCCAAACCGTTTACTGCTTTTTCGACGCCTAGGGGTCTATTCCAATGGAATTTCATGCCTTTTGGTCTTATGAACGCCCCTGCAACATTCGTACGCATGATGCGTCGAATCCTATCTCATCGCTCAGATGTCATTGCGTATCTTGATGACATCTGTCTTTTCAGTGACACTTGGAACGATCACTATAATGGGATAAATGAACTATTGTCTATCTTACGCGAGCATAACCTGACAGCGAAACCATCGAAAGCATGTATTGGTTTTAGCGAAATATCTTTCTTAGGACACCGTGTTGGTCATGGGTTCCTAAAAACAGAAGACCATAATACAAGTAAGATACTTAACATTTCTATTCCTAAGACTAAAAAGCAAGTGCGAAGTCTCTTAGGTCTAATACAATTTTATGGACGATTCATTCCGAATCTGTCCTCAATTATGTCACCTCTTTCTTCCTTGCTAAAGAAAGGGTCTCCTAATGTAGTCCATTGGACTCAAGAATGTCAATCCTCTTTGGATAAGGTTAAAACTATGTTTTCTACTTCACCTATCCTAGTATTGCCTTCTAAGGATAAGACATTTATTCTTCGTAGTGACGCTTCATCCACCGGGATTGGAGCAGCACTAATGCAAGAGTACTCTGGAACTCTGCATCCTGTGATGTATATTTCTCGGAAATTAAATGCTGCAGAGAAGAATTACTCGGTCCTAGACCGTGAATTATTGGCTATGGTTTGGTCAATCCTTAAACTGCAAAGATTTCTTCTGGGCGCGCATTTCATTGTGGAAACCGACCAGAAAGCTCTCACAGCTATTCAGAGTAAAAATCTGAAGAGCACGAGATCAACGCGATACGCGATTGCTCTACAGCCATTTCATTTTTCGGTGCGAGCTATCCGTGGGTCAGAAAATGTGATGGCAGATATTTTGTCTAGATGCCCACATGATTCATAACTGTTATACAACTTTGATACAGTTGTTTCTATGTTGAAATGTGTACACATATGTAATATATCATATATTGATTGTAACACTACTTAGCGGTTCATTGATATTTATTCACCGCTGATCTTTCAATGTTTTTCGTCTTTGATGATCATGATGTTAAGATATCTTAGATGAAATTTATGTATAAACTAATGTGGAAATTGTGTCATTGCTAATATTGTAGTATGCGTTGGTGACACCTCTCTGGAAATATTAATACTTAGAGAAGTACCTTCTCTAAGGTCATAAAACTTATGCTTATCATCTGCGCATTGTTATTGGTGCGTTGTGAGCCTATTGTATGTTGCTCCTAGATGTATTTCAAAAAAAAAAATGTACCATTTTTTTTCCCCGAGGGGTGTGGTAATCTGTTGCGTGCATATTTTGACGCACATATTACAAAAATCGATATGGCTATTTAATATGAAAAAAATATAGACATTCATTCATTTGTGTATGAAAATGCTGTCTATGGGTAAAGCGAGATAATCCATGTTTGATTCACACTTTTGATTATAGGAGTAATCGTTCTTGATATTGATCCAGCGCATGGATATTGCTCTTACGTTTGTACTTATTTTTTAGGGCCAGAAAATAGATTAATTTGCTTATTATGTTTATGGCCTGAATTCATATGTATTACATATTATTAGTACAAGTAGAATCAGTCCTATATTGTATATTTTGGACGGGTAGGCGGGACTAGATTCTTGTTATTCCGCTCTAGCGGAAGTATGAGTTGTCTTGACGAGTCGTGATGAGTTCCGATGTACCGTGATAATGGCGGGTACGCTTTTCCAAGGGCTGGTAGATTTCTTAAGGAAAACTGATTGATGAAGTGGTTTTCTTCTATAGGAGATTGTGTCTCGACTAGAGTTTATGTTAGAGACTTTCCTAAGGTACGGTACAATGTATAATTCGGACTCCATGTATTGCCAGACCCTATTTTGATGATCTCATGTCGGTTAGACCTAGATGGAACATTGTGCTTCGTATCGCTAGGGTCGTGTTTTGTATCGACGAAGATGACAGGCTTTCCTACAGCAGGGATGTCTACGTGAATTAACCTGATTACCGTAGAGCTGTATGGAAACATTTATGAAATCATTTATATGCCCATTATAAATTAACTTTGGCTTATATTCACCTCCCTACGAGTGAGCGAACGACAACTCAGGGAGGCGGCCATGTTATATTGCTGTCATCATATGTTTTGATCACTGCCAAGAGAACAGATTATGTATCCTATTATCGGACAGTGGCAAGGAGATCTCAATCTTAATAGAAACCCCCTTTTCGTGGTTTCATAATATGCTACAGACTATGGACGTCAAGCAACTTTAGCTATTTACCGATCCGCCTTCACTGACGCGCTTAGTCAGATAGGGGATGCGGCCATAATGTATCATGACATTGAACTTTTGATGTACTACCCTTTATTTATGAATGTGTCATGACTTTGGAGCTACAATGTATGCCTGCAAATTGATATGTCAACATACCATGATGTACCCGTATGTCCCAGTGTGTACGTCTGAATAAATTGAGAAAGATTCCAGCAGTCTGCATTGGTGCCTTGTAGACACAAGTGTATGAGTGGTTATATTGGTCAGCACACGAACAGTACACCATTCGCGGTAATCACACTCTACACTTCTACTCCATACATACACCATCCTGCGTCGGTTGAAGTGACCAAGTTTAGGGCCTGCTTCCCCTGGAGCCTTAGAGGGAAACTACTATTTGCAGCTGCCTTTGCCTTCCCTAACTCAGGACTAGGGTGAGTTACCCATTTACAGCTGGGTAGACTGGAGCATGCCTGATCTCAACAACATACCACACTTCTTTACAGACTGACACTTTACGAAGGGAAAGAAAGAAAAACTTTTTACAAAGATGGATGAATGCAATTTTCTTGAGATTATCAATCAGTGTCAGACTGTGTTATCAATCAGTGTCAGACTATGTTATCAATCAGTGTCAGACTATGTGTTATCAATCAGTGTCAGACTATGCTATCAATCAGTGTCAGACTATGTGTTATCAATCAGTGTCAGACTTTGTGTTATCAATCAGTATCAGACTATGTGTTATCAATCAGTGTCAGACCATGTGTTTGTGAAAGCTGATCTTTACCTGTATTCATTTTACTTGTCACTATCTTGTCATTTACTGAGTGGCTTAAAGTCAGCTGTTCCACACCCTTCAGTGAGAAGGCTCTACCTTCCATCTACGGTGTCTACGCCCCATCTTTAGTATTTCTTTGAAGGACAAAGTGACAAATATCGAGGTTTTGTCACGTGCTGGCCTCCAAAGCATGTATGCACTGCTTAGACAGCGCAGAATGTGCTAGGGCCATGGCTGCCGCATGGAAGATGGTTGCATCCCAAAAGATATCTTTTACTGACATCTGGCAGATGGCAAAAGAACAGTTGGGCGACCGCAGCTGAGGTTCTGAGATGTGTGTAAGAGAGACATGAAGGTACAGGACATAAATCCAGCAACCTGGGAGGATGAAACTGCCAGTTGCACCAAATGGCAATGCTTTCTATGGCGCCACCTCACATAGGGTGAAAAAAAGTTCTCACGGTAATCAGAAGAGAATGGAAAACGTAAAGGAAACACCAGCAAAAAAATCGACAGAAGGCTGTCACCTCAGGAGCACATTTCCATAGTCAGCTATGACTAAAGGGGCTATTATTATTATAATGAATTACAGCAATTTTGTTCTTTAACAATAACAGTGCAGTTTCTCTTTTTGTTTATTATTTTAAGTGAAGGATTTTTCCTTGCTTGCATATCTGATTACTTATCGCTGCCACTGATAGACAGGTACAATACACACCGGTGAGTAGACAAAACACAACAGTGTCTATGGCCATATGGGTTAGTTGACCAAAACAGCATGACATGACGCAAAAATACAAGAATGAATGATTCAGTTCAACACTTGTTAATCAACTATCTCCAATAGTTTGTACAGTGATATCCTAAACAAGATTCTGAACTCAAGCAAGGTATTTATATATAAATCTAAGTACAGGAATCCCTCATTTAGCGCTGTTAATTCGTTCTTAAAAAACCGAGTGCAACCCGAAAAAGCACTATATGACAATTGACTTCGTATAAGAATTAACATATAACAAATTAATTCATTCCCAAGGTCCAAAAAGCTGTATAAAAATGAAGTGAAAAGTGATACAAAAAAGCTAAGTAGTTAATACCAATATCAGACATACTGAACACAAACAAAATATTATGTACTATAATTACAAAAAGTATATTGAAAATATTGTATGACTTTTTTTGTTACAACTTCCATCACTTGTGGCTACAGTTGTCGTGGCAGAGCTGTCTTCATCATCAGATGACTCGTTAGCAGAAGGTTTTGAGGTGTTGAAAAGGTTGTTTTTGTCTCCAGATGTAGAAGGCGTGGCCACGTGGCCAATGAGGGCAAAAGATATTGGAGGAGACTTTTTTTTAAAAAACTAATCGAGCTTGCTTTTGCTTTGCCACCTTTTTTTCTTTTGTAGGATGTTATGGATTACTATAGAACTGCATTTAATTGTGCGGCCATGCTTCATAATGCTATCATTGACAATGCTTCTTGGCCATCCCACCACCTGGAATGAACTTGAAAGTTAAATTCCTGCGTCCCAAGGAATTTTGCGCACAGTGTAAGATTAAATTTTTTAAGCATTTAATGTGCATAATGCATAAAATAGAAACAGCATTATATAAAAAAGCGGTACTCAAACAGTGAATCAGAGGATTGGTATATCTCAATATTCATAACCAAAAACTCACTGGCAGTGCATGAATAAACTCAGTTAATATTTGACATAATAGCAACCTCAGCAACTTAAAAAAAATCCCACCTCATCTGGGGATCGAACCATAGACCACTGAGCTAGGAAGCCAGTGCACTAACCACTATGCTACCGCGGCTCCCCATTTTAGTAGTACACTTAATATAATTTTCTACATTCATGCCAAGATAGTTTATTATAGTGGAACTCGAAGTAAGTTAACGAATAATTTTATGGTGTTACTTTGAGATTAGTTTAATTACATCTGTTGTGTACACAGTTTTGTAGTGCTATATGCTCTTTGAGATGATGAACGTAGCTTTAAGTATTAAGATTTCTTGTGAGCGTAATGCCACTCCTTTGTGCGTAAGGCACTTTGAGACATAAGCGTTTCTCTATTTGCTCCTTGCGGAGCATGGAGACACCAGTGCGGCTGGGTCCAACAGAAACCTGCATGAAGCATTTATATGCTATGGCAGTGGTTTGTTTCTGTAACAATGTGTTTCATAAGATGAGTTCCCAATCTCATCAGTCGGCATATACGGACTGCTTCAGAGTGCAGGGACGAATACTGATATGGATCAGTTGCGAGGTGGTGGTTAATGCTCATTAATGAGAGTATTCGTTGTACATAGCGTTTAATACTGTTTTGCTCATTTCAGTTTTATTTAATTATTGTTATGTGTAGAATGGTTTATGAGAGCACGTGGGTTCACTTGGAGGTATATATTTCTCTTCTCGCTCTTTATGAAGCATGGAGCCACCTATGTGGCTGGCCTCCTTATGGAGCATGGGGCCACCAATGTGGCTGGCCTCCGCATGGAGCATTCATATGCTCTTGCAGTAGTGGTTTCGGTAGCAATCTGTGTTACATAGTGAGATTGCCAGCCTCATGCACAACATCACACTAGTCTCATTGGAAGACATGTATGAGAGTGGATGTGTGTGTAATAGTGGGATGTTTCAGGTGGCGTGGAAGAAGGACAGTTTGCCAGCTGAGAGAATGGTTTTTCTCATTATTTAACTATTATGATTTTAACTAGTCAGTGCTTTGTTTGCGTTTCAGTTTAGCAATTGAGCACTGGCTGGGTCTTTTATTTGTTTAATGTTTGCTTTATTTGCTTGTTGTCACTGAATGGGTTGTATGAATAAATACAGCCTCTGCCTTAGAATCAAAGAGTTTTATTGTTGTTCGGGTCGGTGTGAGTGTGCAAGAAAGTGATCACATATCACAACAGCGTCACCATCTCTCGCCCACCCTACCACAGATCCTTAAACAGCCTACAACATCAATCCTGTAATCTAATTCATCATAGATCCATGAACAGTCTACAACATCAATCCTGTAATCTAATTCATTATTCGCGTAGATCATTGAACAGCCTACAACATCAATTCTGAAATAAAATTCATCTCAGATCATTGAACAGTCTACAACATCAATCCTGTAATCTAATTCATCATAGATCATTGAACAGTCTACAACATCAATCCTGTAATCTAATTCATCATAGATCATTGAACAGTCTACAACATCAATTCTGAAATCAAATTCATCTCAGATCCTTGAACAGTCTACAACATCAATGCTGTAATCTAATTCATCATAGATCCTTCACAGCTGGGATGTATTAGACTACCAGATTGATGAGTGCCATGTTAAATTGATGAGTGCCATGTTACACGATGGGTACATTTTGAACATTTGTATGATTATAAAAACATAGTTCTTTAGGCAAGCCTGTATTCTACATGTTCTCCAAAATACATAAGATCGAAAACCCTGGCAGACCCATTGTCTCGGCCTGTTCCTATCCTACTGAACACATCTCTGACTTCCTCGATAGCATTTCCAGCCTATCGTTGAGAATCTTCCCTCCTTTGTCAAAGACACTAATCATGCTCTTATAACTTTCTCCTCTATCCGACTCTCAGCAGACCACTCCGTCTTTTCTTGTTAGACGTCTGTTCTCTGTATACCTCGATTCACCACTCTGATGGTCTCCGAGTTCTTCGGTTTTTTTCTTGACCAGCGCACTTGTCATTCTATATCCTCTGACATTCTTCTCCATCTTGCTGAACTGGTCCTTCAACTAAATTCCTTTGAATTTACTGATCCGTTTTTCGACCAAATTAGTGGAGTTGATATGGGAAAGAAGATGGGTCCTAGCTATGCCTGCCTTTTCATGTGCCATTTGGAGCATCAGTTATAGCAACAATACTCCGGTCCTTTTCCCCGGGATTTATCGCAAATATATCGATGATGGCATAGGTTTCACAGATATGTCAGAGGCTGATTTATCCCACTTCATCGACTTCGTCAACGACTTCCACTCCACCATCAAGTTCACCTCCCTCATCTGCACAGTATCTGTCAACTTTCTTGACATTACTATTACTATCACACCCTCGGTCCTTCATACCTCAGAATACTACAAGCCGTTAGATGCCCACAGCTACCTTCTGTATACCTCTTCTCATTCTCGGGCTTGTCGTGACTCCCATTTTCTCAACTTCTCCAACTCAGCTGTTTGTGCCAAGACGACGATGACTTCCAATTTAGAGCCAATGAGATGTTGGATTTCTTCGGTAACAGACTTTATCCGGAAAATGTTCTCACCTCCGCCCTCCAACGCGTTCTCCCCATCTTCCGTCAGGAGGCCATCAAACCCCACTATAAAACCACTTCGGATAGAGTCAAATTAATCTTGAGCTATCACCCTTAAAGCACTGCAGTTGAAAAGATCCTTTTCCGCCACTTACCCATCCTCCAAGCAGATTCTGTGACCCGAGAAGTATTCGGTGAGGCACCTTTGGTGGCATATATGCAACAAGAACCTGAAGGATCTTCTTGTTCACAGCCGTCTCCCAACTGACAATGCCACTCGCTTTGGCACACTACCCTGTGGTCGGACACAATGCACTTGGTGCAAGTATGTCATCCAAAACCACAAGGTATTTTTTCCTGAGGCCACGTTCACCATCACCAATAGCTTCACGTGTGAGTCGCCTAATGTCATTTATATCATCATATGTAAACGTTGCAGCAAAACCTATATTGGCCAAACAGGCAAACGACCTGGGCACAGATTCAGCCAGCACTTTAATGACATCTCTCGGCAAAAATCCACACTAGTTGCCATACACTTTAATGGTCCTGACCATGATTGTCCCATCGACATACAGGTCACTGCGATCAGATCCTGCTCCTCTGACTCTGCCAGCCGAGTACAGCTTGAGCAACGTCTTGTCCCTCGTATGGGGTGTCTAAAACCAGATGGTCTTAACACTTTACACACCTTTGTCTGAGGTCATGCTTTCCACTCCCATTCTATTTTGACCCTTTCCACTTTTATTCAATTTTTGTATTTCCCCGTTGCCCATAAATTAACTTTTTTTTTAATGTCTTCATTTTTAATTAAATATTTCTTTATCTCCCACTCAATCTGTCCTCTTCTATCTCCAGTTGACATTATTATTATGTTTGAGTAGTTTATTGTTTAGTTTCGTTTTTTAGCTTCTGAGTATGTACTGTTTACACCCAGAAGTAGCAGTTATTTCCTCTTCTGGTGGCGCACTCTCTCTTCGGCGGGCGTGATAGGTCTTAGCTGCCTTTAGTGAAGTACCCAGGTTTTATTTTTATATTTATTAAGATTCGTATGTGTCCTCACTATTTTTCCTTTCCCTGACGAAGGCCTTGTGGCCTAAACGTTGGCTATTTTCTTTGTCTTTTGTCCTCGTAAGATGAATCACTTTTTTCGATTTTATTCCGTACCCACCCATTAGCTATGATAGTTCCTTTACAAAATGGTGTACAAGAAACAATTATAAAGTACTTTTCCAAAGTGTCACCAATGGGTTCCAGAAAAATGTCACAATAATCAAATTGTACACAACTAACTGTGACCTTGGAACAGAAAGATGTTTAAAGAAAACAATGCCATTTTTTAACACAAACTGACACAACAACACAGGGAATTATGCTTTAATAATTATGACATAAATGTATAGTATGAACATTTTATAGCATGAAAAGTGTAGTAATCACGTGCAGTTGTTTTTAAAACATAAGATGAGCTCTGTGACTCCTATTCATCTAGATTCAGTCATCAACACAAGGGATATTAAATGCCTATACAATTTTCTAAGGAGGGTAGTTGATTTTGCTGAAAATGTTTCACTTTTCGGCCTATGACTAAACTGACTCATTAAATTTAGATCTTTTGAACAGTACTTCCAGTGCAAGTTTTTCTCCTTGTTTCGCCATCATATATTCTACTATAAGGGATAACATCTTTTCTGATTGGACAGCTTTAATAGCTGAGCATTGTTCTCTTCTGGGGTTGTTCTCACCCATTTATTTCAAACATTTCTTCTAGCACCAGATCTTGATGATTGTGTGTGTGTGGAGCCATTACTTAAAGGATGTACAGGATATTAATGATGAAATCAATAGAAAAGACAGGCAGCATATATCACAATACAGAAAGTTCTCTAGATGATGCTTGGACTCACATTTAGGATTCAGGAATTCTTGGTGTCGTTGTGAAAAAAGGTTGCACTTTTAGAAAAAATAATACTCTACAGAAGTTAGATTTTCAGTTCTTCTTTCACCGTTCAAGTTTTCAAGGAGCATACGCCTTCAACAAACTTATGCCAAGTTTTCCTGTCCTGTACCCTCTGCTCAAGGTCGTTCAAAGTCTTCTTCATTCCTGTCTCCAGTTCTTTTCTCCAGGTGTTTTGGTCTTCCTGTACCTCTCTTACCCTGGGGCTTCGAGAGCAAGGACTGCCTTGTAATGCTATCAACAGTTTTTAGCAGTGAGCCCAGTGTCTTCTTCTCATCTCTTGTTCCACTGCCACTTGTCTGGTTCTTGTCATCAGTTCCACAGCAGTGATCTTGTCATCAGTTCCACAGCAGTGATCTTGTCATCAGTTCCACAGCAGTGATCTTGTCATCAGTTCCACAGCAGTGATCTTGTCATCAGTTCCACATCAGTGATCTTGTCATCAGTTCCACATCAGTGATCTTGTCATCAGTTCCACATCAGTGATCTTGTCATCAGTTCCACATCAGTGATCTTGTCATCAGTTCCACATCAGTGATCTTGTCATCAGTTCCACATCAGTGATCTTGTCATCAGTTCCACATCAGTGTTCCTGTCATCAGTTCCACATCAGTGATCTTGTCATCAGTTCCACATCAGTGATCTTGTCATCAGTTCCCACATTAGTAATCTTGTCATCAGTTCCACATCAGTGATCTTGTCATCAGTTCCACATCAGTGATCTTGTCATACCACTTCAATCCTTCTATTCTACGCTGTATTAAAAAAAATTGTGTAAGGTTAGGAAAGTATGTTTCTGTTTTTTTTTCCTCTCCTCCTGCAGCATTGTCTGTGCTGTACAAGTTCCATTTTGTAAGCACAAGGCTAATGTCTGACAAAACCCCCTAGATAATTTCGATGTCAGGCTGTGGACAGTTTTCAGGATTACTGACAGAACAATCCATGACTAAAATGCTCTGTGTGGTCAGTATTCATAATGAATTAACCTAATGTGAATTAACCTAATGTGAATTAACCTAATGTGAATTAACCTAATGTGAATTAACCTAACTTTTGAGCAAACCAAGTTAAAGAGGACAATAATTTGCAGTGCGCTGATAATAACACTTGATTGACGGAGGGACATCTTCTGATAATCAGATTGCCTCCTGTCGTATTGCTCTATATAGAGTTTCCTATCATCAAAGCAAAACTGATGGAAGGAGAAAAAAAAAAGAAAAAAGGTACCAGACATTTAACAATTTGGCGCAAATAACAGAAGATCAGCAAAGGACCCAAAAGCTGTGCAGAGAGATGATCACCTATGCCAGTCGACACTGTATGTGAAGAAAGAGACAAGAGTCGCAAGCAGTTTTATTGGGATATTGTTGTCAGTTATAAACACCATTTCTGAGTCATAAATATTTTGAAGCACTTTATACTGTATGACTAATGTCTGACTGACTGTTGGTTTGGGGAGGAAACTAGTGTAGTGGGTTTTCTATCTAAAATCTTTTTTTCTTCCTGAGAACATTCACTGATGCCCACGGAACTAGCCTCATGATGACAAGTATGTAACAAATTGTCACCGAAACCCCCACTGCAAGAACATGATAAGTGCTTCGTAATAAGTGGAGGGCGGAGCAACTACGGTGGTGGTCCATAGTCCTTAAAAAGTCAAATAGGATAATAATAATGATGATGATGACATATAATGTTCTTGGCAACATAAAAGTCAGAAAATCGATCTCTCTATCTCTATCTCTCTCTCTCTCTCTCTCTCTCTCTCTCTCTCTCTCTCTCTCTCTCTCTCTCTCTCTCTCTCTCTCTCTCTCTCTCTCTCTCTCTCTCTCTCTCTCTCTCTCTCTCTCTCTCTCTCTCTCTCTCTCTCTCTCTCTCTGGAAATATGAACACAGTCTGAACAAATTTCAACACTGCGTTATTGTAAGAAAGAAATATGCTAGGCAATCCAGCTAAGTGAATACCCAGAAAACATTGCTCTCGTTAACTAACGCTTTCACATACTCAAACAAAGTGCTTTGAAATGGCTACCCTATTTTGATTCAGAAAATTGTTTATAGGCATTCACCGTCTATCTTTCTCTTTTTTTAAAATACGTATGTTTACTCTAAAAGTAAGTAATCTCGTAATTATCTTACAACGCTAACAGTAGTAACAAAAGAAAGAAGCAAACATCTTGAATTAAAAGCAACAAAACTTTCCCATTTTCGGGCATAAACGAAAGAACACAGACATATATATATATATATATATATATATATATATATATATATATATATATATATATATATATATATATATATATATATATATATATATATATATATATATATATATATATATATATATATATATATATATATATATATATATATATATATATATATATATATATATATATATATATATATATATATGTGTGTGTGTGTGTGTGAACACAAATATACATAGACCTAAATTACAAATAAGTAAACTGTAAAGTAGGTCATAAATAAATGGTTACATTTTTTTATTTAAACATGGAAATTTGAAAATCTAATATAAAACTTCAAGAAAAAGATGTGCAAATGATGCAAAAAAAAAAAATATCTATTTTTTGTTTTTTAAATATCAGCTGGGAAGGAGAATAAACAACAGTCATCATCATCATGATCATTGTGTTTCTCTTAACGGAGCCATTTCTGTAGCTGGCCCATTTGCCGGCATCTGGCGTCAAACACATGCTTCTGCAGCTAGGGTTTATGTAGCCATTTGTCTTACATAATGAGATAGCCAGCCTTGTGCATTCCCTCACATTAATCACCATTTATGGCATGTATACAGGAGTAGTAGGCAAGTTTTTTTTTTCAGAAATGCCTGTGAACATCACATGGCAAATCTATAGTCATGTGACTGATAATCTTTTATTGACAAAAATGTATCTGTTTGTAAACTGTGATTGACAGTATCAGATGATTGACATTATATTATAATTCACAGTGTCATATGATTCACAGTGTCAGATGATTCAAAGTGTCAGATGATTCACAGTGTGAGATGATTCAAAGTGTAAGATGATTCACAGTGTCAGATGATTCAAAGTGTCAGATGATTCACAGTGTCAGATGATTCATAGTGTCAGATGATTCACAGTGTCAGATGATTCACACCTCATTAAAGAGATGTATAAGACTGCAAAAACATTAATGTGTCACTTTTCTACTGTGTGGTCTTTGTTGTTCCAAAAAAAATGATAATACAGCACATAAGTTCTAGCGTACAAATGTTTAATACAATGTGCCTTCAATGAAAAGCAGAAACTGTATTTTCATACTGCACCTCTCCACCTTCAGGGTTTAAGATTCCTCTGTTTGTATAGCTGCTGGAGTTGTCTGGGATGTCAGATTGAATATTTCTAATCTCTTCATAAAGTGGGTATGATGGGACATCTTCGTTACGTGACGCTTGTGGAATATTCACATACTGTAGATCTTATATGAAAAAAGAGAAAGGTACCTTTGAATGTAGTAGATGAAGAAGGGCGAAATAAAATAAAAACTGTGATAATCATCTTGACTTTAGAGTAAACTGGCATGATAAATAAATACTGTTTACCTTTATTTATTTATTTTTTTAACACGGAGATGTCTGTAATCAAATAATTTTAATAGTTAGTTATTTATTATTTTTCTTATTCTTCTTATTATGCATTCTTCATATTAACGTTTATTAGAATTTGTTAGAAGAAATTATTCTAAATCATATAAATTGTAAGTATTTTTCAACACACAATATACCAGGACATCCATGTGAACTGGTATAGTAGTCACAAAAATGGCTTACTTATAATAAGACATTAAGACAATTGATGCGTGAAAAAAAGGTTAGGAAAACAAAATCAGCTGACCAAATTTAGAATAGCAATCACACTGAACACAAAGAATGCTTGTATAATTATTTATATGTTCATAGCTGAGTAAAATGTGCATGAAGATTGATTTTATATTCAGATTGTATTTTCTTACTTAAAAACAAAAACTTTTTTATCTACTCTTCCAAACTTTAAAAATTAAAATATTCGTGTAAATGTGCTGCAATAACTGGTTATATAAAATGAAAACTGATGGGTCTGATAACATAAATTTTACAAAAGCAAAGTATAATACAGAAATTAACCGATGAATAAATAAGAAAACATGGTAATTAGGAATATGTAAGTAATGTCATTTAATGATTGGATAGTAATTTATTCATGTTTTATATGGGTGTAAAAGTAAATGGACAAATAGTATTATTCTGTCTTAGTTTTAAAAGCTCTGCAATTAATAATGTTGAAGTAAAAAAAGGAGACAATTAATAAATAAAAAAATATGCTTAGTACAACACATGGGGTGCTAGTGCATGTTAATTACCTGTATGATTGCCAGGTGAAAGAGTTTGCCTGCAGATGAAGTAAATGTACATTATTAACTATCTGCTACGTTCTACCAGTTTGTACGATGCTGAAAATATAACTGAAGCATATTCATTCATAACCCTCCACTCCCAAAGGAGCATAGGCCTTCAACAAACACATGCCAAGTCCTCCTGTCACGTGTCATCATCTCAAGCTCCCTCAAAGCTCTCATCATCACCTTCACCTCCGCCTCCAGCTCTCCTCTCCATGTGCCATCTAGTCCACCTCCGCCTCTCTCACGCCCCGGGGGCCCCAGAACAAGGACCGACTTGCAGTGCTATCAACAGGTTTCCCCAGCATGTGTCCCATCCATCGCCATCGTTCCCCTCTCATCTCCTGTTCCACCGGCACCTGTCCAGCCCCCGTCCCCAGTTCCACGCTGGCAACCCCGTCATACCATTCCAATCCTTCTATTCTACGCAAGCACCAATTTATGAAAGTCCGTAGCTTTTTGGTTGTTGTCTTTGTTGTTCTCCATGTCTCAGAAACGTACAATAGGACCGACCCCACATTTGAGCCGAAGATTCTTATTTTCGTGTTGGATCCGATTTCTCTTGATCTCCATATATTTTCCCAATGCAATGAAAGCTCCTCTCGCCTTCTGTACCCCCAGCGTGACATCACTGTCCGTCCCTCCAACTTTGTCCACACCGCTGCCAAGACATGTGCACGATTCCACGTCCTGCATCGGCGTCTCCTCAAGTTCAACCCTGCCATCACCACCTGCATTTACTCTCACTAGCTCTGTCCTTTCCCTGTGTATCCTCAGACCCAACTCTTGTGACCTCCCATCGAGTGCCCTCAACCCGTCCTGCATCTGATTACGGCTATGGAACAGATGAGCCAAGTCATCAGCAAAATCCAGATCATCCAACTGCTTAGTCAGAGTCCACCGGATTCCATTTCTGTTGTGTGTTGTCGATAATCTCATAACCCAATCTATGGCTAGTAAGAAAAGAAATGGGAGACAAGAGGCATCCCTGTCGCACTCCTGCTCCCATCTCAAACGGTTCTGTAAGCTGTCCCCCGTGAAGAACTCCGCATGTCATGTGTTCATATGTTTTCTTTATTAAATTAATGATCCCCAGGGGAACTCCACAATGCCTCATCACCTCCAAAGTAATTCTCTGTCCACACTGTCAAATGCCCCCTTGCAGTCCACAAATCCGATGTACAGTGGAGAACTCCATCCCAGACCCTGTTCAGCTACCATTCTCAAAGTGGCCATCCGGTCCGCACATGATCTGTCCCATCGAAAACCCGCCCGTTCATCTCCAAGCCTCCTGTCCATTAACTCGCCCAAGCTATCAAAGATAATCCTGTAAAACACTTCCCCTGCCACCGATAACAACACCATTCTTCTACAATTTGTGCTCTCTTGTAAACTTCCCCTCCCAGGCAACCCAACCAGATACCCATCCCTCCACTCCACCACCATCCTCTCCCCTTCCCAGACCCCACCAAGTAATTTACATAACATCTCTGCAGCCTTGTCGACACCCGTTCCGATGGCCTCCGCTGGAATGCCATCAGGTCCAGACGCCCCTTTATCTCCCAGAAGCTCCATGTCTTTCTCTATCTTTTTCCTCGCCGGTCCCCCACCGTTATTCTGCAGCTCCTCCTCTGCTGGCTGGACGTCCGGGGGGCCCTTGTAGCTGGTCCACTGAGAAAGTCCCCAAAACACTCTGTCCACCTCCCCATCCTCCCCCGTACACCGCTGAGCAGCTTTCCATTAACATCTCCTACGAGGCAACCCGTTTGCCTGCACCTTCCCGCCAGCTTCCCTGTGCAACTACACAGTTCCCTCACATTTCCCCTGGCTGCAGCATCCTCCGCCTCCCCCGCCAACTCCTCAACATACCTCCTCCCATCTCCATTGACACATCTCCCTACTTCCCCCTCTGCCTCTGTGTACACCTCCCGAGCCACGGCCTTGGAACCTCTGGTTCCGCTTGTGTTCTTATCTGCCCTCCTGTTTCTTCTGTCCCTTATCCCACTGATGGCCTCTGTTGCCATCCATGCCCCCCGTTGTCGCTCCCCTTTCCCAGCAACCCCCACACGTCCCATTCCACACAGTCTCGATCCGCCGCCAACAGTCCTCTGCCCTCTCCACATCCCCCAGCCGCCGCAGCACCCGGAAACCGTTGGATACCATGACCGCAAACCTGTCCACCTTCTCCCGACCACCCAGATGTTCCACATCAAATTGTTGTCTACACTTTTGCACCGCCGCACATCTCCCGAGATTCACCTTCACCCTGGCCATCAGAAGGTGGTGATCCGATGCCACATCCGCTCCTCCGCACACCCTCACATCCTGCAACGATGATCCAAACCCCCTGTCCATGCACATATGATCAATCTGACCACCTGCCCCACGGCCCGGCGACATCCATACCGCCCCGTGCACTCTCCCATGTGGAAACACGCTTCATCCCACAGCCAGTTGATTTGAAGCACAGAAGTTTGAGAATAGTTCCCCATTTTCATTCATTATTTCTAGCCCATGTTTTCCCATGACTTCTTCAAATCCGGTTTTGACTGTACCTATCTTTTCATTCATGTCACCCATCAAAATTGTGATGTCTCTTCTTTTTACTTTTTCCATAACTTCCTGTAGTCTAGTATAAGATGCTTCTTTCACAGACTCTTCTTTGTCATTAGTTGGTGCATAACATTGGATGACATTTACATTTATTTTCTTTTTAGCTGTTTTAAAAGTAGCTGTTATTATTCTTGGTCCAACAGCTTCCTATTCAATGAGTGCTTTCTGTGCTTCTTTAGATAACATAAGAGCTACCCCTTCACCATGGTGTGAACTTTCGTTTTCATGTCCTGAGAACAGCACCAATTCACCTGTGATGAGTTTCTTCTTGTCTACCCCTTTCCACTTTGTTTCACGCATTCCCAGAACCTCGAATTTATATTCCCTCATGTCTGCTGCTACTTGTGCCACTTTCCCTTGTACGTTTAATGTCCGAACATTCTAGGTGCCAAATCTGGAAGTTCTCCTAGAAGAAAGAAGGTTAGACAGCAACACAGATTCCTTTTGGCTTTCTCTGTGCCGCATCATACGCCTCCCTGCGAGAGGACCTTCACCTGTCTTGGATGGCTATGTTTTATTTTCCTTAATTGACTTGTCCATGTTTGTTGAAGTTTTTTTTGTGGTTTAATTTTTTTACAGCATGGGGTAACCAGCCCCATGCCCAACCCTCCTTAGTCGCTTTCTACGACATGCATGGCAGGGAACAGTGTTTCTATTTTTTGCTCCCCTTTCGGGCCCCGGTAACACACTGATGCATAACTAAGAATTAATTTTGAAAAAAGGAAGGCTGAAGATATGACAACACAGAACTTCAGCCAAAAACATGAAAACATTATTTCATACAAAGAAATTTATCAAAGTATTCAAACTCACCCACTCAGGTCTAAAAGAGGCCCTGCATCAGTGACGGTATGATGCAGTATGGAAAAAGGTAAAGGTAGTCCCATACCCTTAGAGGAGTGACGTTTTCGCAGACGCTAATTAAATGTAAAGGGGAGGAGATAAAATATTACACAAGATAGAGGCGGTCCTAACGGCTACAAAGTGTCAAAATTTCTTATTCAACTTACAACAGCCATATCGCCTACTCTTTACGATTTCAAACTCCGAGGGACTGTTAACGTGCGCAACTTACACATGGGACCTCTTATTGTTCGCCCTTATCCGAGATGGCTAGTATCCGCGGAATAATAGAAGAAGAAACTGGTTTTGGATAGGACACACACTCTGAGGAAATCTGCTCTTAGCGTTACAAAGCAGTCCTTGTTCTGGAATCCAGTAGCAGTTTTAGGCACAGAAAATCTTGGCTTTTACCAAGGGCCTGACTTGTTTAGGTGCCTCGACTCGTATATGTTTATTGATACAGCAGAAATTTATTTCAAAAGAACCTTGCAGCATGACGCTTGTCTACAGCCTCATATATTTAGGGGCCTCAGGCTTAAATATAAACTTGTCAAGTCAGCAGGAATTTATACTACTCGTCAAAAGTCAAGGGCCACCCTATTATTTTCAATGCACTTTTATATAAGCGCATAGAATGATTAAATGAAGGAAGATTTTAGTAAAAATGGGTGCAATATCTTCCGCTGACAGTCCTCTATGCACGTTAAGCATAAAAACAACTCACCGACAACCATGGTGATCACGTGCAATTTGGTTTGCTGACCATAAATTCACATTTTTAATCTGTTTTTTTTCAAACTTCCGTACAACCAGACAGGTGAAGTAATCGTGCTGATTGACATTCCACGTGCAATGGCGACTTTTCGTGAACAGAGTTCACTCTTAATTTGGTTTACAATCAGCAGACTTAGGGTAGTTTCATCACTTGCAAAAACCATGCCACCGAGAAGAAGTCTTGACATCTTACAAAGATTGAGGGCTATAGCGTGGGTTAAAAGTGGTTTATCTGTCCGTGAGGTTGCTAGACGGCTTGCAATGTCACATTCTACTATCAAAAGAATGTTGGAGAGATTTCAGGCCACATGAAGTGTGGAGGATCGCCAGGTCGCCCTAGATGCACCAATAGACATGATCACCGGTACCTCTTGTTATCAGCCCTGCGCCATCGAACAGTGACTTGTTCCACTCTAAGATGTCAGCTGAGACAAACTGTAAACGTTAATGTCAGTCAAAGCACCATTCGCAGACGTTTACATGAATTTGGACTGGCTGCTCGACGTCCTGCTGTCAGAATCCCTCTTACTCCTGCTCATCGCAGAGCCCGTGTTGCTTGGTGTCGCGAGCACATCCGATGGACAAGGCAACAATGGAGTCAAGTTCTCTTCAATTATGAATCTCGCTTCACTGTGTCATTCAATGATGGCAGGATTCGAGTTTGGAGACGACCAGGAGAGCGATTTACTGATGACAAAATTCGAGAGATGAATTGTTATGGTAGGGGTTATGTCATGGTCTGTGGAGGCTTCTACAGACACGGCAGGACCACACTCTACATCATCCAAGGCAACTTGACCGGCCCAAGATACCAGAACGAAATCTTGATACCAATTGTTCAGCCTGCTCTAGAGGCCATAGGTGGTAATGCCATCCTCCAAGATGATAACGCTCGACCCCATCGAGCTCGTGTGGTGAATGAGTTTATTCAGCAACATGAGATCATCAGGATGGCGTGGCCAGCTCATTCACCTGACCTTTCTCCGATTGAGCACCTCTGCGATGTCCTTGGTCGAAGGTTGTCGACAAATCACCCCCTGACAATGGATGTTGCACAGCTGACTGCATTTCTGCTTCAGGAATGGCAAGCTGTTCCTCGGGATACTCTTTGGACCCTTGTGGACTCGATGCGTCTACGCTGTCTTGAATGCCTTGCTGCAAACGGTGGTCATACCCGATTTTGAAATGTCTATTTGTCCAATATCTATTGTGTGACTTTTGAAAAGGTGGGTGACACACTTCACAGCTTTATTGCGTTTGAATGTGTGTTTCCATTTCTTTACGTGACATGTCAATTTGGTATTCAATAAATGCCGTTTTGACTGATACCAACTACATTTATATCAGATTTGTTTTATGGTTTCAACCAAGGTTTTTCTAAGTGGCCCTTGACTTTTGACGAGTAGTATATATATATATACAGAGTGTATCCTTGTAAAACGCACACACACCATCACCAAGCATACATCTTTATAATGTTACACCAACCAGTAAACTTACATTACGGTTTTATTTTTTAACATACACACAGAACTACTACTTCTGTTGTACTCATACCTTCTTTCCTCTTTAGAAAAATGAGAACCGAAACAACTATAACAACAACCAGTACGCCAGCAACAATGCCTCCAACAGTAGCTCCCATATTTAACTCAGGACTGTTCTGAGTGTCACATGGTGCGAGCTCAGGACTGTTCTGAGAGTCAGGCGACGTAGAATCTAAATAAATGTAATAGAAAAATAGATCTCTATTTGTTACTTATAAATCAATGAAGAGTACGGGCATGCAGGTAAAGAGATCTATGTTTGGTATGTGGGAATCAATGTAGAGTACAGACCAGCAGATAAGGATTAGCTACAATACACTGAGAAAGAAATGTTCAGATCTCGGGCAAGCACTGAAGAAAGATTCTTTTTTTTTTAGGTTTCGTAATGAAGCTTGTGGGAGTTAAGCCACTTGTCTTCCATACTTCAGCCATGTCCTTTATACGTACCTCATGGCCTATATCCTAGTGCTCTAGTGTATAAGGCTTTCGTTGCCACTTTTTTGTGTTCTGACTACATAAGAAAAAAAAATCTCATAATGTCAGTAATTTCTTTTGCATTTTCAAATTAAGATACAATAAAACGGTTTTTTTTTTTTTTTTTTTTTTTTTTTTTTTAAGCCAGTACAATGACTTTCCACAACTCACTACTCCACAAACATCTGAATATTCGTACTGAAACTACCGTACTGTACATAGCGTTAAAACAGGAGGCAATCTGTTTGTCAGAAGTTGTCCCCAAATCGAACTATTCTATCGGCCCTTACATCTCCTTTACACTCCATAGGAGCGCATCCACTCGGGTCATGACTCCCAAGTATCAGCCCTTTGTTGTCTTATTTTTTTTAATCAGCCTGCGCAGGTAATTCAACTCATTCTACCTTGATTACGAATTATAAATTCAGTCTTGGTTTTATCCAAGCTGCCATATTGAGTCAATTATAAAAGTAACCATTCTAGTGTCCATCATGTTATTTGGGCAATTTGAATAAGTGATGTCCATCTACTCTAGATTCAAATGTCACAGTCAGCTCGATCGTTATACTATTGTGCGACGTCGAAAAGTGTAGCACTATATCTAGTCGTATTCTAAATGTCCTACTGATTTCCGGGTGTGTCCTTCGCGCAGGTAGATCTTCTGACATCTCCTAGTTATTTCCACAGCCAAGAATAGTTGGTAAGCTACTATTTGATTTGGTATGTGCTGACTTTCATGTTCGCAGTGGTATGTATTTGTAGTACTCGACCTGATTTTACTGCTTGCCTTCAAACTTGCCAAGTCTTTTGAAGTAGCTAGCTCATATACGAGTAGTAGTCTGTGGTGGCGCCATGTATATTGCCCTTGTCCTAAAGACACCTTACAAGTTGAAAGTACATCTAGTTTACAATAACAGGTTCTTTCAGGTTTATTTCTATGTTTTCAATCCATGTGATAGCTATCTGTTCTTATGTTTTGAATTTGTTCATTTCAGTAAGTTTTGTGTTTAAATAATAGATACAAAACTGAGACTGGCGTAAATGAGGAATGTATAAAACAAATAGCCTTATCTTTTTAATTCATTTATTTCACTCATTATCCTTCAGTTGTTTAAGGAGAATAGATCTTCAATAAACTCATACCAAATCCTCTTGTCCGTGCCATCAGCTCAAGGTAATCATTTTAATTATTTAACCAGTTCACTTTTCCGTAGGTTTTTTTTTTTTTGGTATGTCTCTACTTGTCTTACCATGTGGATTCCAGAACGAGAGCTGACTTCTAATTCTATAAACATGTTTTCTCAAAGTGTATCCTATCCGTTGCCAGCCTCTTTTTTTTCTTATTAAAAATGTTTACACTTTTGTCTTGTTAAAAATTGGTCAAATGGGGAAATGTGCTACTCAGTCAAGAAAATGTACAAATCACACGCTACATACCACATTATCTGCTGTGGTTTTTATTTCCATCTTTATGGTGTCTGTTCTTCCTAGTTATAGGTCAATGTGTGCAAAGACATCATGATTTTGAGAAAGGAATTCTTATTACATAGTGGGGTTCGATCTTGATCTGTTGTTTAATTTCTGTGAGTCTATCCTAGAATTTTAGCGATTCGTGTCGATGCTGTTGTAGCAGATATTATTTATTCTGTATGTGAGTCTGTCTTGGACTGTTATTCCATGCAGTCCGAGGTTGGTCCAAAGTATGTGTATTGTGAAGTGCTTCTATCGAATGAAATTGTCTATTTCTTGTTTGTCTGGTGTGGCATATAATCATTAAAAACTGTTCATCTTCTCAGCATGTCTAATCCCGATTAGAATAATTCTGACCACTTTATCAGCATTTTCTAAATTGTCCTACTGATATATATTCTTATATTTCGCCTGTCATCTCTTAGGCTTGTACTCACTGGTATTTTAATCCCAAATTCACCCCTGTCCTGTCTTGTCGTATATCTTCGTGTAGTACTGGTTCTGCTTCAAATTAAGGTATCGTTGCTGTCTTATCATTTATATTTTCGTGATTCATTAGCGTATCGTTTGTGATACACTATTTTATTCCATGTTAGGGTATCAACACGTTTGATATTTGTCGTGTCCTTGTTCTTCCCATCCGTATTTTCTATGTTTCCAACAACAATACCTCTAGGTATCCTAGAAGTTTTGGCGGATATACTAACTAACATCAGAGTAAATTGCCTTCTTCGTAACGTGGTGACTATTACTTCGGTTAGTGAAATTTCTAAAGCTTCGACCATGTCTGTCTCCTGAAATTTGATAGTTCAAAATTGTATTCCTGGCTAATAGTAGAAGGATTTTTTATTATTTTGCCATTGATGAAGTTAATCGAATAAGGTGGTAATGTGATGGTTTTTTGTGTGTGTGTGGAGTCTAACCATTGAGGTTATGTGAATGTCATCTTTCAAATGGATGTAGTCATCACACATTTCCATCTTATGTAAATCAAAGTATCTTCTTCTTGGATCCGTAGCCCAATCAGTCGCCATCACGCCTAGTGGAGTCTTGTAGGCTAGCAACAAACTGTACTCACTTTGCTCAGTCGGTGACCATCTTTTGTGTAGTGCACAAACTCTGGTTCATGCTTTGCATCTCGGCGTCCACATTTCTCCGCCAGGATGTCTTTGGTCTGATTCTCTTTCGCTGTCTTTCTGGGGTCCATAGCATAGCAGTTCTTGTGATGGTGTCAGTGTCTCCTCTAAGGACATGGCCAACCCAGTTCCAGCGTCTGCCCGCAATGATGGTGTTCATATCTTTTTTCCTGCACCACATAAGCAATTCCTGGTTGGTGATGGTATTCGGCTAAAACATTCTTCGAATTTTCTTTAGGCAGGTTGTGTGTAAAGAGGATAATTTGAACATTTCCTTTTCTATTACTCTCCAGTGCCTCACAAAATTACAGAAAGTATGCAACTATGTATAATCTTAATATGGTGTTTATGCCATATTGAGAAGCTTTTTCAAATGTTCTTTAGATTCGCAAATGGTGTTCTGGCAATTTCCTCTCGATCTTATGCAAGAATTGTTAGGAGTGTCATCTAATCTATCACTTTATATAGTTGGTGTTCAATGGCGGAAATATTAAAGTCTTTCTCTATATGTGTTTGCCTTATTTTTCTACAATAGTAGCATTTAATGTCCCTGTTATTATTATAATTCAAGGACGTCATAAAGACAGCTGCTGCAGATGCATGTGGTGAAGTCCGACTTGGGAGCAAGAGAAAGAGGATACCTTGGTGGACAGAGGAAGGCAAAAGAGAAAATAAGAGAGAAGAAAATGGCATGGAAAGAATATGTAGGAGCTAAAAACACAGCAGGACAAATAGAAAAAATAGAGAATACGTGACACTCAGAACTGAAGCAAAAAACAAGGGGCTAGCAGCAAAACAGAAGTCCTGGGAAGAATTTGGAGAAAAGCTAGAAAAAGATGCGCAAGAAAACCAGAAATTGTTTTATAAGACCCTACAGAACATGAGGAAGGAAAAACTATGCCCTCTCAAATTTATAAAGGACAAGCAAGGCAAATTGCTTACGGCCCCGAAGGAAGTAATGGAAAGATGGAAAAAATATTTCTCAGAACTCCTTGATGGTGAGCAAGGTCAAACATCAGAAATGATAACCACTAGCACAGAAGAGGAAACCAATGGTGATGAAGATGACATAAAGATGGAAGAATTGAAGGCAGCAAGGGAGAAAATTTAGATGGGCAAAGCAACAGGGCATGATGGTATAACACCAGAAATGGTTAAGTACTCGTACATGGGAGCATCAGGCGACCTATTACTCTTAAGGGTCCTACAGGCAGCGTGGTGCAACAAGACCATACCAAAGGATTGGGAGAGTGCCATCATAACACCAATTTTCAAAAAGGGTGACAATCGACAATATGGAAACCATAGAGGCATTTCCCTTCTCAGTGTCCCTGGTAAAATAAACTCTAGAATCTTAGAGCAGAGACTCAGACGCCTAGCTGAGCCACAATTGGGTGAGGTCCAGTGCGGATTCCGAGCAAACCGAAGTACTCAAGACCTAATCTTCACACTCAGACAGCTGAGTGAAAAGGCCATTGAGTATAAGAGTGAGATTCACCTTTGCTTCATAGATCTGGAAAAGGCGTTCGACAGAGTCCCCTGGAGCAAACTTTGGGACTGTTTGGCAAGGAAGAACATTCCTGCACCTCTGATTCATGCTATACAGAGCTTTTACAAGTCTTGCAGAAATTATATGAGGACAGCAAACCATAAGTCAGAAGAGTTCAAGACCACCACTGGTGTAAGACAAGGTGATATCCTGTCACCCTATCTTTTCATACTTCTCATGGACGATGTTATCAAGTCATGTAAGGAGAGAACAAGAAAGTATTCAGTGGGATACTGGAAGATGAGACAGGTATGTATTTCAGAGCTGGCATTTGCTGATGATGTTGCCCTGATTGCTAAATCAGAGGCACATCTCCAATCCAACCTGCAAATCTGGAAGGAAGAGCTGGAGAAGAAAGGGGTGGTTATAAGCATCTCTAAAACAAAATCCATGGTGATATCATGAGAAGAAAGAAGATATCAGATAAAGCTGGGAGAACAGGTCCTGGAGCAGGTTGACCACTTTAATATATCGGAGCTATTATGGACCGAAACGAAGATGGCTGCATACCGCTCCACTTATGTCCCAGTCTTGACAAATGGATGCGAGTCATGGGCAATGACTAGAACCCACAAAAGCCAGATCCAAATCTCAGAAATGAGGTATCTGAGGAAGGTGGTTGAAGTAACAAGAAGAGACATGGTCCGCAACCAGACGATACATCAAGGCCTAAAATCCCACCCCCTGCAGACCCATGTAGAACAGTCCCAACTAAGATGGTTTGGCGATGTCTGCAGAATGGGAGAAGATCGGCTACCACGACAAGTATGGGAAACTAAGAATCAGGGATCCAGAACCCCAGGACGACCCAGAGTCCGCTGGGAGGACAACATTAGACGATCTTTGAAGGATCGAGGACTAGAATGGAACCAAGCCAGGAGGAAGACAGCCGATAGGATAGTCTGGCGCTTTCTCTTCCAAACCTCTACACCTCACGGTAGAAGGGGAACGACTAAGTAAGTAAGTTATTATTATGGATGAGTCTATGCCTTGGTCTTTGTTCCAAGGAGTATCTATCTCTTCTTCTCCATTTATGTATTGGTGGCCAACTTCCATAGGTTCCTTTTCGGAATCATTTGGTGCTAATGTTCCGTCTGCGTCTCATATTTTCTTCTTTTATGTTGGTGTGAACTGCTTCCTTTCAGTTTTGTGCATCGTTCCTTAATATGTGCATTTCATTGCATCATTGTTTAGTCCTTCTATTAATTTTTACATCTCTATTTTGTACATTGATTTCCTGACCCAAAAAAACAGTTTCCTCTGCATGGTTGTGTGAGCGATCACCGAATATTTTTGTCGAGCCTTCCCGTTTTATTTTACGTAGTATCGTTCACTCGTATTGGGCATCCGTAACTACAAAACATCTGTCTTAGCTCTTTCCAGAAGTCTATCTAGGGCTCTGTAGGGAAAGAAGCTGTTATTCTACGAATAAAATCAGTTACCATACCATCACTGGAAATGTAAGCTAGCTTCTTATCTTCATCTGATGCGTCAATGGACATGGCATACTTACCATTATCAACCAACCACTTATAAAACATTTTCGTGTTAAATGAAAATGGTTCGACTAAATATGTAACATTAAGAAATTGTAAATGATTATGAACTTTATTGAGTATTTGAGTAATATGTTGAAAGGAAACATGGTAGTATGTGGTTTAATAGTTTCTGGTATATCTTTAGCTGGGCGGGAGTTGTTTTGCTGCATAGCTGGCTGTAGAAACATTTACATTAATAGGGCAACAAAGAAAACTCAACACTGGGTTTTCAAGCGGGAAAGCTGTGGAAACATTAAAATTAGTAGTGAATGATATTTACTAAAATAATAAACAATTAATTCCAAAATAATCTTTTAATTGATGAGTATAACTATAAATAAATGTGTCTGATGATGTTCTAAGTATAACCAATTATTATGTAAGTAACTAGCTTATCTGAATCTGACAAGTGGAAAATACACTAATAGTGTTTCAATAGTAAACTGATTCTACACATGATCCTTCACAATAAACTCGGCTACCAAGCAGTTAATAAATCAATGTTTCAAATATCGCGTTTACGCAATACACGCTATCTTTCTGTACACTAACTTGGACCATATACAATAGCTGATAAACTAGACATGCCTGCGTTAAAAAATTGTTGGAGCTTACATCAGTGATGAGGTTTGTGAAGGTTGTCAACAACCTGAGCAGTGACCCTGATTCACGAGTGTACTACTAAGTTTTGGTTTGTAATCTGCAGTACTGGTTTACGAACCAGTATTATCGGTGACGTTTCAGCTGCAATAGTTATTCACGAACTAATCGTAGGCACCAAGTAGCCTTCATGACCACGTGTCGTTAGCAGGTGTCGACTGTTCACGACACCAAACAGTCTTTGTAATAAACTATCCCTTCCTCCCTCGAGGGGATGGCACCAAGTCGCCCTTTGTCTCAGGAAGGGGGAACTGATCATGGTCAAGACGTTTTGTTACAATCCACTGAATGTAATTTCTGTCGATTGATGTTATTATTCTCCAGTCAATTGCCGGTCAGAGGAGACATGGTGACAACATGCATCCTTGCTACACCCTACTTCTGATCTCAAAGGGCTCTGTACGGTGTCCTTCTTGAAGAAGTCTCTATTTCGTATCTTCGTGTGTTTTATTATTTACGTAACGGGGCATAATGGGGACTCCATAATGCTTCCTCAGTGTCCAGATCAATTCTTTCTCTAAACCAGGATTTCTAAGCCGGGGGTTCCACGGGATCCTAGCGTTCCGCGAAAGGTAACCAGGGGTTCCGCGTGAGACCGTGATTGAAAAAATAACATAAACGTTACTTATATTTACTTTGTGCTCCGGGCGATGTTAGCGCACGCAGTAGTGGTAAGTGACCGAGCAGGCTATATTTTTATTCATATTGATCTGCCTATAGTTTTTAGAAGCTTTACCATTTAATGTTGTTAATAAACTGTAATGTTGTCAATAGCTTTAAATTAAAATAAGTTTACGACCTTTACTTTAATTAAATCTACCGAGCCTTAAGTTAGTTGCTTATCCTTTACAGGACGTGGCAATCAACCCCAGCTTTTATTGGCTGTTTGTGATTTTTCTAGGCAATTTTTTTTCATGCAGTAGTTTGCCATTGCTTTCTGAACGGTACGGCGCTTATACCATTGTTAAAAATCCACACAAAGGGATCTGCTACCAAACCGCCTGCAGCAGGTTTCGAACCTGGTATATCTGGATTATGAAACTGCGTTCATATCCATTAGGCCACAGACGCTCTACGTAGACAAATTAAATCTCTTTTTGGCTTAAGCCACGTATTTAAAAGAAATATAATATGTTTACCTTATTAGTTCATTTAAAAATGAACGAAAGGGAAAGAAAGAGATTGATTTGAAGAGAGGTTTACTACTGTATGTCTTTTTTTTTCAGATGTGTTGGCTAAAAAGTCATTTTTAGTTTTAAATACAGAAGAAAACTACTCTTACCCATACCATATTTCATTAGAATCTTGTAAAATAGACATTTGTGATAAGACTTTTATATCTACTTGAATAAGGTTAAAAAATAATCAAGTAAGAAATTTTAAAAAATATAAAGAACTGAAGTTTCTTCTACATACACTTACATTAGAGTTAATACTCTTTGTTAGGAGGGGCGAACTACACAAAAAGAGTAGGATAATAAATTGGCTAAAATAAACAGGTTGTTGAAGGCGATCTTCTCTGTTGTTCTGGAACATTCAATTTGACAACAATGTTCCATATAATGTCAATAAAGTGGTTATAAATCCTGGCCATGTTAGTTGAGTTCTTATATGGTTTCATTCAAGATTTTCATCGTGTCAATTGGTGTTGCTTTACGCGAATGCGGGGTGGGGTAGAAAAACGTGTGAGCAAACATTTGAAAGTTGCAATTATATTGAACTTGTAATTCCATTGACGTGATAAGTCGGTTCATTGAGTCCATACATTTATTCACAGTGATACATACATGATGATCAATTCCAATAGGGGTAGAGCCTAAGTCCATATAAGTCATGCATAAATTAATCAATAACGTAGACTGCTGGTTATGTGTCAATGTCCGTTATGAGGATACAATGCAGTATTGTCGTCAGAACATCATAGCTATATGCACGAGCAGATAGACATGACTACCTGCCGACAGTGAGATTGCGAGTCTGAATATATTCATAAGAATTTGACGATTATTCTCATCCTTCTGAGGATTCTAGTTAAATACTAACCTCCAATAATTTCCCTCTCATATAGAGTTCTAGGACTGACCCTGATCCATCAAAAATGCACATAAAATGGCTATATCCTGCCATTAAATTGGAAGGTTAGAAAAAACGCAGCTATTCAGCTTTGCGGTCAAGTACAAAAGGGTAGCGTTTCTTAGTTACCGACTGTGTCCTAAACAACGCTATACACGTCATAATCGATCGTGTATGAAGCGTTCAGTAATTGAAACATCTATCGCAATATATTAAATGTCTTAACCTTTACAATTGCACGTCTGGTAACCTTTAGCAGACGGCGTTAATATCATATACCGTAACACAGGTGCAGAGACAAAAATCATCGTCTACTAAAAAGAGCAGCGAAAACTATTACTGGATTATTACTCGTATATTTAAAAACTCACGAGAAGAAAGAAAACATCAGATTAAGCTGGGAGAACAGGTCCTGGAGCAGGTCGACCATTTTAAATACCTCGGAGCTATTATAGACCGAAAGGGAGGCATCAAAGAAGAGTTGGCCACTCGAAAAGCAGCGGCTGGGAGACTTTTTCAGGCCATAAATCGAGGATTCCTCAGCAAGAGAGAGGTTGGTAAGAAAACGAAGATGGCTGTATACCGCTCCACCTATGTCCCAGTCTTGACATACGGATGCGAGTCATGGGCAATGACTACAACCCATAAAAGCCAGATCCAAACCTCAGAAATGAGGTATCTGAGGAAGGTGGTTGAAGTAACAAGAAGAGACATGGTACGCAACCAGACGATACGTCAAGGCCTTAAATCCTACCCCCTGCAGACCCAAGTAGAACAGTCCCAATTAAGATGGTTTGGCCATGTCTGCAGAATGGGAGGAGATCGGATACCACGACAAGCATGGGAAACAAAGAGCCAAGAATCCAGACCCCGAGGACGACCCAGAGTCCGCTGGGAGGACAACATTAGCAATCTTTGAAGGATCGAGGACTAGAATGGAACCAGGCCAGGAGGAAGACAGCCGATAGGATAGTCTGGCGCTCTCTCTTCCAAACCTCTACACCTCACGGTAGAAGGGGAACGACTAAGTAAGTAAGTAAGTAATATTTAAAAACACTACTGATCACCTTAACGTACCACGCGCTACAGATAAATTAATGTTTATTCAGGGGTTTCTTGAGACCTACAAATTATTTCAAGCGTTCCTCCAAGATAAAAAGTTTGAGAAAGGCTGGTCTAAACTGTCAAATTCCTTTTCTATGTCTCCAAATTCGATGCAAAGTGGATGAGATCGGATCCAAGCTCTGTTCACCTATTACGCGCAATGTATCTGTCTGGTCTGTACAGTATCTGTATTTTCGAAAACCTACTTGTTCTTCTCTCGATTATCAGTTTTACGACCTCTTTTCTGTTAATATTTTTCCTAGCACTAATAATAATATTATTCCACCGTAATCAGTGTACACTCGCAAATCTCCCTTCTTGGAAGCTTGAAAGGATATCCTTCCTTCCAATATGCTGGTATTTCGGTTCTTTCCAAGACTTTACCGAGTAATGTTGTATTTCTGTAGAGATGTGTCAGTTTCTGCGTTGATGGCATGTGCTGGAATGCCATCTGGGCCAGCCGCTTTTCCATCTTTTAGAAGCTATATGACTTTGTTTATTTCTTCATTATTTGGTCTTTCGCAGTTAACTTGCATCTTCTCTTCTGCTGGCTGGATGACTTGGGGTTCTTGTGGAGATATTTAATTTAGAAGTTCCTAGAAATGATCCGTCCATCTCTTCATTAGATTTTTTATGTTGCTTATACAATTTACATTCTTGTCCTTGAAAAGACTATTTGATTGCATGTATTTCATTGTTAGTTTCCTTGCACTGTTGTACAGTTCCTTCACGTCTCGTTTGCTGTAGCTTCCTCGATCTCTCTTGTCAGGTTGTCAATATATTTTTTCTCATCTCTTCTCATGTTTCTTCTCACTTCAGTGGCTGCTTCTTAATAAATGTCATGAACCTTAACATGGTTTTGCTTGTGCTATAAAACTTTTTCTAGCTTTTTGTTTTCTTTATTTTATTGATGGTTTCCGTTTTTTGACATTCTTTTTCGAACAACTTCGCTTTTGTTTATGTGTTGTCACTGGTCGCATGTATTTTCCACATATACTAGGTTTTTTCAGTGTTTACTTTTTTTCCTCTCTATCCGCTTTCACTTGGTTCTCACTGTCCCAGGATGAAAAATTGTAGCAGAAGCAGAAGGTAATGGAGATGAAGATGTAAACTTTCTGACGTGCAAGTTTTTAACGATATTATTGTGTCCAACAACTTGTTTTACAATTCTGTCATATAATGTTTATTTCATAGTATGATATTGGAGAGCTGGAGAGTTACAGAGAAGGAAATGTCAAAATTGTCCTCTTTTCACACAACATGCCGAAGAAAAATTCTCCGAATCTTTTGGCAGAATACCATCACCAACCAAGATCTGCTTACTCGGAGCAAGCAAGAGGACATGCACACCATCATAGCTGGCAGACGCTGGAGCTGGGTTGGCCATGTCCTCAGAAGAGACCCCGATGCCATCACAAGAACAGCTATGCTATGGACCCCTGAAGAAAAACGAAAGAGAGGCCGACCAAAAACAACTTGGCGGAGGACTGTGGAGGCTGAGATGCAAAGAATGAACCAGAGTTGGGGCACTGTACGAAGGATGGCCGCCGACCGAGCAAAGTGGAATCAATTTGTTGTTGCCCTACAAGACGCCACCAGGCTTTGACGGTCGGCGGCTAAGGATCAAAGAAGAAGATGATATTGTTTGATGAAAGCTTGTTCTTTAGAAGTGTTTTCATATTTGATTGCTGTTTCTCTTTGCAGTTTTATTTGACCTTTTCGTGCTATGTCTTCTTCGTCTTACTAATGAAAACTTCACACTGCTTAGATCGAACTTGCTGTGTGCTCTACTACAAATAAAGCTTAACCTGTTTTCATTTGTTTGTTTATTTAAAAATATTTAATAACATTTTACTTTACAGCCTCATTCTTGTTCTATATAAGTTAATGAAGATAATTGTGGTAAAGTGGGATATTATAAATATTTATAGGGGACTTAGTGTACTGACTGAGATCAGCTGTGAAGGTATCTGTATCTAATAAGGGTAGTGTATTACAGATGACCTTACTTGCTACCACATATTTATACCTCAGCTGTGAAGGTATCTGTATCTAATAAGGGTAGTGTATTACAGATGACCTTACTTGCTACCACATATTTATACCTCAGTCAGAATTATTCTGGAATATTGTGATGACTACGTTGAATGTCTAGGGTATGTATATGATGAAGTGTAAGTCACAACAACAACAGACAGATAAACAATTTAATTTATTCCACCACACGTGACAACACTGTGACACTCACACACATTTAACACTCTATAAGACTATTCTTAAATGAGGCACTGGTAAATTTTCAAATATAAATATGTATTAATTATTGTCACTAATATATATGTGTCCTGATTCAAATACAAAGTGAACCAGGAATCACAATCAATTTTAATTACAAGTTATATGTACAGAATTTATCAATATGAATCTTGTAGTGACATATTTTATTAATATTATCCTATGTGTGTCAGTTGTGTAGTAGTAATATGAGGTAATACTGGTTTTGTTTTTTCAAGCTATGTTGTTATTTGTCATCATGACTTCAAGTGTTTGTTTCTGTTGGAACTAGTATTGGAGATGTTCTCAGTTCCGTTCATTAAAACAATTAATTTCCCCTCTTATTTTTATACAATGTCAGTTTAAGATGGGGTTACATAATGTTGAGTTCCGCTGGCCAAATAGGCTTATCTTTCGTGATGGCGGCAGGAAAAGACTCCTCTGCTCGATTGCTCCCCTGTGTTCTGGAGACACCTCACTGTTTACTATATGGACCAAGGAGTATGCTGTCCGCCTCTGGATTCAGCAAAGCTCTGACCAGGTGCTGCTCAATAACTTTCGGACCACAGTCCCTGAAACAAGAAGGTTGTACCTCCTACTTCAGAACTAATTTATACTCTATTTCTACACTGAGCACAATACATAACAAACACTGAGTTCAGAGCGGTAGGCCAACTGCTATCTTCATCTGAAACAATTTTCACCAGTATATTCCTCCCTAATGGTTACTACGCCTCTGCAATTCCAGCATTATTTTTTTCTAGTCAATAAAATAGGTGTCAGTGTACTGTTTGGCAATTCCATGTAGTTTTACTTTCCTCCGACACCTTCTGTTCAGGCTGGAGCACTATATAGGCTTTACCTCATGTTCGCTACTGAACCACACATATATACAGACATAAATTATCAATTTACATTCAATTTTCATTAAAAAGATATCAAATATTTCAAGCTTACCACAATTCATGGAAATAATACAGAATTACGTTGACTGGCACTGAATATAACACAATTTCGATCTGCCGATGTCCCAGGCTTTTATTTAGAAAAATATGCACTGATGCTCAACGCACTGGTTCTGTAGTAAGTTTATTTGAACATGTGGTGGTGACCTGACGCCTCTGATTGACTATATTCGCGGGTCTAACCAATCGTGCCATGTTTACCCAATCGTTTGAAAAAAAGTACTCCTACTCCCGTTTCCCCTAACAACAAAGAAGTAGTATTTATAGTCCGACTAATCGTGTTTAGCCTTACATTTACTTTCCACCAATCAAATAGGAGGTAACATGTCAGCCTATTTCCCGTACAATGGTGTGTTGAAAATCTGCCACTGAGCGATTCTGATTTGAGTGTTGTCTGACATCCCTCTCTATTTCTTTTGGCTATAATTTGTTATTTCCTAGCCTATTTGCGTAACGTTTAACATATTATTTGTCAGCAAGTCCTAAGGAACCCAAATATATAAATTTAATGGGGCTAAGGGGCTGCGTTCAAAATATGCATTTTCTACTACCTCCTGTTCACTTCGAATACGATGTGGTGTCTGGGTACTGTAATGTTTTCAAACGTAAACCAGTATAATGTCATATTTCCTAATAAGAATTTTCAGGTTTTTAAAAACTAACTCTCGTATGGGTAGTGTTTTTTTATCACTGTCGATTTGAAAAAAACTAGTGCATGTGGCCTTACACGCGTGATAGTAGTAATTGTGTATCGCGCGACTGTGGTAGTATTGCCTGCGTTCCGGCTTTCAGCCCCTCCCTTTCTTTCTATCTTTAGTCCATCTGTCTTTCGTTTATGGTAACGTAGTGTATAAAATGACATGAATGGAATTTTAAATCTAGGTCAGCTGCGTATCTCAAGGTTTTTCTTAGAAAGGCAGTACACGTTTTATCGTAGAAAGCGGGTATTGAAGCAGTAGGCTTTTACTATCAACGTGAAACGTTACAATTTGCAGACGAAGTAGAAAACAAGGGGGATTTCGAGTACAGTCATTGTGACAGCACGGTTCTTTACCATTCTTCTTTCCTTTTATTGAAGTTATTTGTTAGGCTTTACATTTACGTTTTAATTTATATATGTGGATTAGAATTTCTCACGACAATAATAAGAAAAACATTTTCACACTATAAGGTTTAAAACAAGATTATAGCACGTTTCACTAGCTTTGCCCTCAAACAATAACAAATGTAATTACGAGTATCTGATTAACCGTCGAACGTATTAATGCCATTTTTTTCATACGATGTTATATTTGATTAGACCCAACAAATATATATTTTATATCTGTGCATCTTGTCCAGTTCCCATAAACGAATGAAATCCTTTGATCTTTGACGGCATACTAATTATTGTGTATCGAGAAAAGAAATTTTTACCACTTCAGTCACAGATTCTGTGAATTGATTAGGCATAGGCGTGTTTACTATTACAATAATGTGGCCACCACGTTTGCATATGAATACCTGTTGAAGATGATTTCTTAAATGATCTGCATGCGAGATACTCGTGACATTGTTTGTCATTGACATTTAGTGCGCTACCATACTGGACCTTCATTGATCTGAATATTTCAATAGGTATCACCTCTTTGCGGTTCATAAATATCATAATGGAACGTTGCTCCTCTAATGTGCTTGTAAATAACGGTAAGGCCATCTTTAAAGAAATTAAACTTCATCCGAATCATTTTCAGATGTCTCTGAGAAATTGATAATCAATCTCGGCTGAATGAAGGACAAACCATCATTCTTCTAATATTCCTCTTCCTCTTGTAACACATGGTTCTCACATGTTTTCCAATAATCCCTGGCTATATTGGAGATGGCGGCTTTTGTAAGTATTTCAACATCTTTTAATTTGAACGTTCTATTTTCTGTTGCTACCTGTTCCTTGTTCAGTATTATTTAAAAGACCATGATGGCTGCTTCCTGCATGTGCAATTATTAGACGCTGTCCTTTGCTGCTTGGTACTAGTCTCTTAGTTGTCCCATCAGATGATTGCCATTCTCGTTCATTACTGTGGTGCGCATTGATCCAAGTTTCATCTAAATGCACAAAATCATAACAATCTCTTCTCATTTCTCTGACCTCGCGTAAATATTTGCTTCTCATTACGACTATATGAGGCTTCTCACAAATAAGGTTTCTACCACCAACATATTTTCTAAAAGTGAATCCCAAACTCCTAATAGTCCCCCATAGCGTAGATTTGGAAATATCAATGTCATTATTCTTTCTTAACCAAATTTTCAATTTCCTTAAAGTCACTGCCTCATTATTGTGAAACATATTGCAAATTTATCAGCGGATCAATTCTCTGTCAAAATTATCCACCACTCTTGGCCTAATTTTCGTGTGTAAAACACTGGAATTAGAAATTTCAGATGTCGCTATCCAGCGGTGCAATGATCGTTTGCTTATCCCCAAGGCATGAATAGTCCTCTTTTGTGGGTTTGAAATAGAATGATATAGTTTTCCTCGAGTAGCTTCATTGCAGAAATACTTAAAAATCCTATTTGTGATTTGCTGTAATGTCATAAACTGCACTCGCAGACTCATTTTTCCTACTTTACCACACAATACTTTTTGTAGATACACCACTGATTGACAATGTGTGAATAACACCGGATATAAACTGTTTTATGTTCAAGAAGTGCAATTTCACGTTAAAATCATGCCAATTCTATGATAAACCAATCATGTGCAAATGAGGTCGCACTCGTATAATTTACTGTAGACATTTCAAAATGTGTCTGTGTGATGTGTGTTGGCAAGTAGACTTTTGATATTATATCGCAAAGAAAAGAAAATTGAAACCAATGGCTGCATTTTAATGAAAAATTTAATTCATAGGAAATTTCACTTATATGAGTTATATATTCGCTGAGATATAGCATTTTAAAATTTGGCAAAGCTAGTGAAACGTGCTATAGTAGACACACGTCACCATGTTTCCCAGGTGGCTATCGATACCGCCTCAATGTAAATAGGATATAATTTTCTTTTATGAAAAGCTCGAAGTAAGGTATATTTTAGGGTTACCAGTAGTGAAAGAAGTTACTTTTTCTTATTTGAAAAAGTTAGAGATTAAGGTTCGATTAGGGTTAATGCTTGCGTTAAAGGTATTTCCTTAATTAGTAGAAGCATGCGGCGGTTGTATCAATAGCCACTTCGCTAATAAGGCGGATTGCGTCTACTATTCTTAACTTCTACCCACCATAAATTTGGTCTTGATTTGGTAGTGATTTGCCCTTAACAATACATATATTTGAATTAACTACTTCTGGGATGTACATACCTGAAACTCGTATCATCTTGTGAGCTACAGCTGAGTTGAGAAGGTTCTTGACGTAACACGTGTAGATACTAATGTGGTCGTAATTCATACTTCTAATTAAGGAGGTACCAGATGTGTACTGCTCTAGTGTCACATTATCGCGCCTGATTGTCACTTCCGGTATAGGGTACCCACTAGCCTTGCAGGTGAGGTTTAACGTCTCGTTTGTTATTTGAATTGTCACATCTGGAAAATTACTGGCCAGTAAATTTTGACTCCAAATCAGTGTTGGTCCGGTATAGTCCCATTTTTCCAGAGAGAACGATTTGATGACAGGCGGGGCTGTAACGGTAAGGATAAAAGTTCTCTTTAGACTAGTAAATTATAGTGACATCCCCTTTTATGCCTCAATAAATGAATAGGGGAACCTGAGGCTTGTAAACAATAAATAAATAATACACTAATATAGGTATTTTCAGGCACTCGTGAAAAATAAGTAGATAACTAGACAACAAAAACACTACAGAAGTGATAGGCTAGCTACGGAATCGAACCGCACTATCCTCCCTTCCAATTAGACATCACAAAAATAGAGTGAACGAAGCACAGTTTTTATGGTGCCTAGTTGGCAGGGATCTTCCTGGGCGAGGGATATACCCGGAAATCATTATGAGATCTTGAAGACGACCAGATATAGTACTAAACTTCTCTTCCGTCGCACCAGATTATGATTGAGCAGACAGTGCTAATCGAATCCAGATTAGACGAACAACACTTATTCAAATTGGTTACGTACGAGTTTAATGATCTGGTCATGAACTTGAGACTCGACGGGATCACAACAATAGTCATAGCTGTACAGGTAAATGACAGAGGTCTAGCGGCTGCCTCAGAGTATGATCTACTGAAATTATTGAGTGTGACAGGGCAGTCAAGAACGAGGGCACATAATGGTTATATTCACATTAGATTTAACCTGGTAGTATGGATAAAACCTGGATTGAAGTTAAAAATTGCAAACAGGGTGGAGTGGGTTCAATTCGCAGCGCAGACGGGAAGGACAACAGCAGGCTAACCGACTTGAAGACTCCTTGGTATTATCTACACTGTAGATCTAGGTTTTTCCTGTATATACTTGTATATATACTCTTGCTGCTGCTTGGGGAGTATGAAGCTACCTCTGCTATTGATTCCTTGTGACAATTTATTGTACATGATGAGCTTGCTAGCCACTTACACAATGTTATAGAAATAAGCATTTACTACATGTAAAATGTACATATAAAATAAGAAAAGTATATTCAGACAGAAGTGATTGCAATAACTACTGAGGCATCTCTCTTCTTGGTATTGTTGGTAAGGTTTTTGCCAGAGTCATCTTAGTTTAACTACACAAGTTAGCTGAGCGCATATATCCAGAGTCACAGTGTGGATTCCGAATGGTAAATCAACAACAGACATGATCTTTTCTCTCCCCCAGCTTTAGGAAAAATCAAGAGAGCAGAGAAGGCCTTTATATATCGCCTTTATACACCTCACAAAAGCATTTGACCTGGTTAATAGGGATGGATTCATGAATATCCTTCTGACAATAGGCTGCCCCGCTAAATTGCTGGAAATGATAAAGTCATTCCATGAAGACTTGAAGGAAACAGTCCAATATGCTGGAAGCACATCACAGCCCTTTGACATACGCAGTGGCATTAAACAAGGCTTCGTTCTGGCAAGGTAAATGCTCTTGAAACACGCATTCAGAGACGCAACTGAAGGAATATGCCTTTTGTTTAATCTCGCAAGGCTGAAAGCAAAAACAAAAATCAGAAGGTTCAATATAAGAGACTTGTTATTCGTTGATGACGCTGCAGTCATCACTCAAAGCCAACAGGAGCTTCAGAGCTTGATGAATCGCTTCACACAAGCATGCAAGGACTTTTGCCTCATAATAAGTCTACAGAAAACAAATGTGCTGAGTCACGTTGTGGATATTGCACCAGTTATCACTTCCGATAACTATGAATTGGCAGTAGTGCACCACTTCACAAACCAGGGGTCTACCATCAACGACAAACCCTCTCTGCGCACAGAAATTGAAAGCCGCACTGGAAAGCTGCAGCTACCTTTGCCCACCTCACAATGCGTGTTTGGAGAAACTCCAAACTCGCAACGAAGACCAAAGCTGAAGTATATAACACCTGTGTCACCAGTATATTTCTATATGGCAGCGAAACATGGACAACCTATGCTAAGCAAGAAATAAGGCTCAATACCTTCCATTTACGGTGTCTACACCACATCCTCAGTATTTCGTGGAAGAATAAAGTGACAAATGTCGAGGTGTCACGTGCTGGCCTTCAAAGCATGTATATACTGCTTAGACAGCCCAGACTACGCTGGCTTGGCCATGTCCGCCGCATGGAAGATGGTCGCATCCTGAAAGATATCATCTACGGACAACTGGCAGATGGCGAAAGAACAGTTGGGCGACCGCTTCTGAAGTTCAAAGATGTGTGCAAGAGAGACATGAGGGCACTGGACATATATATAGCAAGCTGGGAAGATGAAGCTGCCGATCGCCCCAAGTGTGGATGCTCTCTACGGCGCCACATCAATTTGGGCGAAAAGAAGCTCTTACAGGAAGCAGATGAGATGAGAAAACGTAGAAAGAAACACCAGAAAAATCGCAGCGGAGGAATGTCACCTCAGGGCGCTTTCCCATAGTCAGTTATGACTGAAGAGGCTATTATTATTATTATTATTATTATATAGTCTTTGTTCCTCTAACAACTAAACATGGTTCAGACAAACCTTCAACGAACTCGTCATGAATAATTACTTCCGAATGAACACGGGAAATACGGAGAAGATATTTATAAATAATAAAATACTAGATTCACAGACTAGGATATAATAACCGCACAAAAGCTTAGAAATACCAGTCAAAAACACTTTAAAATAGAAAAGAAATCTCACCAAATTGTTGTTTGTCCAGAAGACAAGCTACACGGTAAGATCTCCGATGTGTGGTGGGGGTCCAATACAGCACACCTAGATACGTCGTCTCGTTCACATATAAGATTCTCACCGGCCCGGCTTGAAGTAGATCTGTAATTACATGACTGTTTATAAATAATGTTCAGTGTTCACAGTGAGTAAAATGCTAAAACAAAAATTAATGTACCTTTCTCGCCATCAATGTACGCTTCGTCCATTCAGTATACAGACAACTAATAATGATATAAAGATAATTGCTATTAACATAATCAATATTGTTGCTACCATTTTCTTGTCTTCTGTTTTTGATCTTTTAGACATTTTAATTGAAGAATATTCCTTTTCAATATATTGTTATTGAAGTACTTTCACTTGATCTTTAATATTGTCTTGAGACGAGCGATGGTGCTGATCTGATGGTTTACGCGAATGATGAGTATGATAATCAATCAACTGGATTTAAGCAAACAAAGATGCGGTTTCTTCGAGTCCACGAAAACAGTACATTTTAATCATTACATACAAGTTATATTGAATTCATTTGCATCAAATAGTCATAATCTCCTGCGCAGTCCGTTAAAATTCCATATGTATTACTTGATCTGTCGTCAATAGGTCCGACTATTTACACGCGAAGTCGTATGTCGACATTCCGGTAACGAACAGCCGTCGCTTTAGCGAAGATAAATATTATAATAATATTACATTTGTACTCCCTGTTTATTCCTAGTTCAATCATCGATACTAATATTCCAATAGTGTATACATAACACCAGATAGTTGACCCTGTAGACTATCTGCAAAGGACTTCAGCGCAATTCAATCTATATTGGGAGTAATCCAAAATACGTCCGACTTGGATCAAGTTCGGAGCTTGAAGGGTAAAACTATAACGTTGTCATGTGTTAGCATACCAACGTAACACGTAATCAAAATCCTAGACAACTTTACAAATTCGCGTTCAATACCGTGAAGCGCGAAATATAATATATATTTATAGCATCTCAATCCCTTAACGCGTAACTTTAAAACTGCTCACTACAATAGTGGCTATCATCATAAAACATGTCGTAACATTCCCCTGACCGACGGGGGTAAATAAAAATCTATTCTATGGATTTTTTTTTCATAATTATTTCAAAAACATTTAAAGATTATCGACATACGGCCCACGATGCTTTGATTAAAACATTGTCGAAGGTCGTAGTCAAATATACTACATGTCATAAAATACATTAAAACATATTAAGTTAACTAAAGAAACGTTAACTGTCAGACAGGATAGTACATAATTATCTACCTAACTAAAATTATTTCCAAACTAAATGAATGTGTGTTGTATTAATCAACATACTAATTAAATAAATAATGTAATGTAATGTTTGTAGAATATTATAGAATTAAATCTAATTAACTAAACTAAAGTATTGTATTATTGTTAAAGAAAGTAAAGAAAAGAAAAATTAAGAATACATGAGAAGTAAATAGTAAGAAAGGAAATTAATTAAATTCAGACATATATGTGGAGAAATTTAAATTTAAACTAAATATCTAATAAATGTAAGCTAAATTAATCTATCAACTAATAAAAAATAATACATATCATTTTATATCACAATTATGTCAACCTAAGTTATTAAAAATACATATAATAATCAATAGTTACTTAACTAAAGTACTTATATCAATTAATTGTGTGATATAATTTGTCTTGAAATTCTTTTTCTCTTCTTTTATTTTAATCACAGTTAAGTATTGAAATAAATAGTGTCAATCATGAAGGATAATCTGTTATTAGTTCATTCCTTATTCGTAATGTATGTTTCAAAACATTAGTGAAAAAAGTTCATTCAGTTAAAGTTGATCCTGATTTCAACCGATAATGTGAGAATGTACGTATCAATAAGTTCGATTCTGAGTTCAAGCGTATATTGATTGTAGACTGTATCAAGATTATAGATAAACGTATGGACACTAACCAAAGTCCCTCGAAATTTGAACGAACTCGATAATTCCTTGCGGATATTTGAGAAATAATATAGTGCATAGTAAGTATTACAAATGTTTTGTTTTCATGCATAAGCTTCATGATTACGTATGTCTTGTTGATACGAAATATTGATCGGAGATATTCAAGCGTCTGTACACAACGTAATTTCATTGTCCATTATGAGTAGCAAATCCGTCTGATAATGAATACGGATGAATAAGTTGTAGCATATAAGTCTTCTTAGTTCTCGAAAATTTCAGTTGTCAATTCTCTTCATCTGACGATAAAGCATGACGTGACAAGGAATCTGCCACTACGTTCTCTTAACCAGGAATCGATTCGATTTGAAACTGGAAAGGCTGGAGCAATATGGAGAATCGGGCTAGTTTAGCGTTTTTGTGATTAGCTCGTCTGAGTGAAGCTACTGCTTTTTGATCGGTCTGTATGACAAACGGAGCACCGAGTAGGAATTTTTCAAGCTTCTGTATTGCCCAGACTACTGCGAGAAGTTCTTTATCTATCACCGAGTATTTGAGTTCGGCATCGGTGAGTTTTCTCGAAATGAAGAGAGTTGGGTGAAGTACGCCGTCATGTTATTGTAACAGACTACCTTCTAATCCGTAACTGCTGGCATCTGTACGGAGCATGAGCATTTTTTTAGTATCTGGCAATCTTAAAATAGGAGGCCTTGAAAAAATTGACAAAATTTCGTTAAATGTTTTGTCGCAGTCCGCAGTCCACGTGATTTTCGAAGGCATGTCTTTCCTTAACAATGAAGACAAGACAGCCGTGATGGACGACAAATTAGGTATAAATCTACTATAATATTGAATGAGACCTAGTAAGCTCATAACTAGTTTTTTTGTCTTTGGAATTGATAATTTTAAAATTTTCGATACATTATGGGGAAAGGTTTGGATACGACCAGCCCCATTGATATGTCCAAGAAAAGCTATTTCATGGAAAGTTATTTGAATTTTACTTAGTCTAGCAGTTAATTTATTAGATGTCAGGATTTCCAATACGGAATTAAGTCCTGAAAAATGTTCCTCAAATGACGAACTGAATAAACAAATATCGTCAATATATGTGATATGTCTGGTCTGCATGATAAAATTTTTCGCATCATGCGAATGCATGTTGCTGGTGCGTTCATGAGCCCGAAAGGCATGACATTCCACTGGTAAAGAGCTTGTGGAGTCAAAAAAGCGGTAAAATACTTGGCTTGTTCTGTTAAGGGAATCTGCCAATATCCCTTGGTCAAATCAATCTTCGTAAAAAAATTTTGCTGTCGATAGACGAGTAAGTAAATCGTCAATAAGTGGATGTGGTTCACTTTTAGCCACTGTCTGAGCATTAAGTTTTCTATAATCGACACATAAACGTATATTATTGTCTTTCTTTCTGACTATCACCTAAGGTGAGGAAAATGGAGAGTTACTGTTCTCTATGATCCCTAAAGCTAACATTTGATTAAGTTCATGTGATGTCTTATCTTGATAGTGTATAGGAACTGAATAAGGACGAAGTTTTATTGGCGTGTTGTCCTTAAGTATAATGTCGTGAGCAATAACTGATGTACGACCTGGTATATCAGTTAAAACATCAGAATAAGTCTCTAAGAGTTTGCAGATTTGATGATTTTCTTGAGACGTTAATGAAGGAGAAATAGTTACATCTCGCCAAGACTCGGTAGATTGTAATGTAGGTGTAGGAAAAGACATGTGGATTTCAGGAAAGGATGATTCCTCCTCCTGCATTACCGAATAACTAGAATATTGGCAAGAAATAATTGATTTATCATCTAAGTCATGAAAGATAGACTGCAGATGTTCAGGACGAGTAAAGAACTCTTTTAGCATGTTAATATGATAAATTTTTCTCTAACCTTTAATGTCTAATATGAAGTCGACCTGCCATCAATGGTACCTATACCTTGTAGCGGTATGGCAGCTTCCGTACCCTGACAATCCCCAGAGCTATGCCAGTGGGAGTTTTACTCCTGGTAGGTTCAACCAAGCTGGACTGGTCTGTGTAGGTAGGGGTCAGACAAAAGCTGGTACCCTGGTTCTCCAGGTTGGGGGTTTTAGCATAGGGCTGACACCCCTGTCTGTGTAAAAAAAAAAGAAGTTACAGAAACAACAATAAATGAACAAACTTTGCTGCGGGATGGACATTCGGAGTCTGTGGCTCGTATGACTGTCAGTGGTGAAAGCCGAAAGGAAGCCACTGACATGAACACGGATGTCCTGACCGCAAAACAGGATACAAGAATAGGTTTTCGGAATGTCAGGACAATGTACGAGACAGGTAAACTAAGACAGGTCACGGCAGAAATGAGAAACTATAGGTTACACATTCTAGGGATAAGCGAGAGCAGATGGACAGGGGAAGGAAAAGTTAAAACAGCAACAGGAGAAACAGTACTTTACTCTGGAAGAGAGGATGGACAGCACAATGAAGGCGTAGCCATTATTCTACAGAAATGAATAGAAAGGACATTACTGGAATGGAAACCCATCAACAACAGACTGATAAGATTAAGATTGAAAGGGAGATTCACGAACACTACAATAATACAATACTACGCACCAACGAATGATAGCGATGAGGAGGTCAAGGATGAATTCTATCAACAACTGCAGAAAGAAATGGAAGACACACCTAGATATGATCTTGTTATAGTAATGGGAGACCTCAATGCGAAAGTTGGTACACACAATACATATAATGAAAGAACAATAGGGAAATGCGGCAGCGGAACAGCAAACGAAAATGGGGATAAACTAATAAGTTTCTGTAGCATTAACAACCTGGTCATTGGAGGAACACTCTTCCCACATAAAGAAATTCACAAATTAACATGGGAATCACCAAATGGTCGGGACAGAAACCAGATAGACCACATCATGGTTAACGGTAGATGGAGACATGCATTACAAGATGTGAAGGTAAGAAGAGGTGCAGATATGGGAAGTGATCACCATTTAGTAGTAGCAAAACTGAAAGTGAAACTAAGAAGGGCTGCACCAAACTGTAACTACACAGAAAAGGTTAGACATCAGGAAATTGAAGGACTCCCTTACCAGAAAAGCTTTTGCGGCCGACATAAAGAAACGATATCAATTTGCTAAAAGTCAGGAAAAGACATTGACTGATGATATAGACCAGAATTTCAACACCATTTCAACAATATACAAAGAAAGCAGCAAATCATGCTTGGGATTCCAGAAAACGAAGAAGCAAGACTGGATAACACCAGAAACATTAAACACCATAACGATGAGAAAGGAAATGAAAAGAAAGAAAACAGAAGCGAAGTCCCCCAGGTTAAAGCAACTATATAGCAAACAGTACAGTCAGCTGGACAAGGAAGTTAAACGCCAAACCCGAGCCAACAAAAGGAATTTCTTAGACGATCTTGCAAGACAGGTAGAGGAGGCAGCACTGAGAAATGAACAAAGCACAGTATAAAAAATAACTAAATTCATCAGCGGAAAACGAGGTGCAAACAATATTACATTAGTAAGAGATAAGCAAGGTAATCTCATTACGACAGCAGAGGGACAGGAAACAAGATGGGCAGAGCACTTCAGAGAAACTCTGAACAAGGAACCACCAGAGACACAACTGAATGTTCCTGAAGCTGAAAACGATCTAGATGTGAATACAGACATTCCACGAAAAGAAGAAATCATCACAGCAATCAAAGGGTTAAAGAACGGCAAAGCTCCGGGCCATGATAACTTAAATGCAGAGCTATTTAAGACAGACACTGAGCTAGCAGCAGAACTATTAGAACCACTATTTGCACAAGTCTGGAAAACGGGGACAACACCATCAGAGTGGAACAAAGGAATAATTGTCAAGTTGCCCAAGAAGGGAGATCTTGCAGACTGCAATAATTGGAGAGGAATCACTCTTCTCTCAGTTCCCAGCAAAATACTAGGCAGGATAATTATACAGAGAATTTCAAAGGCAGTAGACCACAAACTGAGGAAGGAACAAGCAGGATTTAGAAAGAATAGAAGATGTGTAGATCATATATTCACTCTCAGGAACATTATAGAGCAGTGCTCAGAATAGCAAAGACAGCTTTACATTAATTTCGTTGATTTTGAAAAGGCTTTTGACAGCATACATAGGGACAGTTTATGGAAAATACTGAGGGCTAATGGAATTCCAAGCTGCATAGTGTCAATTATAAAAAGCCTCTATGCCAACTTTACGTGTAGTGTTGGGCAGAGCAACCTAACCTTTGAGGTGAAGACAGGAGTACGACAGGGATGCCCCTTATCAACCACTCTATTTTTAACAGTCATAGACTGGGTGATGCGCCAGACAACAGATGGCAGTCCAAGAGGAATAAGATGGACAACATTTTCTACATTGGAAGATCTGGAATATGCAGATGACATTGCACTACTAGAACATTCACATCAACACATCCAGGAAAAAACGGATAGACTTAACAAGTTTAGCCAGCAGGTGGGCTTGAACATCAATTTAAAGAAGTCTGAGGTCATGACGCTCAATGTGAGCAACCCTAAGCCCATATCAGTAAGGAATCAGCAATTGGTACAGACATATACCTTCACATACCTAGGAAGCATAGTAACACCAGACGGCGTGGCAGGCAAAGACATCAACATCAGAATGAATAAGGCAAGAACAGCCTTCTTTAGCCTAAACAACATCTGGAAGTCCTCCCAATACAGCACAAGCACAAAATTAAGATTATATCAGAGCTGTGTGCTTTCTGTGCTTCTCTATGGTGCGGAATGCTGGAGAGTTACAGAGAAGGAATTGTCCTCTTTTCACACAACATGCCAAAGAAAAATTTACCGAATGTTTTAGCCAAATACCATCACTAACCAAGATCTGCTTACTCGTAGCAAGCAAGAGGACATGCACACCATCATAGCTGACAGACGATGGAGCTGGGTTGGTCATGTCCTCAGAAGAGACCCCGATGCCATCACAAGAACAGCTATGCTTTGGACCCCTGAAGGAAAACGAAAGAGAGGCCGACCAAAAACAACCTGGCGGAGGAATGTGGAGGCTGAGATGCAAAGAATGAACCAGAGTTGGGGCACTGTACGAAGGATGGCCACCAACCGAGCAAAGTGGAATCAATTTGTTGTTGCCCTACAAGACGCCACTAGGCGTGATAGCCACTGACTGCTTTGACGGTCGGCGGCTAAGGATCAAAGAAGAAGAAGAAGAAGAATGAAGTCGATGTCAGAAATTCTGTCCAAAACCTTAAATGGACCCTTCCATGCAATTAATAATTTATTATCCTTTCGTGGGAGTAGCACGAAAGCTTCATCACCAGAAAATAACTGGCGTAATCGTCTATTTTTATTTTGGAACAGTCTGGCTTTGTATTGTGCAGCCTCCGAAGAAGCTGTTGCCATCTGGCAAGCATCTATGATTTTTTTACGTAGGTTAATGACATATTCAAAAGATGACTGGGTTTCCTGAGTCATCTCAGTGTCGAGTAGCAGATCTTTTATAAGTTTCATGAGACCTCTTGTTGGAGCACCAAATACTAACTCGAACGGAGATAAACCGGTCTGTTCATGCGGTACCTCTCGGTAAGCGAATAAGATTGCTGGGAGAACTCTGTCCCAGTCTTGAGGATGCTTTACAGTAACCTTATGTAACAATTGTTTAATGGTACGGTTGAGCCTCTCAAGTGAACCATTGCTCATGGGATGATAGACACTACTAAGACTTCTTCCTATGTTAAGTGTCTTCATTACTTCAGCCATGGTGTCAGAAACGAATTGAGGACGGTTATCTGAAAGTAATTTTCTTGGAAATCCAAGTCTAGAAAATATTAATAGAAGTGCATCAGCTATGTCTGAGGTAGTTATATTCTTTAAAGGTATGGCTTCTGGCCATCGTGTACATAAGTCTACACAAGTTAGAATATACCTATGACCTCTTGCAGACGGCAAAAAAGGACCAATGATGTCTATTGCCATTTTTTCGAAAGGACGAACTGATATATCGCAAGCCTGGATAGGAGCATTATGAAAAGCTCCACGAGACTTTACTTCCTGGCAAGTTACACAGGAACGTACATACAATGATACGTCTCGTGTTATCCCCGGCCAGAAAAAAGACGACAACACTCGAGAACGTGTGCGAGTGTAGCCCATATGACCCGTGTATTGGGAGATTCACGTGCATGTCGTAGTATATATGTCCTTAACGATGATGGTACTATGACCTGTTGTTTTACCTTAGTCTGGTCCATACAATTCCTAAGTAAAATACCATTCTTGACTGTTAACCAATGCTTACTTTTATTATTAAAAGCAATATTATCATACTTATTGACCAAGGCAAAACATGTCTTTAGAGATTTATCTTCTCTTTGTCTAATAGCAAATGATTCTCTGTCTATAACTGACTGAGGATCGTTGTCATTACAAACATTTGTCTCAGTAACTGTAGTATCTTCTTTTTCCAACTCCTGAGCTTGAGCTCGTGTTGTCACAGCATTGGCTGTAGACAAGTAATGTTTTCCCATTTGGTAATTTCCTCAGGTGTGCAATCCTTGCTGCCGTAGGTGCGTCCGACTGTTAAATCAGCAATTGGATTCTGAAGGAGACAAACTTTTACTTTATCTGAAAAAATGGGGTATTTATGTCTATAATAGCAGTAGGATAATATTCAATGGTCCCTCCGAAAGTGATACACCTTACACACTCATTAGTAGCATAACGAGGATGTACTAATGATTGACGGATGCCAATAGTGGTGGATCCGGAATCCCTCAACACTGAAACTATGTTTCCGTCGACTAATCCTCTGTTAAAAATCAACGTGCCTGTTCCATCATTTGCAGTAAGACTAATGGCAGGAATAGGCTGTGTAATCTTTATCGACGTATGGTCGGTTTTCTGAAAAACACTATTACATTATGGACAACTATTTGCCACATTATTATCAACAACACATCATGACGAAGATGAATGTATTGGATTATCATTGTTGTTAACAACTGGAGGTGTATTGGTAGTCAACGCTGACCCTGCATTATGGTTAAACCTCTGTGGGTTTCTTGAATTGGAACGTTGTCGATTGTGAGTAACTGAATTTTTATTAACTCTACCATTGTAACTCCTAGGTCTGGATCTGTAATTATTATTACCATTTTTCCAGTTATTGTTACTATTAATATGTGAAGTAACATTGTATGGTTGATTCCATGTTGGATTTTGTTGGAAGTTGTTGTTTCTGAACTGAGATGATTGATTTCTGAACTGTGGTCTACCTCTGGATGAATTGTTATTCATATTGAAATTATTATTTTTATAATAATTATTGTTATCATTTCTGCGATGTACGGAATTCCTGTCAAGGCTTTGAGCCCGTGATCTATGATTACCATTCCAGATTGTAGCAGAAGCAACAGGTAATGCTTCTCTCACTTGTTTATTTTCTATACAAACTCCTGGATGTGCAATACAGTATTGAATAGCTATTTTCTCCAATTCAGCTAATGTAGGTAGGTTACGTTCCTGTAAGAACGATAAGAAAGGTTTGCTAACTGATGACAAAACCTTATCTCTCAGCATTAAATCAACAATCTGATCATACGTTTTATTAATACCAGATAATTCCACCCATCTGTTAAAGGTTATACGTATAGTCGCAGTATATTCTGAAAAATTTTTACTTGAATCAGGAAGTAATGACTTAAATTTCAATCTATATCCTTCCTCATTTAGTTGAAATCTCTTTAGTAGTAAAGTTTTTACGGCATCATAATTATTTATGACTGCTTGATCCATAGTATTCAATCCCTTCAATGGTTCACCATCTAAAAATTCACTGAGTTTTAATGCCCATAAAGATTTATAAATGTGATTTGCATTACAGACCTGTTCAAATCTAAGTAGATATGACGACAAGTCGTCAACATTTTGTTTGAACACAGGTAATTTAAACCTATAATTACCATTAATATGGGTTGATGAAGGAGTATTATGCGAATCAGCATCATTGCTATGAGACGCAATTTGTGCTCTCATTTTTAATTCTTCTAGACGAAGAAGTGTTAATTCTTTTTCCTGTTTCCTTCTATTTTCTTCTTCAACACGTATCATTTCATCTCTTGCCCTTTGTCTTTCTTCGTTAGCTTCACGTTCAATTTCTTGCTGTTTCCTAACAGCTTCCTCTCGTTTTGTTTTGGCCTCACGTTCTTCATCTTCTCGCTTTAATTCAGCTTTCTTCCTTTCTTCTTTGGCCTCACGTTCTTCTTCTTCTGCCTCCGCCTTGGCTAGTTCCGCCAATGCATAGTCGCGAAGAGTTTCTCCTTTTAAAGCAAATTCTTTCCCACATTTAATAAAATATTCCAAGGTTGCCATTTTAACTAATTAAAGTACCTAACTAGTCAATATTTATTTATATATATATATCCAAGTTTAATAATCAATGAGGTATGGTCACTCAATATAATCTATCAAATACTTATCATATTACTTTACAAATAATTGTAAGTTCAAAAATTATTTTCACTCAATATTTTTAATCACTATTGCTTATTTATGACAAACAACTAGTGGTTACATGACCTACTAGTGTATGATGCTAACATTACTTCAAGCATCCATTATTTATATCTTCAATGATATATGCCCAATGGCTAATATAGTATTTTGACTCACTTAGTCAAACAAACACTTATAGTGTGACTTACCAATCAATAAGATAAAAGTTACTTTTATTCAATATTTTATTATATTATGCCATACTCAGGCAGAAAAAATTGTTGCTACTTGAACCACAAGTGCAAACCACCCATAAAATATTTCATGTATCAAATATTTTCAATTAATTCACTATAAGTGTTTTATTATTATTATATATTAGTCTTATAATAGTATTAATGTTATTAACGAAGAACATATATAATTATTAACTAAAAAAATTTACAATACGATTTCCACAATACAAGTCGATTTACGAACATTAAAATGATTTTAAAACTAAATAAACATCACGGAAGTGACGGAGTATACTGAACTTATGATGTAGGTCAGAGCACAAAGAAATCTACATAAAAATGTTCACAAACATAAACTCTGTACAGATGACGTCATAGTTTTACGTGTAGTAACTGAATTATAGAAAGGTTAGGCATAACGAACATTTAACAAACAGCAGACAAAAATTAATCAGAATAAAACTAAAGACAATGATAATACCACATTCATATACAGAACTTCACAGCTAACAAATAATGTTTGACTGAATTCGAGGACGAACAAAGTATGCCGCAGCTTTTAGCGGATTTTTCGTCAGTCGAAGATAATCAAACGGTTCCCTATAGAACGATTTGAAATCTCCTCACCGTTCGCAGAGGTATCTGAGAAGAGATCAAATTCCCACCATCCGCCCGCTTAGACAAACAAAAACACCATATCGACATTTTACAAAGCTTGTAACACTTAAAAATGATATTAATAAACATGCCTACGAAAGGCCAAATGGACTACTGTTTGCTTTACTGAACCTACAACGGTTACTTAGCTTTTTGTGATCGCATATGTACTCCGTTCAGTGTTGGCATACATCAACGGACTGACTGGATGTATAGTACTGTACTTCCATCGTTCATTAAACTGTGTTTCTCTTGATTTATTGCCTGCATACGATCTTGATGCTTTTTTTCTGCTTTGACATTCAACAAAGGCTGGTAACGGTCACGAATTTCAACTTTCAGTTTGACAAAATGGTGATGTCAGTTTGACCTCTAGTCGTCATGCGCAATGAGTCATAATTTTTGCAAGTCACGTGAGCGCATAAACAAAGTAAACAGTTCTTGGCAATTCGAAGAAGAATAGTTATTCTAGATAAAAATTTGGTAGCAGCTTATGAAGAAAAAATTCTCGATCCCCACACTAGGGACACCATTTACTGTTGCCACCATTTTCTTGTCTTCTGTTTTTGATCTTTTAGACATTTTATATGAAGAATATTCCTCTTCAATGTATTTTTATTGAAGTACTTTCACTTGTGTTGAAGCGGGTTCTTGCTTCCATTCCTTTTTGAAGGTCAATGATTTGCTTGTTTTACAATTGGTTAGCATAATTGGTGACATCGTTCTTATTCCCTTTTAACTCCAACTAATTAGTGTTACTATTAGTGTCCTTCATCAGAGAAGAGCGGATCGTGCATTATATATTGTAAATATGTGGCTAATATTCCAGCCAACTTCAAAACTTGATTTAGTAAATAACTCCTGGTATTTTGAGTCCAACGAGCATCAATTTAATACATTATACGCATACATCACATCACAGTTAATTCATAAACAATACATTGCATTTGCAGGAATCATTTTCATTATATCAGATCTGTATCGTGCAGTCCATTCCAGTCGTATAAGTTAATTATTAGCGTTGTCAACAAAACATAGTAGGCTGTATACATGCGTGGCTGCTACGCAGACCACCAGCAATGATACCTAGTTTGTGAGAACGAATCATATAAACATCAATACTCCCTGAATTCCTGACTCAATAACCAATGGTTATCATTAACCAATTCCTGATCCATCGTTTCATCAAATATTAATACGGCTGACCCTCAAGCCCAATCTCAAAGAAATACTTCTGCACTTCATACTATATACGGGAGTGAATCAAAACACATCTGACTTGCTTCAAGTTCAGATTCGGAAGGGTGAAGTAGATTCGTAGTCAAGCGTGCTTACCAACGCTACCACGTCACAATCGAACCATGCGATTTGCGTTCAATAAAAACCCTGAAGCATAAAAACATTCTTTATTAAAAACCTTTCAACATTTAACGCGTACTTTAAACGCGCTAACAAATATAGCAGACGACATCGTTAAAACATGTCGTAACAATTCCCTGCCAGACGGGGGGAAAAAATCTATTCTATAGATTTTTTTTTGAAATATCTTGATTAATCATATCAAAATTTAACAAAAAACAAAATACGGCCTACGATGCTCTGTCTAGAACATTGTCGTAAGTCATGTCGCTATCATACTAGTCATATAATACATGAACATTATTTTAAAGTAACTAAAGAAAATGTCAACTGTCAGTAATCATTATCTAAATAACTAAAAGTATGTCTTAACTAAAATAATATGTTGTATAATGATATCTACCAATTAAATATAGAATTAACTAAATAATCATTGTACTAGGTGTAGGATATAATATAATTAAAATAAACTAAACTAAAGTATCGTATCATAGTGAAGGAAGTAAAGTAAAGACCAGTAAAGTAAGAAAAAGAATAATGAAAAAAACCTAATGTTAAATAGTGAAATGTTAATAGATTATATGTGTGTACACTAACTACTATCTAATTAAATTAGTTTATCCACTAACAAATTAAAAATGCGTATCATCTTATGTAATAATTGTATAAACATTAGTTGCTAATAATTATCATATCTATAAATACATTTACTTAAATTACTGAATCGTGTGAGAGTATTTTGTTTTTCTCTTTTGTTTCATTCATTTTCTCACACTATGCTTTTATTTTGTTATTAAATCAATAAGTATTAAACTTAATAATGTTCGTTATGAAGATCCAAACGTCGTTATTTCCATGTGTGAATCTACGGATTTGTTCCATATGAAGAATGAGTTACATTCGATCATCTTGATATACATTGTTCATAATGAAGGCTGCGTTAATATTTCCAATCTGTATTCCGTGTAAGAATGAATACATAATTATATCGAGTTCATTCAGTCAATCTGATTCATATTTCCGAACGATTAGTCCAAAAATGACTCGCATATTCATTTTCGCATGTATCGTGACGAGTAGGAGACGAATGGACACAAACCAAAGTCCAAACGTTGATAATTGAAACTTTGGATTAAGTCTCGTGTAATATCGTAATGTTTTTGCGCCGAATATAAACATACGTTTAGTTCAATGTCTCGAGTTGATAACACATCAGTTGTGTAACATGACGTTACAATACGGAATCATTAAGAATGTACGTATAGTTCATCCTTGATTGTATGAGTTATAATTGTCTTTGACTTGACTCAGCAGGATTTCGTGAGAGTGCGTGAGAGTGCGTCGGCCATTACATTTTCCGTTCCTGGTATTGACTCAATGACAAAGTCGAATGTAATCTGGATCAGATAGAATTGATAGCATACTTAAGTGTTCAACGTCAGTAGAATCTGTTGATGTCACTTGAGGTACGAAATACGACATCATCGCTAACATACAGAATCGTAAAAACGTGAAGTACAACCCGCTAGAAACTTAGTCATCTAATAGGTGAACTTGAAGTAAACACGCTCCTAGTCCGTATATGCTGGCATCTGTACGGAGGTATATTTGCGTAAAATTTAGTAGTACATGGTTACCTCAAATTTAGAAGGTATTTAACAAAAATATTCTCTAGAAATTTAGTGGACGCAATGTTAGCTTATGCAGTCCATGTCGCTTTCATAAGCATGTCTTTTCTCAAGACAAATAGACGATATACGAACTTATGCTGCATTGGCTGAGCATAGTTAGAATAATCAACCACGTTACTGTCTATTGTAGGCATGGTAAAAACAAAATAAGACAGAAAACATGTGTACAGCAGGAAAAGTCACTAAACAATCTATATTGATTAGAATAGATGACTATAAAAGAAAATAACTGATGACTGTGTATGCTGAGTCATCAAAGAATGTGATAAATAATCCTAATATCTATAAGCTAATATCTGCGTGAAGCAGAATCAGGTACCATCTGTAAATGGAGTGAATGGTGATGAAACCATACACAATTGTCCCGCTCGACAACCATACGAGCATCCCTATTGTTACATAAGGTAACCAACGCCTCACTATTCTGACCATTGAATGATGGCAGAAGACGAACAAACTTAACGTTTGCTGTATACTGAAGAAAATTACCCAGTTCCTGCCATGTAGTACCTTGTGGCAGATTGCGTACTGACACAGTGCGAGAATGTGCACTTTTACCGATATATGTAGGACTATTGTCATTAACATGGGAAACATTCACTATGCTCATTCCCCTGGATATGGTATCCTTATGAGATGATGTCTCATAATGATTGAACGTTGGGAGCCGCGCTGGTGTAATGGCTACAACGTTGTACTGGCGACCAGGTTTTCAAGGTTCAAGCCCGGGCGTCAGCGTTTGAAGGAATGTTTACCACCGGGAATTTGACTGAACTGCTCTTGCACATAAACCTCCTGTGGATGGGAAGGAGCGAAGCTCCTGACCGGGTTGGAAGGAAAGTCCACTGACCCCCCAGCCTCGAAATGACATGTCATTGGGCCAAAAGGGCTGGAAAGCTCGAGTGCCGCTGGTTAGAAAAAAAAATGATTGATCGTATTCTGAGACCTATTAGTATTCAAGGCAGTAGGTTTACGACATGTTGGATATGACTGCCTGTGAGGCAAAGTTAGAACCTTGCTGACAGATTTATTTGTCTTCATTTTATTGTCCGAAGTCATCCGGATTCCAACACCATTACTCTTGTTAGGAACATCCTTTCCTCTGTTGACAACGTCAACAGTTTTATTAAGATCAGTTGTAGTCTGATCCTGTTGCCAACATTTATTTTCTGAATTGACAGTATTATTCTGCCGAGGAAAGGTATATATCCCTCGGAATGATATATTTATTTTGTTGGGTTGTGCTGAGCTGGTCTTAGCACGTGGAGCACCCTTGGTATGTCGTACACTAGGTTTATCATATCTGATGTTGGACAATATCTTCTTGTCCAATACCACATCCAGCAGACCATCAACCCTATTTCTTAATTTAGTACCTTTAGAAGTTAGTACTGCAATCTCTTGCCTCTGCTTCTTATTTATTTTATTTAGGTTTTCATTCCTATTGTTCTCCTTAAGGAGCAATGTCTCGAGGTTAATTAACTTTTCATTAGTCACCTGTTCATGTTGACTTCTAATTCTTCTGAATTCCTGATTCTCGAGTTCAATTTTTTCAATCTTATTCTCTAATTGGATGTAAGAACTCTTCATATCCTGAATTACCACTTCGTGTGTATCAACCTTTAATCTTACAAGTGCAACTTCAGATTTCAGCTCCTGAATCTGAGCCATATGTGTATGACAATCGGTCATTAACACATTATCAACCATATCTAATTCAACCTGAACACTCTTTTCATCAACCTTCTTCTCCTCTAATGCTTCAAGATGCTTTATCTCAACTTGCTTTAATTGAGCTCTCTTCTCTTCTTCTTGACGCTTTAATTTGGCCTCACGTTCTTCTTCTTCACGCTTTGCAATAGCCTTCTGTTCTTCTAATTCCATAACATGCCTTACCTCTACTTCCACTTCTTCTTTATTTGGCACTATTCCTTGTATATCAAATTTTGATCTAACGAACATTCTCATGGCAAATAATTTTAAACGGTCACCCTCTAAACCAAATTGACGTCCCGTACACATGAAATACTCTAAGGTAAAGATGGTAAATATATAAATATATAAATATATATATAAATATATAAATATATATAAATATATAAATATATATAAATATATAAATATATATAAATATATATAAATATATATAAATATATAAATATATAAATATATATAAATATATAAATATATAAATATATATAAATATATATAAATATATATAAATATATATAAATATATATAAATATATATAAATATATATAAATATATATATATATATATATATATATATATATATATATATATATATATATATATATATATATATATATATATATATATATATATATATATATATATATATATATATATATATATATATATATATATATATATATATATATATATATATATATATATATATATATATATATATATATATATATATATATATATATATATATATATATATATATATATATATATATATATATATATATATATATATGACTCCCCGAGTCAATCAAATAATAATCAAGTCTTTACGTGCTTCTCAAATTGCTTCCCCAAGCTTCACAAAAATCTCTACAGTAGACATCTTTAAGTGAATAATCTATTTAGTCCAATATAAATCTTATTCAACAATAAAATCCGTTTATCAGTTATATATGTGACTCTCTTAGTCAATATAATGGCCAATATAGTCCCTTGACTAGACTAATCAATAAATATGCCCTCAATATTCTTACCAAATTCAAGGTAAGATCTAATTTTATGATTATTTATCAATATTTTATCATCTCATGCCCTATGCAGCATGTGAAAACAATAGTGACTTGGACTACTAGTGCAAATTGATGCAGTCCTAGTCATCAAGTATTTTATTTGTCAAAATTAATCAAATGTTTTATCCTATTAATATATTATACTTAATTATTTTATTATTATTATATCATTATTAATTTATATTATTATCATTGTAATAACAGTTATGAATTAATAAATACAAAAGGAACAATAAACTAAAGTTTTACAACACGAAATGACTCCACAATTGACAATTTATAACAATAAAAATGATTCTATGAACTGAGGCAGAAAATCGGAAGTAGAAAAGTATTAAACTAAAAAATAGGTCAACCACATTACACTAAAAACGATGACGTCCCAATGGACTCATAGACGAACGTTAAAATATACATTCATAAATAAAAGATAGTCAGGTTAGAATTAACAATTGATAGCACGAACAAATGACAAAACTGAATAAAAATGAAAACATGTTACATTAGAAATACCACAAATATAACGTAAACTTACAGCTAAAACACCTAAGGTCGAATAAATACAAAAGCAAACGCAGTCTGCCGTTGGCAAATCTCAACGGATGCTTTGCAAATTGAATTACTCGACTAATGCCCTATTAGAACGGTTTCAGATCCACTGACCTGCCGAAGCGGTATTAGCTGATCTGAAACTCCCTTTTCCAACCGCCCGCTGATATGTACAATACGACGTAAATACATATTAACAAACCATTTAGCATCTAAAAAAAATTTGACATGAAAAACATGCCTGTGAATCGACATTGACTAATGTTGCGTAAATTAACATCAAAAAAAAAATACTTAGCTTTTGAATCACGACCAATTCCAGCAATGTCAACATGCGCCAACGGACTTTGTAAGTGGAACATAGTACTGGTAAGTTCTTGATATACTTGGTTGAGGCATTTTGAATCTTTCCAATGTCGCTGACTTGTTGAATGGAATTCACAACCGTTAGTCCTTCAATATTGTTGCTAAGGTCGTGACGTCACTTACTCATGCGCATGGAATTATCGTGTCGATCGAAAGGAGAGTATGAAAACAAAATATTCTTGATCGTTGATTAATTCTTTAAAGTGAAATAATTATTTCACAACCACATCTAGCCACCATCTGTTGAAGCGTGTTCTTGCTTCCATTCCTTGTTGAAGGTCAATGATTAGCTTGTTTTACAATTGGTTAGCATAATGGGTGACATTGTTCTTATTCCCTCTTAACTCCAACTAATTAGTGTTACTATTAGTGTCCTTCATCAGAGAAGAGCGGATCGTGCATTATATATTGTAAATATGTGGCTAATATTCCAGCCAACTTCAAAACTTGATTTAGTAAATAACTCCTGGTATTTTGAGTCCAACGAGCATCAATTTAATACATTGTACGCATACATCACATCACAGTTAATTCATAAACAATACATTGCATTTGCAGGAATCATTTTCATTATATCAGATCTGTATCGTGCAGTCCATTCCAGTCGTATAAGTTAATTATTAGCGTTGTCAACAAAACATAGTAGGCTGTATACATGCGTGGCTGCTATGCAGACCACCAGAAATGATACCAACTAGTTTGTGAGAACGAATCATATAAACATCAATACTCCCTGAATTCCTGACTCAATAACCAATGGTTATAATTAACCAATTCCTGATCCATCGTTTCACCAAATATTAATACCCTCAAGCCTAATCTCAAAGAAATACTTCTGCACTTCATACTATATACGGGAGTGAATCAAAACACATCTGACTTGCTTCAAGTTCAGATTCGGAAGGGTGAACTAGATTCGTAGTCAAGCGTGCTTATCAACGCTACCACGTCACAATCGAACCATGCGATTTGCGTTCAATAAAAACCCTGAAGCATAAAAACATTCTATATTAAAAACCTCTCAACATTTAACGCGTACTTTAAACGCGCTAACAAATATAGCAGACGACATCGTTAAAACATGTCGTAACAACTTGATCTTTAATATTGTCTTGAGACGAGCGATGGTTCTCATCTGATGGTTTACGCGAATGATGAGTATGATAATCAATCAACTGGATTTAAGCAAACAAAGATGCGGTTTCTTCGAGTCCACGAAAACAGTACATTTTAATCATCACATACAAGTTATATTGAATTCATTTGCATCAAATAGTTATATCATAATCTCATGCGCAGTCCATTAAAATTCCATATGTATTACTTGATCTGTCGTCAATAGGTCCGACTATTTACACGCGAAGTCGTATGTCAACATTCCGGTAACGAACAGCCGTCGCTTTGGCGAAGATAAATATTATAATAATATTACATTTGTACTCCCTGTTTATTCCTAGTTCAGGAAAACTCAATCATCGATACTAATATTCCAATAGTGTATACATAACACCAGATAGTTGACACTGTAGACTATCTGCAAAGGACTTCAGCGCAATTCAATCTGTATTGGGAGTAATCCAAAATACGTCCGACTTGGATCAAGTTCGGAGCTTGAAGGGTAAAACTATAACGTTGTCATGTGTTAGCATACCAACGTAACACGTCATCAAAATCCTAGACAACTTTACAAATTCGCGTTCAATACCGTGAAGCGCGAAATATAATATATATTTATAGCCTCTCAACCCCTTAACGCGTAACTTTAAAACTGCTCACTACAATAGTGGCTATCATCATAAAACATGTCGTAACAAATATAAAAGTATAAGATTATTTGAAGTTGGAAAAAAAAATTAACTCTGTATTTTAACTGGGAACACGTAAATAAAGTATTTATTGTTTTTTGTTTTTTTTAGCTACCTTAATCTTATTATTGTAAAATGATTTTAAATAGATTTGATATTGATTTTGTTAATAGAAATTATCTTTATATCATTGTTTGGATAAAGCAATCTGAAAAGTGCCGTGTAGTTGCCGGGGATCTTTGATGATACATGACTGCATCCTAGGCGACTAACATGAGGTTGTTCATGGGGCTTGCATCCGCCTTATGTAATTCAGGTTGACATATAAACCGTAGCTATAAGAACATGTGAATGATGGGTGCAGGCATCAAGAATTTTTGCTGAAACCTCATTCAAGACTATGCCATTGTTCCTGAGTTGAATAAATGTTAATCGAAACGTATCGTGGACCCACTACAAGATGTCTTATGTTCTTCGGCCAGTTATGTCCTGTGATGACTATACCCGTGTCCATTCGTGTTGTCAGCATGATGTATGAACGTTAACAATACTTTATACTACAATAACTAAACTAAACAAGAACGAAAACCGTATGCAACAGTTCCAATGTCTCTTTTTCCTTCAATCTTACTTGTTATTCTCTCCAGATTTGCAGGGATGCAAAAATTTTAGAGGAATGGTGTTGCTATTGGTGCCGGGAGGGGTATTGGACCGGATTGTCCTCGAGAGATTGAGAGAGTCCATGCGCAGGAGACTGGGAGAGGAACGGGCGGGTTTTCGACAGGGCAGATCATGTGCGGACCAGATGTCCACTTTGTGAATAGTGGTTGAGCAGGGTCTGGAGTGGAGTTCACCGCTGTGCTTTGTATTTGTAGACTGCGTGAGGGCGTTTGACAATGTGGACGGAGGGTCACTTTGGAGGTTGATGAGGCATTGTGGAGTTCCCCTGGGGATCATTGATTTAATAAAGGAAACATGTGGGGACATGACATCCGGAGTTCTTTTCGAAGGACAGCTTGCAGAGCCGTTTGGGATGGGAGCGGGAGTGCGACATGGATGCCTCTTGTCTCCATTTCTTTTCTTGCTAGCAACGGACTGGGTTGTGGGAACATCGGTGGCACACAACGGAGGTGGAGTCCAGTGGACTCTGACTAAGCAGTTGGATGATCTAGATTTTGCTGATGAATTGGCACTTCTGTCCCATGGCCGTAGTCAGATGCAGGACAGGTTGAAAACGCTCGATGGGGGGTCATGGCAATTGGGTCTGAGGATGCACAGGGAGGGGACAAAAATAGTGAGAATGGGTGCAGGTAATGGGGTTAAACTTGAGGATGCACCACGACAGGATGTAGAATCGTACACATATCTTGGCGGCGATGTGGACAGGATTGGAGGAATAGGCAGTGATATCATGGTGAGAATACAGGGGGCAAGAGGAGCTTTCATTTCATTGGGAAATATATGGAGATCGAGAGAAATCGGATCCGACACGAGGATAGAAGTCTTCGGCTCAAATGTGAAGTCAGTACTATTGTGTGGCTCTGAGGCATGGAGAGCGGCAGAGACGGCGGAAAAATGCTACAGACTTTCATAAATGGGTGCTTGCGTGGAGTGGAAGGGTTGAGATGGTGTGACTAGGTTACCAGTTTGGAACTGGTGACAGGAGCCAGACAAGTGCCAGTTGAAAAAGAGATTAGAAGACGATGATGCCGATCGATGGGACACACACTGAAGAAAACTGTTGATACCAATACAAGGCAATCCTTCTTCCTGAACCCTCAGGGGGCAAGACAGGCAGAGGTGGACCAAGAAGCACACGGCGAAGAGAGCTGAAAACAGAGGTGAAAATGATGAGGAGAACGTGGAAAGAACTTGAGATGATGGCACGTGACAGGAGGACTTGGCATGTGTTTTCTGAAGGCCTATGCTCCTTTGCGAGTGGAGGGTTATGATGATGATGATGATGATGATGACGATTACCTGTTATTATGAAATATTCCAGCTTTCCTCTTCTCTTAACACGCCTAAAAAGTGTATTGCTTCTTTCTATCTTATGAAATAAGTTTCCTTTGCGCATTGGCCTCTTTCAGGACATCCTCTGTGGTGAAGTGGGATGTTATAAATATTTATAGGGGACTTAGTGTACTGACTGAGATCAGCTGTGAAGGTATCTATATCTATTAAGAGTAGTGTATTATAGATAACCTTACTTGCTACCACATATCTATATATCTCAGTCAGAATTATTTTGGAATAGTGTGATGACTACGTTATGTGTCTAGGGTATGTGTATGATGAAGTGTAAGTCACAACAACAGACAGATAAACAATTTAATTTAATCCACTACTCTTGACAACACTGTGACACTCACATACATATAACACTCTATGAGGATATCTTAAGGAGTCACTGATAACTTTTCAAATAACAATATGTATTCATTTTTGTCATAAAGGTATATGTGTCCTGATTCAATTACAAAGGAACCAGGAATCACAATCAATTTTAATTACAAGTATATGTACAGACTTTATCAATATGAATATTGTAGTGACATATATTATTAAAAAATATCCTATGTGTGTCAGTTGTGTAGTAGTAATATGAGGTAATACTGGTTTTGTTTTGTTCAAGCTCTGTTGGTATTTGTCATCATGACTTCAATAGTTTGTATTTAGGGACTAGTATTGGAGATGTTCTCAGTTCCTGATATTAAGACAATTAAATTCCCCTCTGAATGTTATTTTTACAAAGTCATTTCAAGATGAGGGGACATAATGTTGAGCTCAGCTGGCCAAATCAGCTTATCTTGCGTGATGGCGGCAGGAAAGGACTCCTCTGCTCGAATTCTCCCCTGGGCTCTGGAGACACCTCACTGATAGCTAAAAAGACCAAGGAGTATGCTGTCCGACTCTGGATTCAGCAAAGCTCTGACCAGGTGCTGCTCAGTACCATCAAGACCACGGTCCCTGAAATCAAGAAGGATGTACCTTCTACTTCATAACTAACTTATACTCTCTTTTTACACTGATCACAATACATCACAAACATTGAGTTCAGAGCGTTAGGCCAACTGTCAGCTTCATCTGAAATACTTTATACCAGTATTTACCTCCTTAATGGTTACCACGCCTCTGCACTTCCAGCATTATTTCTTTCTAGTCAATCATCCAGGTGTCAGTGTACTGTTTGGCCATTCCATGCCGTTTTACTTTCCTCCGACACCCTCTGTTCAGGCTGGAGCATTATAGGCTTTATCTCCTGTTTGCCACTGAACTACACATATATATACAGGCATAAATTAACAATTCACATTCAATTTTCATTAAAAGATACTGAATGGTTCAAGCTTACCACAATTCATAGAATAAACACAGATACGTTGATTAGCAATGAATTCTGGCACATTTACTGGCACAAATTCCCATCTGCTTATGTTCCAGGCTTTTATCTAGCAAAAATATGAGCTGGCTTCAACGCACTGTTGCTTTATCAAGCTTATTTAAACAAGTGGTTTCGAACTAACGCTCCTAAGTGATTATATCAGCGAGTCTGGCCAATCGAGCCACGTTTCGACAAGTGTTTGAAAAAATGTTACCTTCCTACGTCTCCCTAACAACCAAGATAGTATTTATAGCCCGACCAATCGTGGTTAGTCTTTCATTTGTTGCGCTCCAATCAATTTGGAGTTTACATGGTAGGCTATTTCTGTAACGTAAGGTTTTTTCAAACACGTTATAAAAAAAAATTTTATGAGCAGAAATGATTCCATGTTGTCAGGCATCCCCACTATTTTATTTTGGTTATAATTTATTAATTCCTGGACTATTTGCGTAACGTTTTACATATTCTTTGTCAGCAAGCCCTAAGGAACCCAAATATCCAAATTTAAAAGAGCTAAGTGGCTGCGTTCAAAATATGCAATTCCTTCTACCTCCTGTTTCGAAGATGTGCTGTCTGGGTACTGTACTGTTTTCAAACGTAAACCCATCTATTGTTATCTTTCCTAATAAGCGTTTTTTATGATTTTAAAACCTAACTCTGGGAAGGGTAGTGAATTTATCACTGTCCGTCTGAAAAAAAGTTAGTGCATGTAGTCTTACACGCGTGATGGCAGCATTTGTGTATCGCGCGACGCGTGTTGCATGCGTTCCTGATTTTCAGCCCTCCCTCTCTCTTTATCCTTTAGTCCATCTGTTCGTTCGTTTTGGTAACGCAGTATAATTAATGTTAGGATTAATTTAGGTCATTACGCAGTCTGCCTCTCAATGTTTTTCCAAGAAATACAGCACACGTTTCATTGAAGAAAGCGGGTATAATACAGTAAGCTTTTACTATCAACGTGAAAGCGTTACAATTTGCAGACGAAGCAGAAAACAAGGGGGATTTCGAGTACCTTCTTTGTGACAGCACTGTTATTTTACCCTTGCTCTTTTCTTTATTAATTTTATTTGTTAGGCTTCATATTTACCTAATAATTTATATATGTGGATTAGAATATTCCACGACACCTCCCCTCTTAAAACAGACATTATATGTCAGTCCTTTATTCTATATACACATAGAGAAATTTATTATTATTTCTGGGGTTTACGGTGATTCTCATCACACGGATGGCGGCTTAAAAAATCCGCTCCCAAATTGGTTTTTCCAGATATATACTCAATGCTAAAATTATATGGAGCCAAAAGTAAAGACCATCGGAGTAACCTAGAGTTCTCATGCTTAGCCTGTGCTAGAAACGATAAAGGTTTGTGGTCTGTTTGCAACTTAAATGCCTTCCCATATAGATAAATATTGAATTTCTTTATCGCCCATATTACTGCAAGACATTCTTTTTCGCTAGTTGAGTAGTTGATTTCAGCTTTATTCAACTTTCTGCTAGCATATGCCACTGGGCTTAATTCCCCATCCAATGCATCAGATCTCTGTAGTAGAGTTGCACCCAGCCCAATATTACTTGCATCCGTCCTTACTATGAATTCTTGACTTAAGTCAGGTAATTTCAAAATAGGTTTACTTGTGAGTTTTTCCTTCAATTCTTGGTAAGTCATTTCACATTGTGGTGTCCATGTAATGCGATCTGGATGTCCTTTACGTGTCAAATCAGTTAACGGTGCACATATGGAATTAAAGTTTTTGATATACTTCTGGTAGAAACCACATAATGAGACAAAGGATCTCACGTCCTTCTTGGTTTGTGGTCTCGGGGCTTTCTGTAGTTTCTCTAAATTCTTTGGGTCAGGGGTCATGTTTCCCTGATAAACTGTGTGTCCCAAAAATTCCAATTCTTTACATCCAACGCAACATTTGGTTGGTCGGGCTGTTAAATTTGCCTCCCTAAGTCGATCAAACAGCATGTTCAGAGAGTCAATGTGTTCCTCAAATGTTTCTGTTGCTATAAGGATATCATCCATAAAATTTGTTATACAGGGATTATTCAGAGGATCCAATAATTTTCTCATCATTCTAGAGAAGACACTAGGCGCATTCTTCAATCCAAATGGTAATCTATTAAACTCATAGTGTCCTTCTGAGGTACTAAAAGCTAGGTATGGTCTAACCTCAGGCTTTACTGGAATCTGATAGTATCCTTTACTCAGATCCACTTTTGAGAAATATTTAGCTTTATTTAGCCTGGCAAACAGCTGATTTGTATCCGGCAATGGATCCACCTGTCCTTCTGTAATAGCATTCAGTCTCCTGTAATCTATACAGAGTCTATGTTCTCCAGAGGGCTTCCGTAAGAGTACAACACCGGAACTATACGAAGACTCACTGTGCGAAATAATTCCTTCCTTCAACAGATAGTCTATCTCTTCCTTCAAAGCTTTCTCCTTAGCAAACGGAATCGAATATGGTTTCATACAGACAGGTGTGGAGTCTATTAGTTTCATATCATATTCCAATAGGTTTGTATGCCCTGGTCGGTCTGTTAACACCTCTGCATGATTATTTAGAACCTGTTGCACTCTCTCTTTCTGAGTTTTCGTTAAATGTGTACTGATTTTCACCTGTGCTGCTGTCTCACAGGGGTGTAATGGATATTCAAATGATGAAAGTGGTTCCTTTTTCATCTCCATGGCGATGGACAAGGTCAACAAGTGTGTCTCTTCCTGATGTTCTCTTTCCAAATATTTCTTCAGGAGATTCACATGATAGATTTTTTCTTTCCCCTTCTTATCTATCTTATAATTTGTTCTAGACACCTTCTCTAAAACTGTATATGGACCCTGCCATCCAATTTGTAACTTATTCTGACTCCCAGGCAAAAGAAGCAGTACTTTCTCTCCCACAGCCAAATTTCTGTCCTTCGCCTTCCTGTTATAATAGGCAGCATGTTTCTTCCTGGCTTGTTTCAAATTTTCATTGGCAAGTTTCCAGCCAGTTTTTAACCGAGTGGTCAGCTCATTCACATATTGGTATGAAGATGTAATGTTTTCCTCTGCCTTTTCATCAGTCCACGTTCTTAACATAGCTACATATGGACCTTTAATTGTGTGGACCTATTTGTCCATGCACCGGTATGGTCTCTTCCACTCGAAGCTTTATAGTGATGATTTTTCCTCCCAGAATTATCATTCACAAAACGACCGCTACCAATTTTTCTTTTGGGGCTTTCTCCCCTCTTAAAATTCTTGATGAGAGATTTCCTCTCTACATCCTCTTCCTCCAGTTTGTTTAAGTCCGTTTGAGGGATTTTCGGCTTATCCTGGGGTAAGACATCTTTTTGCACTCTCCGCATAGTGGCCATTGTAAAACAGTTAAGTGAAGCTTGTCCGTGAAAAGGGGCTTCCCATTCCATTTGGTCCACTTTATCAAATCTATTTTTCTTTTTATTATCAGGCCTAATTTTGCCCCGGGGCGTGTCCAGGTCCTGATCCATGTTCCCACTTGTGGGTGTTCCCTCATGTGCTATGCTACACCTTTCTACAAAATTCTCAATGTCCCATCTTGCTTTGGGCCAATAATAATTGTGAGCCACCTTTTGAATGATGGTACCTATCTTCTCATGGTCCCCATCTGGTTTCACATGTAGGCTCCTTATTAAGTCTGCCCTATATCTTTTTGGAAGAACCAGCTGTCCGTGACCTTTGGATCTAGCTCCAGTCTTCCTATACATCAACTTGTTTTTCATGTAAAAATCTCCCTTGCCTGGAGTTGTATGACAAGTTGACAATTTTCTGAAACAAGGCTTGAGTGTTTTATCCCCAGCCTGTGCCTTCCTCATCTCTTCTGGAGTGGTATCTAACATAATATCCTCCTCCTGTCTTGAGGTCGACCTGACCTGAAGGGTTGCCATATACACAGGTTTCCTTCTGCAACGGTCAGTGTCATGATTGTCCATCTGACAATTTTTACACCACCTTTTTCCTTGGTTGAAAGATTTTCTTTCATCATATTTCCTTTCATCGAATTGTGGGAATTTATTTTTATTTTCATACCGTGGCCTATCAAATTGGTGCTTACCTTTGTTTTGATCCTTAGGATCAAATTTATTAAAGTTCTGTGGTGCCCTAAAGTTATCCACTTGTTTCTTTTTATTACCTGTTACCTCTGCTTGAGCTGCTTGATACCTTTCAGCAACATTTAGCAACTCACCCAGCCTCTCTGCACCTTGTTCCATGAGAAACTTTCTCAGGTCTGGAGCCATGGACTCTCTTAATTGCTTTATAAGGACCATTTCCTTAAGATCTTGGGTTTTCCCCAGAGAAGTCCATTTCTCCAAGTATGTCTCTATTCGTGCAGAGAACTGGTGATAGGTTTCACCTGACAGTAGTTTAGCATTCCTAAATTTTTTCCTATAAAATTCTGCATTCTTTTCATACCTTAACAAAAGAGCCTGCTTTAGCATGTCATAATTTTCCTGATCACCTCTGCTCATTTTTGCAAAAACTTCATAAGCTGCCCCACGAAGTCCCTGAGATAACTTTAAGCTCCACCTTTCTCTCTCTAACCCATTCGTGGTAGCTAATAGTTCATACCTATTTAGGTAGCTCTCTATATCATCGTCTTTCTCAACAAAATGATCTAAATGAAAATTCATAGCTGAGGTTGAGGCTCCTTGAGTAACCGTAGCATCAGAGGCAAAGGGACTGGCACCATTTTCAGGAGCATGGCCTTGAAACTCAAACTCCCTTAGTCGTAACTCATGTTCCCTTTGTAATCTTTTATCTTCTGCTTCCCTTTCTGCAGCTAATTTCCTCTCTTCCCTTTCTGCAGCTTGTCTTCTTTCCTCGGCTTCCAATGCTTTAGCCTCTTTGTCAGCCTCAATCTGCAACCTCTTAGTCTCAGCCTCAGCTTGCAACCTCTTAGTCTCAGCCTCAGCTTGCAACCTCTTAGTCTCAGCCTCAGCCTCAAATTGCAACCTCTTAGTCTCAGCCTCTAACTTTCTTTCGGCCTCTTTTTCTAATCTTCTTTCTTCGCGTTCAATAAATTTGTCACATTCCGTAGTGACATAGGCAACCATAACTTGCCCATCTAATCCTAACTCTTTTGCAGTCTGTACAGCAGCAGATCGAAACTTGGCCAGGTCCGCCATTGTCTATCAGGTAAATTTCTACAATGTCTAACCAACAATTTAATCTCTAAATATATCTAATGGACAACACAGGCACCGTGAGCTCAACCTTATTTAATTCCACCCAAGGATACCTTTTAATTCTTATATTCCCTGAAGTGAATTACCCCCAATATTTTTAATAGGTAAAGATTCAAAATCCCGAGAGCGAGACCCCAATATATGTGGTGAAGTGGGATGTTATAAATATTTATAGGGGACTTAGTGTACTGACTGAGATCAGCTGTGAAGGTATCTATATCTATTAAGAGTAGTGTATTATAGATAACCTTACTTGCTACCACATATCTATATATCTCAGTCAGAATTATTCTGGAATAGTGTGATGACTACGTTATGTGTCTAGGGTATGTGTATGATGAAGTGTAAGTCACAACAACAGACAGATAAACAATTTAATTTAGTCCACTACTCTTGACAACACTGTGACACTCACATACATATAACACTCTATGAGGATATCTTAAGGAGTCACTGATAACTTTTCAAATAACAATATGTATTCATTTTTGTCATAAAGGTATATGTGTCCTGATTCAATTACAAAGGAACCAGGAATCACAATCAATTTTAATTACAAGTATATGTACAGACTTTATCAATATGAATATTGTAGTGACATATATTATTAAAAATATCCTATGTGTGTCAGTTGTGTAGTAGTAATATGAGGTAATACTGGTTTTGTTTTGTTCAAGCTCTGTTGGTATTTGTCATCATGACTTCAATAGTTTGTCTTTTGGGACTAGTATTGGAGATGTTCTCAGTTCCTGATATTAAGACAATTAAATTCCCCTCTGAATGTTATTTTTACAAAGTCATTTCAAGATGAGGGGACATAATGTTGAGCTCAGCTGGCCAAATCAGCTTATCTTGCGTGATGGCGGCAGGAAAGGACTCCTCTGCTCGAATTCTCCCCTGGGCTCTGGAGACACCTCACTGATAGCTAAAAAGACCAAGGAGTATGCTGTCCGACTCTGGATTCAGCAAAGCTCTGACCAGGTGCTGCTCAGTACCATCAAGACCACGGTCCCTGAAATCAAGAAGGATGTACCTTCTACTTCATAACTAACTTATACTCTCTTTTTACACTGATCACAATACATCACAAACATTGAGTTCAGAGCGTTAGGCCAACTGTCAGCTTCATCTGAAATACTTTATACCAGTATTTACCTCCTTAATGGTTACCACGCCTCTGCACTTCCAGCATTATTTCTTTCTAGTCAATCATCCAGGTGTCAGTGTACTGTTTGGCCATTCCATGCCGTTTTACTTTCCTCCGACACCCTCTGTTCAGGCTGGAGCATTATAGGCTTTATCTCCTGTTTGCCACTGAACTACACATATATATACAGGCATAAATTAACAATTCACATTCAATTTTCATTAAAAGATACTGAATGTTTCAAGCTTACCACAATTCATGGAAATAAACACAGATACGTTGACTAGCAATGAATTCTGGCACAAATACTGGCACAAATTCCCATCTGCTTATGTTCCAGGCTTTTATCTAGCAAAAATATGAGCTGGCTTCAACGCACTGTTGCTTTATCAAGCTTATTTAAACAAGTGGTTTCGAACTAACGCTCCTAAGTGATTATATCAGCGAGTCTGGCCAATCGAGCCACGTTTCGACAAGTGTTTGAAAAAATGTTACCTTCCTACGTCTCCCTAACAACCAAGATAGTATTTATAGCCCGACCAATCGTGGTTAGTCTTTCATTTGTTGCGCTCCAATCAATTTGGAGTTTACATGGTAGGCTATTTCTGTAACGTAAGGTTTTTTCAAACACGTTATAAAAAAAATTTTATGAGCAGAAATGATTCCATGTTGTCAGGCATCCCCACTATTTTATTTTGGTTATAATTTATTAATTCCTGGACTATTTGCGTAACGTTTTACATATTCTTTGTCAGCAAGCCCTAAGGAACCCAAATATCCAAATTTAAAAGAGCTAAGTGGCTGCGTTCAAAATATGCAATTCCTTCTACCTCCTGTTTCGAAGATGTGCTGTCTGGGTACTGTACTGTTTTCAAACGTAAACCCATCTATTGTTATCTTTCCTAATAAGCGTTTTTTATGATTTTAAAACCTAACTCTGGGAAGGGTAGTGAATTTATCACTGTCCGTCTGAAAAAAAGTTAGTGCATGTAGTCTTACACGCGTGATGGCAGCATTTGTGTATCGCGCGACGCGTGTTGCATGCGTTCCTGATTTTCAGCCCTCCCTCTCTCTTTATCCTTTAGTCCATCTGTTCGTTCGTTTTGGTAACGCAGTATAATTAATGTTAGGATTAATTTAGGTCATTACGCAGTCTGCCTCTCAATGTTTTTCCAAGAAATACAGCACACGTTTCATTGAAGAAAGCGGGTATAATACAGTAAGCTTTTACTATCAACGTGAAAGCGTTACAATTTGCAGACGAAGCAGAAAACAAGGGGGATTTCGAGTACCTTCTTTGTGACAGCACTGTTATTTTACCCTTGCTCTTTTCTTTATTAATTTTATTTGTTAGGCTTCATATTTACCTAATAATTTATATATGTGGATTAGAATATTCCACGACATCCTCATTACTCTTTTTGGCTACCCATGGTACTTTTACACTCTTTTCTTTAGTTTGCCTTGTATGTCACCTTCTTGGTAACGTTCTTTTGTAAAACCACATCTCTGTGGCATCTAGTGCCTTCCAAAATAATAATAATTAGAATGAAAACAAAACGTGCGCTCGCGTACTGAAAAAAATAGATAAACTTCCTCCACTATTTTCTTTTCTTTCTCATCATGCTTCTACTTAGATCCTTAGCTGCCGACTGCAATAGCAGTCAGTGGTAATTACGCCTGGTGGCGTCTTGCAGGACAGCAACAAACTACTTCCACTTTGCTCAGTCGCCGGCCATCCTTCGTGCAGTGCCCCAGCTCTGGTTTATTCTTTGCATCTCGGCCTCATCAGTTCTCCGACAGGTTTGTCGTCGGCCTCTCTTTCGCTTTCCTTCAGGGGTCCATAGCATGGCTGTTCTTGTGATGGCATCAGGGTCTCTTCTGAGGATTTCTTATCATATATCTCTCAACTTTTCTCTATGTCATGTGGCTGTGTTTATTTATTATTTCAAGGGATTAGGATTACTTCGCATGTAAAGAAACGAGGCACCAACCATTTATTTGGCTCTTAGTATATATATATATATATATATATATATATATATATATATATATATATATATATATATATATATATATATATATATATATATATATATATATATAATATATATATATATATATATATATATATATATATATATATATATATATATATATATATATATATATATATATATATATATATATATATATATATATATATATATATATATATATATATATATATATATATGTGTGTATGTGTGTGTGTGTATGTGTGTGTGTGTGTATGTTTGTGTGTATGTATGTATGTATGTATGTATATATATACGTGTGTGTATGTGTGTGTGTGTATGTGTGTGTGTATGTGTGTGTGTATGTATGTATGTATGTATGTATGTATGTATGTATGTATGTGCGTGATTGAGCGTAAGAAAGGTATTATTCAGGGGTGCCCATGGAGTGTCATTGTATTTGAACAAGGCATTGATAAATGGCTGCGGTGGATTGAGCAAGGTTATCAAATACATCACATACCGAATCCCATTCAAGGGTATGTGGATGACGTAAGTCTCTTCGCCACCAACATACACGACTTACAATCAATGGCACAGAAGACAACAATATTTATGGAGACCAGCGGGATGGAGGTTAAGCCACAAAAGTGTGCAGTGTTCAGCGGTCAGCGAAGCGGAAACAACTGGGTCAACACTCGTAAGGTGGATATTAATATCCAAAGTCAAGAAATCCCCTCTTCTGATCGAGGGCGTTCCTACAGATACCTAGGACATGACATTACAATTAATAATACATCGGACCAGTTCCAAGCAAGCAGCCTTATATTAGAATTTAGATCAAATTTAATCAAATTAAGCTGTGCCCCACTACCAACATCAACAAAGATCTCATTAATTAACCCGATGTGTTTCGGTCCTCTCATGTTTTATTTTTCTAACATACACTTCACAG
>JAMPIV010022835.1:255000-456109 GCA_024509875.1 Oreohelix idahoensis
TAATATCTAAAATTCTCAAGAGGTTGTTGTCATTAACTGCTTTAATCATTTCCCCTGAAATTTCGTCAACTCCAGCAGCTTTAAAATTTTTTAATCTTTTAACGGCTTGTTTGATCTCGTCCAGCGTGAATTCATCGCAAGTTATTGGCAAAGTGGTTGTGGATGTTTCATTATTAAAATCAGGTGTTACTGTTGGTGGTGGTCTGTTTAGCACCTCCATGAAGTGCTCAGCCCATCTCTTCATTTGTTCTTTTTCTGTTGGTATTGAATTCCCTAATTTACCTTTAACAGGTGTTTCCATAGCAGTAGGCTGGTGACATAGTTGTTTTGTAATTTGATAAAGGCACCTACTATTACCAGTTCTTGCAGCATTTTCAGCTTCTACGGCCAGTTCATTGATGAAATGTCTTTTATCTCTCCGAGTTTTTGTCTTCACTTCTTTATTTAACAAGTTATAAGTTAGTTTGCAAGATTCAACTGCATTATGTGTACTTGCCGCTAGTAGTTTAAGTTTTGCTGTTTTCCTTTCTTGTATTTTATCCCAAGTATCTTCTCTCATCCATTTTTTCTTTTTATGTACTAGGTATCCGGTGGTCGCTACAGCTGCTTCTGTCATTGCTGTTCTCAGTTGTTCCCATTTAGTATCGATTGTCTTGGTGGTGATATCGTTGTCAATTTTGCCTAAAGCATCGAAATAGTTGTTCATTTTGACATTATATTCCTTCTTTATATCATTTGATTGCAGTCTGTGTACATCTATTCTTCTATTTTTATTCGGTTGGTATAACTTCTTCAGTTTAATTCTCATTTTAGCTATGCAGAGGTTATGATCGCTTCCGATCTCTGCACCTCTGTATGCTCTGACGTCTTGAACTGATGAGCGAAATTTAGCGCTTATGCAGAAGTGATCTATCTGGTTCTTAGTTCTGCCATCAGGTGAATTCCATGTTATCTTGTGGATATTCTTATGTGGAAAGATGGTGTCTGCCACAACGAGGTTTGATATTTCACAAAGTTCTAGAAGTCTTTCGCCATTTTGATTCATACAGCCTATGCCATGAGTACCGAGATATCTTTGTACTCCATCGTTGTTGTCACCTACTTTGGCGTTAAAATCACCCATGACTGCTATTATGTCATGCTTGGGTATTGTGTTGATGGTACTTAGAAGTGCTTCATAGAAGTCATCTTTTGTGGTATCAAGAGCGTCGTTAGTTGGTGCATAACATTGTACAATTGAGAGCTTGAAAAATCGTGTCTGAAATCTAGCTAATATTAGCCTCTCATTGATAGGTACCCAGCTGATAAGCGATGTTGCTGCTTTCTGTGTCATTAGGATGGCTACTCCCTCTGTGTGACGATTATCATTACTACCAGAGTATATAATTTGCTTTTTTTCTTCTGAAATATATTTTATGCCCTTCCCCGTCCATCTACACTCGCTGACACCCAATAAGTCCAACTTATAATTATCCATTTCTTTAATTACTTCTTCCAATTTTCCGTCTTGATACATAGTTCTTACATTCCAGTATCCAATTTTAGAAATCTCCTTAGCCCCCAAGATATTAGAGTGAGTCATGTTTACTGTCGAGCCTGGTTCTGTTTCGGTAACAATAGCTTGTTTTACGATAGTGAATTGTTAACTCACTGATCAACCCTCCGATCCAACCGACCGATTCAAGGGTTTCGAGGTCAGTTATAGGAAAATATCTACACCACTAGATACTCTGGTGTATCTCTTATTATATATTTATATATTTATATATATATATTTATATATTTATATATGTATATATTTATATATTTATATATTTATATTTATATATTTATATATATATATTTATATTTATATATATATATATTTATAAATATTTATATATATATATAAATATATTTATATATATTTATATATATTTTTGTATATTTATATATTTATATATTTATATTTGTTTATATTTATTTATATTTATATATATTTATATATTTATATTTATTTATATTTATATATTTATTTATATTTATTTATATTTATATATTTATTTATATTTATATATTTATTTATATTTATTTATATATAAGTAACTTTAAATTTTTTTATTAACAGGAAATGCACAAATTGGAATGAAAGCCCTTATTCACTTTTCAACAAAGTCCCACTTCGTTCAATGCAGGTGTGCCAGCGCTTCACTAATGCCTAGATTCAGCGAGAAAAAAAACTCTTATGACTGACTGCGTAGCCACCTATGCACCGCCTCTTTCACTTCATCGTCCGTACTGAACTTCCTGCCACCGAATGCCTCCTTGAGAGGTCCAAACACATGATAACCTCTCGGCGCGAGATCCGGTGAAATGCAGGATGTGGAATTCATCCCAAACGCAGATTTGCGATTTTTGTAACTGTCCCACGAGCTGTGTTCGGCCGGCCAGAGCGAGCTGCATCAGTCACAGTTGACAGCCGACTTTTAAACTCCCCGCGCCACTCATAAAACTGCTGAAGCGACACACAAGCGTCCCCATACTGCCTATTCATAATCCGGTGATTGTTTGTTGGTTTCTCACACTTACTACCCAAAAAACAGTTAACTGCACGCTGCTCTTATCTCGTGCATGCTTCAAAGTGGCGGCCATCTTAGTTATGGTTTTGGGACGTCACACTTCCCATCACGACGACGAGCTGCGCGCACTGATACCTAAGCGGGAGGGCATAACGTATCTGTAGTACAACCGTCTACTACGGGATTTTGAAATTTTATTACCATATTATGGGTATTTTTTACTCCCCCTCGTGTGTATATATATATATATATATATATATATATATATATATATATATATATATATATATATATATATATATATATATATATATATATATATATATATATATATATATATATATATATATATATATATATATATATATATATATATATATATATATATATATATATATATATATATATATATATATATATATATATATATATATATATATATATATATATATATATATATATGTCGTGGAATATTCTAATCCACATATATAAATTAAAAGGTAAATGTAAAGCCTAACAAATAAATTTAATAAAAGGAAGAAGAATGGTAAAGAACAGTGCTGTCACAATGGCTGTACGCAAAATCCCCTTTGTTTTATGCTTCGTCTGCAAATTGTAACGCTTTCACGTTGATAGTAAAAGCCTACTATATTATTACCCGCTTTCTTCAATGAAACGTGTACTAAACTTGAGATACGCAAGCTGAAACAATGACCTAAATTTTAATATTTCATTCATTCCATTTTATATACGGCGTAACTAAAGACAGATGGACTAAAGGATAGAGAGAAGGGAGAGGCATAAAGCCGAACACGTGCAACATTAAACACGCGTCGCGCGATACACAATTGCTGCCATCACGCGTGTAAGGCCACATGCACTAACTTTATTTCAAATCGACAGTGATAAAATTCACTACCCTTCCCAGAGTTAGGTTTTAAAAAACCTGGAAAACGCTTATTAGAAAAGATGACATTAGATGGGTTTACGTTTGAAAACATTACAGTACCCAGACAGCACATCTTCGAAACAGGAGGTAGAAGAAATTGCATATTTTGAACGCAGCCACTTAGCTCTTTTAAATTTGTATATTTGGGATCCTTAGGGCTTGCTGACAAAGAATATGTAAAACGTTACGCAAATAGTCTAGGAATTAACAAGTTATAACCAAAATAAAATAGTGGGGATGCCTGACAGCATGAAATCATTTCTGCTCATAAAATTTTTTTATAACGTGTTTGAAAAAACCTTACGTACGGAAATAGCCTACCGTGTAAACTCCAAATTGATTGGAGCGCAACAAATATAAGACTAAACACGATTGGTCGGACTATAAATACTATCTTTGGTTGTTAGGGGAGACGTAGGAAGGTAAAATTTTTTCAAACACTTGTCGAAACGTGGCTCCATTGGCCAGACTCGCTGATATAATCACTTAGGAGCGTTAGTTCGAGACCACTAGTTCAAATAAGCTTGATAAAGCAACAGTGCGTTGAAGCCAGCTCATATTTTTGCTAAATAAAAGCCTGGAACATAAGCAGATGGGAATTTGTGCCAGTATTTGTGCCAGAATTCATTGCTAGTCAACGTATCTGTGTTTATTTCCATGAATTGTGGGACCGTGGTCTTGATGGTATTGAGCAGCACCTGGTCAGAGCTTTGCTGAATCCAGAGTCGGACAGCATACTCCTTGGTCCATTTAGCTATCAGTGAGGTGTCTCCAGAGCCCAGGGGAGAAATCGAGCAGAGGAGTCTTTTCCTGCCGCCATCACGCAAGATAAGCTGATGTGGACAGCTGAGCTCAACATTATGTACCCCCATCTTAAAATGACATTGTAAAAATAACATTAAGAGGGGAATTAAATTGTTTTAATATCAGGAACTGAGAACATCTCCAATACTAGTTCCAATAAAGACAAACTATTGAAGTCATGATGACAAATACCAACAGAGCTTGAACAAAACAAAACCAGTATTACCTCATATTAGTACTACACAACTGACACACATAGGATACTTTTAATAATATATGTCACTACAATATTCATATTGATAAATTCTGTACATATAACTTGTAATTAAAATTGATTGTGATTCCTGGTTCCATTTGTATTTGAATCAGGACACATATTCATTCATGACAGCACTGAATACATATTGTTATTTGAAAAGTTATCAGTGACTCCTTTAAGATATCCTTGTAGAGTGTTTTATGTATGTGAGTGTCACAGTGTTGTCACGTGTAGTGGAATAAATTAAATTGTTTATCTGTCTGTTGTTGTTTTGACTTACACTTCATCATACACATACCCTAGACATATAACGTAGTCATCACACTATTCCAGAATAATTCTGACTGAGGTATACATATGTGGCAGCAAGTAAGGTTATATATAATACACTACTCTTATTAGATATATATATACCTTCACAGCTGATCTCAGTCAGTACACTAAGTCCCCTATAAATATTTATAACATCCCACTTCACCACATATATTGGGGTCTCGCTCTTGGGATTTTGAATCTTTACCTATTAAAAATAGTGGGGGTAATTCACTTCAGGGAATATAAGAATTAAAAGGTATCCTTGGGTGGAATTAAATAAGGTTGAGCTCACGGTGCCTGTGTTGTCCATTAGATATATATTTAGAGATTGAATTGTTGGTTAGACATTGTATAAATTTACCTGATAGACAATGGCGGACCTGGCCAAATTTCGATCTGCTGCTGTTCAGACTGCAAAAGAGTTAGGATTAGATGGGCAAGTTATGGTTGCCTATGTCACCACGGAATGTGACAAATTTATTGAACGCGAAGAAAGAAGGTTTGAAGCCGAAAGAAAGTTAGAGGCTGAAAGGGAAATTAAGAAGTTACAATTTGAGGCTGAGGCTGAGACTAAGAGGTTGCAGATTGAGGCTGAGGCTAAGAAATTGGAAGCCGAGGAAAGAAGACAGGCTGCAGAAAGGGAAGAGAAGAAATTAGCTGCAGAAAGGGAAGAGAAGAAATTAGCTGCAGAAAGGGAAGAGAAGAAATTAGCTGCAGAAAGGGAAGCAGAAGAAAGAAGATTGACTGCAGAAAGGGAAGCAGAAGAAAGAAGATTGACTGCAGAAAGGGAAGAGAAGAAATTAGCTGCAGAAAGGGAAGCAGAAGATAAAAGATTACAAAGGGAACATGAGTTACGACTAAGGGAGTTTGAGTTTCAAGTCCATGCTCCTGAAAATGGTGCCAGTCCCTTTGCCTCTGATGCTACGGTTACTCAGGGAGCCTCAACCTCAGCTATGAATTTTTATTTAGATCATTTTGTTGAGAAAGACGATGATATAGAGAGCTATCTAAATAGGTATGAACTATTAGCTACCACGTATGGGTTAGAGAGAGAAAGGTGGAGCTTAAAGTTATCTCAAGGACTTCGTGGGGCAGCTTATGAAGTTTTTGCAAAAATGAGCAGAGGTGATCAGGAAAATTATGACATGCTAAAGCAGGCTCTTTTGTTAAGGTATGAAAAGAATGCAGAATTTTATAGGAAAAAATTTAGGAATGCTAAACTACTGTCAGGTGAAACCTATCACCAGTTCTCTGCACGAATAGAGACATACTTGGAGAAATGGACTTCTCTGGGGAAAACCCAAGATCTTAAGGAAATGGTCCTTATAGAGCAATTAAGAGAGTCCATGGCTCCAGACCTGAGAAAGTTTCTCATGGAACAAGGTGCAGAGAGGCTGGGTGAGTTGCTAAATGTTGCTGAAAGGTATCAAGCAGCTCAAGCAGAGGTAACAGGTAATAAAAAGAAACAAGTGGATAACTTTAGGGCACCACAGAACTTTAATAAATTTGATCCTAAGGATCAAAATAAAGGTAAGCACCAATTTGATAGGCCACGGTATGAAAATAAAAATAAATTCCCACAATTCGATGAAAGGAAATATGATGAAAGAAAATCTTTCAACCAAGGAAAAAGGTGGTGTAAAAATTGTAAGATGAACAATCATGACACTGACCATTGTAGAAGGAAACCTCCTCATTGTGCTGCTATGACATCGGGGAAAAAGGAAAAGAAGGTCAAACCTGAAGAACTACAGGAACCATACCACCCCCCAGTGTGTGAAGATGTCATCTGTAATGGTGTCACTATAAGGTGTTTATATGATACCGGTTTAGATTACGATTCCGTTGTGAGTTCTCACCTGGTGCAGGCCGATCAATACACCACAGAAACAGTGGAGATTCAAACTGCAACCAAGGATGTAGCTACCATGACACTTCCCGTCGCCCGAATAAAAGTGAAAACGCGATATGTGGAAGGAATCATAAAAGCAGCAGTGATAAATGAGCCAATCTACCCTCTAATATTGGGGTGTAGATATGTCTTCTTGGGGAATCCCAAGAGACCTGTGATATTGGCAACAGTGCAGACCAGATCACAGTCAAAAAAGGAGGAGGATAATCCCATAAATACTCACCCAGATGAGATGAGGAAGGCACAGGCTGAGGACAAAACACTCAAGCCATGTTTCAAGAAGTTGCCCAAATCTCATACACCTCCAGGCAAGGGAGAGTTTTATATGAAGAACAAACTGATATATAGGAAGGCTGGATCTGAATCCAATGGTCACGGACAGCTGGTCCTTCCCACTTCATATAGGACTAAAGTGTTGGAACTAGGGCATGCGATTCCCTTCAGTGGTCATATGGGAATCAGCGCAACAGGACAGCGAATAGCTTGTCACTATTTCTGGCCAGGAATAACTGAAGATATCAAACGATATGTAAAATCCTGTCCAGAGTGCCAACGAGTAGCACCTAAACATTGGACTGCACCAGCAACTCTGGGGGAAATGCCCATAGTGGGAACACCCTTTGAGAGAGTTGCCGTGGATCTTGTGGGACCTCTCACCCGAACCAAGAGAAGGAACAGCTACATTCTGACTCTGGTGGACACTTGTTCTATGTGGGGAGAGGCTGTAGCCCTGTCATCGATTGATTCTAAACATGTGGCAGAGGCATTGCTCACAATTTTCACAAGGTTAGGCTTTCCCAATCAAATCTTGACTGATAATGGCTCTCAGTTCAAGGGGAAACTAACTGAAGAAGTTTTCAGGATCTTCCAGGCCAAACACTTCCATTGTAGTGTGTATCATCCCCAAGGGAACGGCCAAGTGGAAAGATTTAACGGCACATTGATGTCGATCCTGAGAAAGTTGGCACACGAAAAACCAGATACATGGGACCAGTACCTGCACGCCGCCCTCTTTGCTTATCGGGAGGTACCCCATAGTTCAACCGGTATGGCCCTGGCAACATTATTGTTTGGAAGGCCAATAAAAGGTCCACTCGAAGCTTTGTTAAGAACGTGGACTGATGAAAAGGCAGAGGAAAACATTACATCTTCATACCAATATGTGAATGAGCTGACCACTCGTTTAAAAACTGGCTGGAAACTTGCCAATGAAAATTTGAAACAAGCCAGGAAGAAACATGCTGCCTATTATAACAGGAAAGCGAAAGACAGAAATTTGGCTGTGGGTGAGAAGGTACTGCTTCTTCTCCCCGGGAGTCAGAATAAGTTACAAATTGGATGGCAGGGTCCATATACAGTTCTAGAGAAGGTGTCTAGAACAAATTATAAGATAGATAAGAAGGGGAAAGAAAAAATCTATCATGTGAATCTCCTGAAGAAATATTTGGAAAGAGAACATCAGGAAGAGACACACTTGTTGACCTTGTCCATCGCCATGGAGATGAAAAAGGAACCACTTTCATCATTTGAATATCCATTACACCCCTGTGAGACAGCAGCACAGGTGAAAATCAGTACACATTTAACGAAAACTCAGAAAGAGAGAGTGCAACAGGTTCTAAATAATCATGCAGAGGTGTTAACAGACCGACCAGGGCATACAAACCTATTGGAATATGATATGAAACTGACAGACCCCACACCTGTCTGTATGAAACCATATTCGATTCCGTTTGCTAAGGAGAAAGCTTTGAAGGAAGAGATAGACTATCTATTGAAGGAGGGAATTATTTCACACAGTGAATCCTCATATAGTTCCGGTGTTGTACTCTTAAGGAAGCCCTCTGGAGAACATAGACTCTGTATAGATTACAGGAGACTGAATGCTATTACAGAAGGACAGGTGGATCCATTGCCGGATACAAATCAGCTGTTTGCCAGACTAAATAAAGCTAAATATTTCTCAAAAGTGGATCTGAGTAAAGGATACTATCAGATTCCAGTAAAGCCTGAGGTTAGACCATACCTAGCTTTTAGTACCTCAGAAGGACACTATGAGTTTAATAGATTGCCATTTGGATTGAAGAATGCGCCTAGTGTCTTCTCTAGAATGATGAGAAAATTATTGGACCCTCTGAATAATCCATGTATAACAAATTTCATGGATGATATCCTGATAGCAACAGAAACATTTGAGGAACACATTGACTCTCTGAACATGCTGTTTAATCGACTTAGGGAGGCAAATTTAACAGCCCGACCAACCAAATGTTGCGTTGGATGTAAAGAATTGGAATTTTTGGGACACACAGTTTATCAGGGAAACATGACCCCTGACCCAAAGAATTTAGAGAAACTACAGAAAGCCCCGAGACCACAAACCAAGAAGGACGTGAGATCCTTTGTCTCATTATGTGGTTTCTACCAGAAGTATATCAAAAACTTTAATTCCATATGTGCACCGTTAACTGATTTGACACGTAAAGGACATCCAGATCGCATTACATGGACACCACAATGTGAAATGACTTACCAAGAATTGAAGGAAAAGCTCACAAGTAAACCCATTTTGAAATTACCTGACTTAAGTCAAGAATTCATAGTAAGGACGGATGCAAGTAATATTGGGTTAGGTGCAACTCTACTACAGAAATCAGATGCATTGGATGGGGAATTAAGCCCAGTGGCATATGCTAGCAGAAAATTGAATAAAGCTGAAATCAGTTACTCAACTAGCGAAAAAGAATGTCTTGCAGTAATATGGGCAATAAAGAAATTCAATATTTATCTGTATGGGAAGGCCTTTAAGTTGCAAACAGACCACAAACCTTTATCGTTTCTAGCACAGGCTAGGCATGAGAACTCCAGGTTACTCCGATGGTCTTTACTTTTGGCTCCATATAATTTTAGCATTGAGTATATATCTGGAAAAACAAATTTGGGAGCGGATTTTTTAAGCCGCCATCCGTGTGATGAGAATCACCGTAAACCCCAGAAATAATAATAAATTTCTCTATGTGTATATAGAATAAAGGACTGACATATAATGTCTGTTTTAAGAGGGGAGATGTCGTGGAATATTCTAATCCACATATATAAATTAAAAGGTAAATGTAAAGCCTAACAAATAAATTTAATAAAAGGAAGAAGAATGGTAAAGAACAGTGCTGTCACAATGGCTGTACGCAAAATCCCCTTTGTTTTATGCTTCGTCTGCAAATTGTAACGCTTTCACGTTGATAGTAAAAGCCTACTATATTATTACCCGCTTTCTTCAATGAAACGTATACTAAACTTGAGATACGCAAGCTGAAACAATGACCTAAATTTTAATATTTCATTCATTCCATTTTATATACGGCGTAACTAAAGACAGATGGACTAAAGGATAGAGAGAAGGGAGAGGCATAAAGCCGAACACGTGCAACATTAAACACGCGTCGCGCGATACACAATTGCTGCCATCACGCGTGTAAGGCCACATGCACTAACTTTATTTCAAATCGACAGTGATATAATTCACTACCCTTCTCAGAGTTAGGTTTTAAAAAACCTGGAAAACGCTTATTAGAAAAGATGACATTAGATGGGTTTACGTTTGAAAACATTACAGTACCCAGACAGCACATCTTCGAAACAGGAGGTAGAAGAAATTGCATATTTTGAACGCAGCCACTTAGCTCTTTTAAATTTGTATATTTGGGTTCCTTAGGGCTTGCTGACAAAGAATATGTAAAACGTTACGCAAATAGTCTAGGAATTAACAAGTTATAACCAAAATAAAATAGTGGGGATGCCTGACAGCATGAAATCATTTCTGCTCATAAATTTTTTTTATAACGTGTTTGAAAAAACCTTACGTACGGAAATAGCCTACCATGTAAACTCCAAATTGATTGGAGCGCAACAAATATAAGACTAAACACGATTGGTCGGACTATAAATACTATCTTTGGTTGTTAGGGGAGACGTAGGAAGGTAAAATTTTTTCAAACACTTGTCGAAACGTGGCTCCATTGGCGAGACTCGCTGATATAATCACTTAGGAGCGTTAGTTCGAGACCACTAGTTCAAATAAGCTTGATAAAGCAACAGTGCGTTGAAGCCAGCTCATATTTTTGCTAAATAAAAGCCTGGAACATAAGCAGATGGGAATTTGTGCCAGTATTTGTGCCAGAATTCATTGCTAGTCAACGTATCTGTGTTTATTTCCATGAATTGTGGGACCGTGGTCTTGATGGTATTGAGCAGCACCTGGTCAGAGCTTTGCTGAATCCAGAGTCGGACAGCATACTCCTTGGTCCATTTAGCTATCAGTGAGGTGTCTCCAGAGCCCAGGGGAGAAATCGAGCAGAGGAGTCTTTTCCTGCCGCCATCACGCAAGATAAGCTGATGTGGCCAGCTGAGCTCAACATTATGTACCCCCATCTTAAAATGACATTGTAAAAATAACATTAAGAGGGGAATTAAATTGTTTTAATATCAGGAACTGAGAACATCTCCAATACTAGTTCCAATAAAGACAAACTATTGAAGTCATGATGACAAATACCAACAGAGCTTGAACAAAACAAAACCAGTATTACCTCATATTACTACTACACAACTGACACACATAGGATACTTTTAATAATATATGTCACTACAATATTCATATTGATAAATTCTGTACATATAACTTGTAATTAAAATTGATTGTGATTCCTGGTTCCATTTGTATTTGAATCAGGACACATATTCATTCATGACAGCACTGAATACATATTGTTATTTGAAAAGTTATCAGTGACTCCTTTAAGATATCCTTGTAGAGTGTTTTATGTATGTGAGTGTCACAGTGTTGTCACGTGTAGTGGAATAAATTAAATTGTTTATCTGTCTGTTGTTGTTTTGACTTACACTTCATCATACACATACCCTAGACATATAACATAGTCATCACACTATTCCAGAATAATTCTGACTGAGGTATACATATGTGGCAGCAATTAAGGTTATATATAATACACTACTCTTATTAGATATATATACCTTCACAGCTGATCTCAGTCAGTACACTAAGTCCCCTATAAATATTTATAACATCCCACTTCACCACTATATATATATATATATATATATATATATATATATATATATATATATATATATATATATATATATATATATATATATATATATATATATATATATATATATATATATATATATATATATATATATATATATATATATATATATTCATTCATTCCCCATTTAGTGTTTAAAATTTTGCTACGCAAAAACAACGAATTTCGCTGTCTGTCTACTCATATTTTGAAGCCACGCATATTTTTCCTGTTTTACATGCGCTGAGGAGTGTTTACCAACTTTCGCAACTGTTAAATTTGGCGATACTCTTTCAAACACACAACAGACAGAAACGAGGGCTCTACAGTACAAAGCAGTCTTAACAGACTCAATACTGTAACGGAATTCCAGCTTGAGCCACTCCAGAGCGCTTCTGAACTGTTCACCAAGCTTAGCAAGGCAAGAATTTTCTCCAAGATTGACCTGAGTAAAGGTTATTACCAAATACCAGTCAAGGAGGAAATATAATCCCTGCTAGCTTTTAGCACCAAGTGAAAGACACTATACTTTCAACGATATGCCTTTCGATTTGCACAACGCACCAGGAGTCTTTACCAGGATGATGAGAAAGCTTTTAGAACCCTTGCAAAGTCCACATATCCACAATTTCATGGACGATATACTGATTGCAACGGAAAACTACGAAGAACATATTGCTACGGTCGCTATGCTCCTCAGAAGACTAAAGGAAGCTGGTCTAACAGCCCGTCCTATGTTTAATCGGCTTTGAAAAGCTTGACTTCCTTCTGCATACAATTTCGTAAGGTTGTATGTGGCCAGTTGCCAAAAACATCGAGAAAATGCGTGCAGCAAAGAGAGATACACGTTCCTGTCTTTCACTGCGCATATTATCAAAAGTTTATTAAAAACTTCAGTGGTCTGACAGCACCTCTTACTGACCTCACAAAGAAGGGAAAACCAGATAAGGTCGTTTAGACTCCCAAGTGTGAGAACGCATACGTCACTCTCAATGAACAACTGTTCAAATACCCTATTTTACGGTTACCCGACTTGTCAAAACCTTTCGCCTTGCGCATAGATGGCAGCGGACAATGAATCGGTTCGACACTGCTGCAGGCAGACGTGAAACACCCGAACCTGTTATTTCCAGTGACCTACGGAAGCCGAAAACTCAACACAGCAGAAATGAATTATTCGACCGTGGAGAGGGAATGTTTAGCACTCGTGAATGGAATCAGGAGGCACCATGAATATATGTACGGAGTTATGTTCACAGTGCAAACAGACCATGCTTCATTAACATTCCTAGGAGCCAATAAAGACTTCAACGCGAAGATTATGCGTTGGGCTCTGCTGCTAAGCGTGTACTCGTTCAAAGTACAATACATACCAGGAAAAGAAAATGTAGGAGCGGGTTTTATGAGTCGAAATTGGAGCATGGAGGAGGAGGGTGCAATTGAAGATAGCAATCCATGGAAGCTACGGATTACAGTAGCTCTATTTCCATAAATGCGACATGAAAGGGTTTCATATTTTCAAGCCCGGATGAACTGTGACGTATAATGTAAATATAGCCTCAGTAACCCTACAGAAATCCGACCACCTTTGCTACCCCATTTAGTGTTTACAATTTTGCTACGCAAAAACCACGAATTTCGCTGTCTGTCTGGCTCATATTTTGAAGCCACGCTTATGTTTCCTGTTTTGCATACGCTATGTAGTGTTTACCAACTTTCGCATCTGGCAGTCTTAACAAGGGGAGCAAACCTGGCTTGTTTACCTCAGTTCTCACGCGAGCTGATCTGTCAATCATAGGATAGTGACAGAAAGCACGTGGGAAAAAAGATCAGACCTCGGTAGCAAATACAAGGGCGATAATAATATTTCCCGACCACCTTTGATGTCCGTACATTTCAGGGCACGTAAAGCTTTGATCTGGGGAATCGGACGGAAATACAAAAGGGGCCCGTTTGCATGGCCCATGTCCTTTGATGTCGTCGGCATCGCGAGTAGAGCGAACAGTAAAATCCTTTTCTCGGAAACGAAGCTCCTTGATTTCCCCTGCTATGCCGAAGGTGTGAATTGTCACATCCTTTAGAGATAATTGCACAAAATCTGTATATATATATACTGCGTTCTCTCCAAGTCAGTTATCAAGTCTCTCAGAAAATTTTTGATAGTCTGAACGCGTACGCCAGAACATATGTGGAATAGTGCGTTAATAGCCTTCGTTGGGATTTATTCTGTTTTCTGATAATAATATCAGTTGTGCGTAAGTGTTAAAGGTGTTAACGTTTTACCATTTTATTCACTGTGATTCCCTAGCCTAAGACTAGTGAAATAGCAAACGCATAGATATTTTCTTACCAGTTGTTCAGTTTAATGTAAAATCCACCAACCATTTTTTTACACCAGAAGATATCGTTTAGCTGACTAAGTATAATGCTATGAGTGGCAGAGTAGAATTCGCATTATATTTCATTGTGTGTAATTTTCTAAATGACTAGTGTTTAATATCATGTGTCAAAACAATAGACGCCGACAATCAAATAGCTAGTAATGGCAGGCGATATTTGTTAAGTGCGCGTAGTTATAATTAAATTATAACTGACATTGTGCGCTGATTGTTTTACCGGGTCGGTGGGGGGTGGGGGAGGGGAAGCGGCATGCCTAAAACCCAACCTGTACTCGCTAAGCGAAGCGCGATAAGATAGGCTGAGACACCTTGTGCCCTTTAATTTAATTAGGTGACGGAGAGGATAAGAGATAGTATAGGATATTGGCATTTAGTTAAATGTTCTTTTCTTCCTAATATAGTGCTTGATCAAACCAGCGGCCAGCGGTTTTCTATTGTGGTCCTTTCCTCAGTTACTGAAGGAGTAATAGTTGTCGTTTTTTTCATTGGCGTTTGTCCCCAGTACAGGTGTGAACAGGAAATGCCAAGGCGACAAACTAACATTTTAACTGTAAATTTGAGTTAACTGGACTTACAAAATACACAGATTGTTTATTCAATTTATCAGCCCGCTGTGGCAATATACATAACATTTTTTCCCGACTTCTGACAGTTGTTTTCCCAAGTGGATTTTTTCCAGGAGAATACGCTGTTTCATAATCGGCACTCACCCCAGAGCAAGCCAATAGGATTTATCATCATCATCTTAATTAACAGTTTTTAGCAACCAGATGTTGTCTTTAGCTATTGGAAGTACTGTCTACTGTGAACACAAGATCGCTGGGTTTTTTTTTTTTTGCTACATGAAATATTTGATGTGACATTGCATATCCAAGAATCAACCACCAAATTAGGCGTCCCCCATTATAAAAATTATTTATTAGTGGAGGGACTGGGGCCCACTTCGGATGATAAAACTACTGGATCATGATACATATGCATGGATGTTTACGTTCAAGAGTGTTAAACCAGGTTTAGGTAAAGCGTGATTGATGTGGCCACGAATGACAGAGTGAGAGTCAATATTTTCTAGTTACGGAAACTGTACCATCCTTTATTTCCTTTGCAAATACTGTTATTTTATTGGATAGCTAAGTAGGAACTTTGTTCTTTTCTTTACTGTCTATTCTATAACCTAGTGTTAAATCTTGGACCTTTTGGGTTATTAACTTCTTTTGGGATCCTTTTCTCAACAAAGGGGGAGGGCACTTATTGACTTATTGGGTTATTTTCCTATGTATATAAACATGATTATATTGATTTCTATTTGTTTGATGTTGTAAAAGTTTAAGTGATAATAAACTAAACAAGAACTTTACTTGTGTGTTGGTCAGATCCATTTACCATAGTTTTCACGTTTGTCTGTCTTGTTGTCACGTAATTGTGTGTGTGTTTGAGTAGTAAACTAATAATTATACTTATAGGGAGGTTTGACAGATCTTCTTATACTAAAGATAGTCGTATAGATAGGCTGACTAGAGAAACCACTCATTCCAGAGACTGATCGTCATCTTAATCTATTCACTCGTGGAATCTATTCTAACACCTTTCTTTCTCATATACCCCCACCTTCTGCTCTACTCAGACGGGACTAACTATCTCTCTAACCTATCTAAAAATGTACGACAATATATATATATATATATATATATATATATATATATATATATATATATATATATATATATATATATATATATATATATATATATATATATATATATATATCTTGCGTTAGTGGTTTCAGTAGTAACTAGTTTAACACAAAATTAATTTGTCAACCCCACGTTAAGGTCTCACAGTCTTCTTTCTTCTTTGGTCCTTTGGTCGCTTACTAACAAAACAATTAATGACAATCACGCCTTGTGGCGTCTTGTATGGCAGCAACAGATTGTCTCTACTTTGCTCGGTCGACATCCATCCTTCGTGTGGTGCCCCAGCACTTGTTCATATTAGCATCTCTGCTTCCACAGTTCTCCGCCAGGTGGCTTTTGGCCGACCTTGCTTTTGCTCTCCTTCTGGAGTCTATAGCATGGCAATTCTGGTGATGGTGTCATGGTCTCTTCTGAGGATGTGATTGACCCAATTCCAGCGTCCACCCGCTATGATGGTGCGCATGTCCTCTTGGTGGTTACGATTTATCAGTTCTTGGTTAGTGATGGTGTTCGGCCAGAAAATTCTAAGAGTTTTCCTTAGGCAGGTTGTGTGTAAAGTGGACAATTTGGATATTTCCTGTTCTGTTACTCTCCAGCATTCTGCACTGTACAGAAGTACAGAAATTACGCAGCTCTCATATATTTTTAATTTAGTGTTTGTACTGCACCACTGGAAGGATTCCTAGATTTTGTTTAACACATTAACTACCGAATTGAAAAACACACTGTGGCTGAATTAAATTTTTTTCCTATTTTCATCCTGTAGGTGTTTGCACAAAGTAAGCTGCAGTTTTCGTAATTGTTTACAGATTTTTATGAATTACACGTCATTTTAAAGATAAATGAATGCACTATTACAATAAATACCGGTTGCAACTCTAATAGAGGTTGTTGCTATTTAACGGCCCTCCGATGGCCGAGGACTTGCAATATTTTCACAATTATGACTGCTTGCGCCCCATCTCTCTCAAAATCACAATTTCAATCAATGTGCACACCGTTTTCACTCTTGTCCTCGTCGCTAGATCTATCAGTCAATTGTTAAAAAACACGTTTATATCCTATTCAGCCGTTAGACGAGATGTACACGCATTTTTTGTAGTCCTATCACTAGTTGCCACGGTAAACAGTTTTACATGATTTGGTAACTAACCCAAAACGCTGAAAAATATGAACATAATATCAATTTTCCAGTGTTCTACAACAACCATGCTTTGGGAATTTGTTTTCCGGTGGCAACTTAAAATCTCGAACCAGATCAGATAGTTTTTCAGTACATTTTTCATTCGTTTTATTACTAAAATTAGATTGGCGCTCTGAGCGGCTTGCGGTCCAAATGTGATTATTTTGTGAGCCGCTGACAGCGGCTTGCGGTAGTTAATGTGTTAAGTTGGCGAACGCTGTTCTGGCTTTTTTCATTCGGCTACTGATTTCTTTGCTTGTTCTGCCATCTGGTTTTACTTTGCTTCCTAAGTATGTGAAGGTGTTTGTATTTTCCAGCTCTATGTCCCTTATTTTTATGAGTGCAGGACTTGTTACATTTAGTGTCATGACTTCTGTCTTCTTGAGATTAATGTTTAGTCCCACCTGTTGGCTATGTTTATTCAGGCAGTCTGTTTTCTCTTGGATGTGTTGATGTGAGTGTGCGAATAGTGCAATATCATCTTTATATACTAGAACCTCCAGTGTAGAGAATGCTGCCCATCAAATTCATCTAGGGGCATCCGCTGTTGTCTGGCGCATCACACAGTCCATGGCAGTTAAAAACACAGTGGTTGTTATGGGGCATCCAAACCACACTCCTGTTTTCATCTCAAAAGTTAGATTGCTCTGCCCAACACTGCATGTGAAACTAGCAGACAGGTTTTGAGTTATGGAGACCATGCATTTAGGGATTCCATAAATCTTCAGTATGCTGGCCCTGTGCAGGTTTTTAAACGCCTTTTCAAAGTTAAGAAATTTTATATACAGCTGCCTTTGCCATTCTGAACACTGCAATGTTATGTTCCTGAGGGTGAATATATGATCTGCACAATGTCTGTTTCTTCTGAATTCTGCTTGTTCCTTCCTCAGTTTATGTTCTACTGATCTTGAAATTCTTTGTAATTATTCTGCTCAATATTTTGCTAGGAACTGACAGAAGATTAATTCCTCTCCAGTTGTTGCAGTAAGTGATGTTTCCTTCTTTGGCAATTTAGTAAATATTCCTTTGTTCCTCTTCACTGGTGTTGTCTCTGGTTGCCAGATTTGTGCACACAGTGGTTCTAATAACTCAGCCATTAATACAGGATCTATTTTAAATAGCTCTGCGTTTAGGTTGTCATGGCCTGGAGCTTCTCCGTTCTTCAACCCGTTGATATCTATGATGATTTGTTCCCTACGTGGAATATCTATATTTATATCTAGATAATTTTCGGCCTCTGGAATGTTCAGTTGTTACTCTCGAAGTGTTTTATTTAGTGTTTCCCTGAAGTGTTCTGTCAATCTCGCTTCTTGCCCCTGTTCTGTGGTGACGAGATTTCCGTTCGTTTCTCTAACAAGTTTAATGTTGTTTGCGCCGCTCTGTTTTCCACCGATCGCTTTTATTCTTTGTACACTGTGCTTTATTCATTACTCAGTGCTGCTGCTTCTGCCAGACTGTAACGTTATCTATGAATCTCCTTTTGTCAGCTTGGGGTTGAAGTTTTTTTGATTGCTCAGATGACTATACTGTTCACTATATATTTCCTTCAGCCTCCGGGACTTTGCTTATATTTTATGTCTTTTGATTTCTTTTCTCATTCAGGGGTTTTCAACGTTTCTGAAGTTATCCAATCATTTGTTTTCCTTTCCTGGAATCCCAAGCAGGTGTTGCTGCTTTCTCTATATACTAACATCTTGAACTGCTGTCTCTTCTTTGCTCTTGGCAGTTTGGTAGCGTTTCTTTATCTCAGATACAAATGCTTTTCTCGTGCGAGGGGTCCTTCAATCTACTGGGTCCTTCAATCTACTGATTTCAAATCTTTTCAGTTTTGTTATTTTTGGCTCAGTAGCCCTGATCTTCATCTTCATTCTTGCTAGTACTAGGTGGTGATCACTTCCCACGTCTGCGCCTGTTCTTCCTTTCACATCTTGCAAAGCATGCCTCTATGTGCCGTGGATCATTACGTGGTCTATCTGTTTTATGTCGCATCCATTTTGTTACTCTCACGTTAATTTGTGGATTTCCTTGTGTGGAAGAAGTGTTCCACAAGTGTCAAGGCGGTAAATGCCTCAAAAGCCTATAATGTGTCACCATTTTTATTTGATATTCCGCTGCCGTGTCTTCTAATTACTCTTTTGTTGTACGAATAATGTGTTCCAATCTTAACATTGAGGTCTTAAATTACTGTGGTAAGATCATACCTTGGGGTACCTTCCATTTCTTTTTGTAGTTGTTGGTAAAATGCATCATTGTCCTCTTTCTTACTGTCGTTTGTTGGTGCATAGCAGAGTATTATGGTGCACATAATATTATGGTGATGTTAGTGAATCTCCCTCTCAGTCTCGCTCTTATTAATCAATTGTTGATTGGCTTCCATTCCAATAATGATCTTTCTATGCCCTTCTTCATGATAATGGTTACGCCGTCACTGTGTTGTCCATCCTGTCTCCCCAAGTAAAGTACTGTTTCTCCTGTTGCTGTTTTTATTCTTCCTGCCTCTGTCCATCTACTCTCACTTATTCCTAGTGTGTGTAGTCTGTAGTGTCTCATTTCCGTTATAATCTGTTTCAGTGTCCGTATCTCTTTCATCGTTCTTACATTCCAAAATCCAATTCTGGGTTCTTGTTTAGCGATCAGGATGTTCATTTTCATGTCAATGGCTTCCTTTCGGGTTTTACCACTGGCAGTCATACGAGCCTCAGACACTGGATGTCTACCCAGTGTCAAAGCTTGTTCATGTGTTGCTGTTTCCATAGCTACATAGATAGGGGTGTCAGTCCTGTGCTAAAACCCCCAACCTGGAGGACCAGGGTATCAGCTTTTGTCTGACCACTACCCGCGCAGACCTGTCCAGCTTGGTAGAACCTGCTAGGAGTAAATCTCCCGCTGGCGTAGCTCTTGGGGTTGTTAGCGTAGTCAGGCCGCCATATCGCTACAAGGTATGGGTACCAATGAAGTCTCACAGTATTCGCTTCTTACGACATTCCCTGGAGAGCGGCGGACCTCAGTTTTTTTGTCTTACCAGTCATCTCGGGGAATATGGGGTGGGGGCGGTAGAAGGGAGGAGGGGGATGTCTTACACGGCACAAACAACCTACACTTCACACATGGCTTTATGTTGTTTAGATTTCTGTCGTCTGGCAAATGTGCACCAAACTTAGCGCACTGGACATCGGGTGTGACATCTCTAGAGCCTGGAATTATCAACAAGCACATGCCTTCGTCAACTGGATACCAACTCTCCGGACATCCTGAGTCGTTCCGTCCTTGGCACCACGGTTCAATATCTGTCGTGGTAACTGCGGTTTTAGTAGTCATCGATGTTACTTGGCCAATGAAAGTTGTTTCTGTACTGGTCGTGCTGTCATCTGGCAATAAAAAGAGAGGCAGGGTAGTAATCTAGTTCATTAAAGTCAATTCATGCATGATAAGAATCCATTATAAAATATATCGCGTTTCCAAGAACTCATTTTTATTGTCATATTTTTTCATGAACTTTAAATTAATGTGCATCTAACTATGCACCAAATCAAGAACCTATATATTATCATATGTTTTATGAAGTTTACATTACTATACATTTCACTTGATCACAAAAATGTATATTATCATATGTTTTATCAAATGTAAATTACTGTACATTTCTCTGTTTATCAATAACTTGTATATTGTCATATATTTTATAGACTTTCAATTACTCCAGATTTTAATTCATACACTTCTTACTCACGCCATCTCTAGTTCTGACACTCCACCCACTTTAACCTTTACGATATCGCGTGCTTTATGTTGTTTAAATTACTATTCACTATTGTACTATAATTTAATATCAGATATGATCGCTATGGTAACAATTGAATTTTAATTATGTCGTTCCCAGGGATGTATAAAAAGGAAAAGGTAAATGATCCCGTTACACGCCCATTGAGGGATATTGGGAATATGGTGTTAGGCCCATATTATCTTGACCGTCGGCACACTAGGGGTGATGTGGTCAGCATCACGCCGGCCGCCTTAACCTTCCCAGAGTTGCTCTGGTACCCATTTGGGGCTGGGTCGACCCAGGAGCCGTTTGTGGTGATCGAACCATAGACCACTGAGCTAGGAAGCCAGGGATGTATAAGAAGACAATAAATAAATATGACACGTTCTTACACCAAGCTAAAGGTTTATTCTTATCGCACGTATACGAGGTCATTTCTTTTGCGCCTGAAACACTCTGTTCTACTTTGAGTGGGCCATAACCTGGGGATATCGTTCATATTTGTCCTTGTCGCTCCCATGTGGAACTTGGAGCCACGACTGTATTTGCCCCGCTTACAGAAAACCTGTCCCAGAACATTCATTTACTCTTGTGGTAGTAGTTTCTGTAGAATTTGCTTTACATGATGAGTTGTCAGCATCAAACACAACCTCACATTAGTCGCTTGTTGCGACACCCAGACGTAGTGGTAGTCTTAATCTATCTTTGTCTCCTCAGAGACCCACGGGAACAATAATGTCAATATGGATATATAGTGTTTTATATAGTGTTCTATATAGTGTTCTATATAGTGTTCTGTATAGCGTTCTTTAAAAAAAAAAAATATTTTTGTTGTTTTTCATTGTTCTGTCGTCTAGACTGCAAACTGTGGCATTCGTTATTATCTTCTTTCACAGTGACTATAATATATAGGTGTAACGGGTAGGATGTTGGTGGACCTATGTAGCGACTCTAGCAAAAATTCACACACATCTCAGGTCAGGCTCACTGTCCAAAGCACAATGTATAATAAGTATCTGTAACGTCTAGTAGTCTCCAACAGTGTCTATAACATATCACGTCACAATGCAAGTAGGGCCAATAGAAGCGACACATCAAAATCCATTATGCTCCACTGCAACATTGGTTAACCAACAACAACAAAATCACTACAACAATCTGCGTCTTGAACGATTCCTCTTTCACAAAAACTGGCCCTCTCCAATATACTTCTCTTACTTACTTACTTAGTCGTTCCCCTTCTACCGTGAGGTGTAGAGGTTTGGAAGAGAGAGCGCCAGACCACTCCATCAGCTGCCCCCCTCCTGGCCTGGTTCCATTCCAGTCCTCGGTCCTTCAAAGATTGTCTAATGTTGTCCTCCCAGCGAACTCTGGGTCGTCCTGGAGGTCTGGATCCCTGGCTCTTTGTTTCCCATGCTTGTCGTGGCAGCCGATCTTCTCCCATTCTGCAGACATGGCCAAACCATCTTAGTTGGGACCGTTCTATTTGGGTCTGCAGCGGATGGGATTTCAGGCCCCGACGCACCGTCTGGCCGCGGACCACGTCTCCTCCTGCCACCCCAACCACCTTCCTCAGACACCTCACCTCCGAGGTTTGGATCTGGCCTCCGTGGGCCGCAGTCACCGCCCACGACTCGCATCCACATGTCAAAACTGGGACACAGGTGGAGCGGCACACAGCCATCCTCGTTTTCCCACCAACCTCTCTCCCGCCGAGGAATCCACGACCCATGGCCTGAAAAAGTCTCCCAGCCGCTGCCCCCCGAGTGGCCAACTCCTCTTTGATGCCTCCCTTTCGGTCTATAACAGCTCCGAGATATTTAAAGTGGTCGACCTGCTCCAGGACCTGTTCTCCCAACTTAATCTGATGTCTTCTCTCCCCTCGTGATACCACCACGGACCTTGTTCCAGAGCTGCCCATGACCATCCCTCTCCTCTCCAGCCCTTCCTTCCAGACTTGCAGGTTGGATTGGAGATGTGCCTCTGATTTAGCAATCAGGGCAACATCATCAGCAAATGCCAGCTCCGAAACACAGACCCGTCCCATCCTCCAGCACCCCACCGAACACCTTCCTGCTCTCTCCTTACATGCCCTGATGACATCGTCCATGAGGAGTACGAAAAGACAAGGTGACAGGACATCACCCCGTCCTACACCAGCGGTGGTCCTGAACTCCTCTGACCCATGGTTTGCTGTCCTCACATAATTTCCGCAAGACCTGTAGAAGCTCTGTATAGCATGAATCAGAGGTGCTGGAATATTCTTCCTTGCCAAACAGTCCCAAAGTTCGCTCCAGGGGACTCTGTCAAACGCCTTTTCCAGATCTATGAAACAAAGATGGATCTCACTCTTATACTCAAGGGCCTTTTCACTCAGCTGTCTGAGTGTGAAGACCAGGTCTTGAGCACTTCGGTCTGCTCGGAACCCGCACCGGACCTCATCCAACTGTGGCCCAGCCAGGCGTCGGAGTCCCCGCTCCAGGACTCCAGAGCAGATTTCACCAGGGACACTGAGAAGGGACACGCCTCCATGGTTTCCACACCGTCGACCGTCACCCTTTTTGAAAACTGGTGCCATGATGGCAATCTCCCAATCCCCCGGCATGGCCCCGTCGCACCACGCTGCCCGTAGGACCCCTAAGAGCAACAGGTCGCCCGATGCTCCCATGTACCCAACCACCTCTGGTGCCACACCATCATGCCCTGCCGCCCTGCCCATCCCGATCCTCCCCAGCGCTGCCCTCAGCCCTTCCATCCCCATGTCATCCTCACCATCATTGGTTTTCTCCTCTGTGCTAGTGGTCATCACCTCTGTTGCTTCACCATGCTCACCATCCAGGAGCCCCGAGAAACACTCCCTCCATCTCTCCATCACCCCCCCCCCGGGGCAGCAAGCAACCCGCCCCGCCTGTCCTTTATAAACCCGAGAGGGCACTGCCTCTCCCCCCCCATGTTCCCCAGGGTCCCACAGAACAATCTCTGGCCTTCCCGCGCATCCTCCTCCAGCCCTTCTCCAAATTCTCCCCAGGACCTCCGTCCCGCCGCCAGCACCCTGCTCCCCGCCTCCGCTCCGAGCATCACACACTCTCTATACCTTTCCACTTGTCCCGCTGTGTCTCCAGCTCCCAAGCACTGCCTCCATGCCACCCTCCTCTCTCCCACTCTCTCTCTGACTTCCTCCGTCCACCAAGGCGCCCTCCCTCTCCGGCTCCCAAGCCGGACCCCACCGCACGCCTCCGCAGCAGCTGTCTCCATGATATCCCTGAATTTATTCCAGAGGGTCTCCAAGTCATCAGGTCGCCCCTCCGTGCCGCTCACCGCCGCAGCAACAAGCCCCTGATATCTGGTCCCAACTTCTGGCTCTCCCAGCCCGTAGGTCCCAATGCCCATCTCTCCCGCTCGCCCACCTGGTCTCCCGCGTGATGCTGGGCAGCCCCCAGGCCGAGCAACCCCCCCAGCCGTTCGTTTGACTGCCAGCAGGCAGCGATCACCTCCAATCTCCGGCCCCCTCCAGACTCCCGCACCCCGGACACATCCGAATGAGCCTCTCCGAACAATGGCACAGTCGATCACCGACCTCTCATTCCCGGCTGGCCCACATCCAGTGCATGCATGCATGCGCCCATGGGGGAACCCTGTGTTTGCAACGATCAGACTCCGCTCACTGCAGAATCTAAGGAGTCGCCCTCCACTGCCATTGAGAGCACCCTCTCCACATCCTCCGACAACGCCACCCCATCCAGCATGGCCATCCCCTACCCCGGCATTAAAATCTCCGAGCATGACAACCCCATCCAGGCAGTCATCCACCGTCCCCCGAAGCAGCTCGAAGAACTCCCCCCCGACCTCCGCTCTCCCATCCCCACCTGGCCCATACACCACGACCAGGTTGACCACGGTCTCTCCTTCCTCTAGTTTCACAACCATAATGCGCCCCGAGACAAAGTTCCATCCCCTGACACCATCTTTTTGATTTTGGGCCATAACGCAACCCACGCCCCCTCTAGCTCTCTCAGACATGGGTACACCACTGTAGAGCAACGTGTTGCCATCGAGATCCATGACTCCTTGTCCTTTTTTCTTCGTTTCTGTTATAGCCAGGACTTCCAGCCTTGCCCTCCCCATCTCCTCCACCAGCCCCCCCCCCCTTCCCATCCACACCTCCTGTGTTCCAAGTTCCATAAGCCGCAGTCCGCAGTCCGTTCCAGTCCGTCGCCTCTAGAATCAGTCCGGCTTTCTCTCTTGTATTTCTTGTAATCATAGTTTAAGACAAACAGGTGATTGGCCTGTTGTGCCTTTGCATGGTGGAGGGGCTGCCTCCTTACGGCCTCCATGCAGGCCGCCCTCCTCCTTTTTCATCCGGGCTTGGGACCGGCATGGGCGGAGTTTATACTTCTCTTCCCCATATCTATTCAACACCTCAAGGCATTGACTTACAAAAGCTCATGCATACCAAACATAGCTCCCATCGGAGCAGAGGACCACTCATACAGCAACCACACTAAAAAAAAAAACACTCATTAACAACAGGAAGTACCCCATTCCAAGATTTTTCCCTATACACAATCTGATATAAAACACTAAGGTGAAGGCATGCACGTGGCTTGTAACGTCATTATTAAAATACGCTACTACATACACCACCTCTACAAGAGCATATGAAGTGTTTTAGCGCTGTCTTGAGGACCAACAACAACAACAGTATTGATCAATGCACCTAATGTACCGATATACGGTACATCGCATTCATTATTAGACCATTCCTTGTGATTTCTCATAACAGCCCACATGTTAACAATTAAAATAAATCACAAAAATCATCATCATCTTTTAGCTTCCAATGGAGCACATGTATTGATAACAATCATGGCACATAAAAAGTTTAGAACATTAAATTCTCTAAAAGAAAGTAAAGAAAGATAAGAATAATATATCACGACTATAAAACCCGGAAATGATAAATTCATACACGATGAAATCACACTGCGTTCTTAATCTCATCTTTTTCCACTAAAGTTGCAATCTTTTCAAGGCGCGTTCCGGCCGGGGAACTAAATTGCGTGCCTGTTGAAATTACACTCACTTCTTCCCAATACACCAATTTGCTTCACAGCTCGGGAAATTTTTATCTATAGAAATATCCCTGCCTCTATTGATTTTCAGTGACAACATTTCTGGATTTTTTCCCATTTATGTTAAGCAGCTCGGGTAAGTATGAATACGCGACTCCATCAGATATTTATATATTTAGCCTGTCAAGTCTCACTGCTCATCATATAGATGAAGCTTCTATGCTTTCGTGCCACTATGTTTCCGTGTTTCCGTACTTCTGAAGCAAAATGGAAAAGAATTAAATGGCACCATGATAATTTAGTGCCGTCATCATGTCATGCATCGGATAGCTAATAACATAATTATTTTTCGCCATGTTTTGGCGAGTGACTTACTCGCATAATTATCAACAAAGTACGTTGGTCGCCGTGACCAAACATAACTGTATACACAGTAATCAGACAATGAGAAAAAACTAAATTATGTACATGGTAAGGAGATAAAAGACATCCATAATTATAACACGGTAATGAGATACGAAAACGACCATAATTATAACACGGTAATGAAATATTAAAACATTCTTAACCGGTAATAAGATATAAAAACAACATTAAATTCAACACGATAACGAGATACGAAAACCACGTGAATTTTACAATGGTAACGAGGTTTAAAAACAACAACATTTAAAACGGTAGTGAGATATGGAAAGAACTTTAATTATAACACGGTTGTTACGGTGTGATGGGGAGTCGATAACAAAGTTATAACATTTCACAAAACAACACAGCCAAGTATAATGCCATAACCAATTCAATTAAACTCCGAGATCAAAAGCAACATCTTTTAAAGACATCCACTTAGACTTCTTTTTATATAATTTCCATAATCGCAAATGCCATTGCTTAATCAAACTATTTGTGATTCATTCATTCACTGAACGTCTCAATGCTTCTAAGCACGTAAATATGTATATCTGCTTTGACAAGTCCACTGGCGGGCAATTATTAAATATCATTTATCTGCAACTATTCCGGCACGGTCCATTTCATACGTATATTTATTTGTACTTCAGACACTTTCCTTTAAAATTATACACTTCGGGATGTCTCATTCACGACATCAACGACTTCTTCAAAACACACTCTGTCGTTACGGACGTATTCCCCACAATGCTCTCGTTGCTACTCCAAACAATTCTCGCAACCATGCGTAGACACACAAACACATCAATGCCTTTGTGTGCATTACACAGTTTTTAAATACAAGACCCTATGTCGTGCGCAAAAAGAGTCATAACAACGGTAGTGAAATATGTAAACACTATTAATTATAACGCGATTGTGAGATATGAAAACGACCACAATTATAACACGGTAATGAGACATATGGTTCCAGAGGTTGTCATAGCCGGAAGTTGTAGTGAGGATAAGGTCCTCCCACTGCAGATACATGCGTGACTAAGAATTTCATTCTTGGTCGTGACTTCTTTCTTCATCACAAAGTCCGAATTTACTTTGACTTAAAACAGATCCGTGTCACTGGTGAATACATCCCTCTTCAGGATGATATTCACATTGCGTCTTTTGCACGAGTTACCGCTCCAGTTACCTTAAACCCTCATTGTCTTACTATCGTTTCTGGTCGGGTCAAACGATCAGACTATATACCCTCTGGTCACTCTGTTTACGTGGAACCTCTGCCTGACTCCGACATCATCGATGATCCCTGCATCGATGTCGTCGATGGCATTGTTACTGTGTCCACGACACGTGACTTTCCCCTTATGCTCCTCAAATAGCCTCTCTTTTACAACGTTGCATTACTTGAAATTAATTTGTAAAATGCGTGTGAGCATAAATGAATTCAGTATAATAGATGAGAGAAAGGAAGGGCGTAATGTCAGACGGGTCTGCGGGCCCAATTCTAAACCCTTTGAAAATAAAATTCGTTTGTTCGTTCTGACGACCAAGTCCAGCTCCAGGCCTTCAGGTGTGGCTCCATTTGAGCCTAGGAGAACTGTTTCCATTGACAGGAGAAGGGGCGATGGAGAGCCACTAGCACCTTAAAACCAGCACATAAAAGCGGAGTATTCCCTTAGGCAGTGACTAAGGCAGTCTAATGTTGATTCAACATTATTCTACCAACTTATGCGACGTCGTTGGTACCAGACTGCATAGTCTACTTCCGCTCCTTTGGACATACCGGCTGCGTAGATAGGGAAAACGTGCTACATATGCAACAGTTTGATATCTATATAAATGTGCTCAGGCTAACGCCTCGGAGACGATACTCCAGCCTCACCCTATTATGCCATATGTGGAGGAGGTTATGTGTTCAAATGTTACATACAAACCGTGATACACAGATACACACTTACGACATGTAATATAGCTACATGTACATTTAACTGTAAGACATAGAAATACACACGTATATAAAGGTCTTATATCGCTACATGTACACTCACAACTATGAGTCATAGAGATACTAACATATATGGAACCACTTTTATAGATTCCATGCATTCTAAATGTAACCCATTACGGGTTGAACGGGACATTTTATCAATTGATAAAAGAACAATGTTACAAAGATACAGGTAGACATTCTAATTGTGGTAACTTCCAAATGTGAAGGAATTATTGGACAGATCTCTTCTCCTCTCCGGCAGTAGTCAGTTACATTTGTTGTGAGTGCTGATTACGTGCCATTTCCGTTGTCGACACTTTTCTTTCTCTGCTGTCAAGCAGAAATTTAGTATTTTCAAGTCATTTTACACTCCCTTCGGTGATAATTCGTCTTGTCTGTGTATCTGGTGTTGCTGGTAATGTGACCGTATGGCTTACTACACCGCCCTTAGAATAGAATGTACTTCAGCAAGTCTAATATACTAAGTACTTGTATAGACTAGTTACTAAACAAACATTAGCCATAAACCAATGACATTGTCGTAGATTTTTGATAGGGGAATTAAGACTTGGGTTGGTCCCTTCTGAATAGATTAGAATAAGTGATAGTCACAGTGAGAAGTAGTAATAGCAATAGATTTCCACGAGTGAGATGGTAGGAATGTGATAGAGGCTGTCTCTGAAATCAAGAAATCTTCTCTCTTTCACCTATCTTCTACGACAGATTTAGATTGAGTCAGACAGTCTACACACACACACACACACACACACACACACACACACACATATATATATATATATATATATATATATATATATATATATATATATATATATATGAAATATATATATCCACCCACATACATACGCACATAAGACGACAGTTAGACGTGCAGACGTGGGAAAAACTATAACAATGATTATATAAATATTCTAGAACGAGCTGACCAACACGCGGATTAATTTCAAGAGAAATTTTAATTATCATCTAAAATTTCTTCACAACAGATAGAAATTACATCAAAGCATATACACATAGTCATAAAAAAATCAAGGAATTGCTACAAGAAATGATAGACCCACAGTTAGATCTTTTCCCACGAGGTATGCCCACAGTCCTGTTGGAAGAAAGTGATAGCCCCAAGGAAACAAGGATACATAGGATTAGGTCTAATATTTCTCCTTCTTAAGGTATGGACAGCATTGATATCTCTGCTCTATTTTAAGGGAAATATGATTAGCAATACTTGCATACAGAAAGTTAAGATAGCAAAATGGGTGCCCAATTTGAACAATAAAGAGACCACTCCGTCCTGCTTGCACTCTGTTCATTCAGACGAGCACACGTGCACATTTCATACTCACAGCTTTGATAGCCACTTCTGGAACAACAAAAAAACAATATTTTTAGGACTTGCCCATACATAATCTTCAATGGAAATCTTGCGCCAAGAAAACCCCAGGTCCAAAAAGACGGGTTGAATTCACTACTTCTGGGACCGTTTTCTTGGGAATACTATTGTTTTGGATGTCTGTTTAAGTCACATAAAATTTTCCAGGCACGAGCGTTTATAGCGAGCACAGTGTCAACATCTTAGATTTCAAGAACTGAGGAATGTCAGATCGGTGTCTACTTTCAGGAAAGGACTATATTTGGTCACCACACCACTAGTCGAAACTCCGTCGGAATGTTACTGACGTTAATATGTTACTTGCCACACCGGCTAAATTTGTACATAGAGTTTATGCAGAAAATCTGATCTGGCTCAAAGGCCCAGTATAAAACAGTTAGTCTTTATAAAACCCGTTAGTGAGAGTTGTACTCTGTCTATTTATGAAGACATACGCACTGTCAGACAGGTGTTAACTTGTAAACCCACGTGGTTAAAAGATAAAAACTGTTTATGTTTCTCACAGGTATGTCTCTGTACTAAATGCTGGCAAAGTTTGGGTACCACAGTTTCACTATATAAATGGAAAAAGCACATATCAAATAATTATACATACTATGTACTCGGATATAACTGATAATTTAAACTGCAAGCGTAGCTTGTCTTATCATTTAAAACTTCCCGTGCCATAAGTTATTTTTAAAAAATCATCAATCCTCATGAATTAGGAAAACGTGCGTATTCCGTCAACACTCATGAGGCTTCTAGCATTATAAGTTAGTTTAGAAAAATTTGTTCTCGTCTGATTATTTAGCAGTAAAATTAAATTCATTATAGCTACATTGTTGTTTAAGCTAGAAATTATAATTTATTCTGCTTTCCACTGAAACACGTCACTAGAAAATAATACAGACTTATGTATTTAGCGCTCTGCACCAAATCTAACTAGTGAAATAAAATAAGCGATTTAACACTTTAAACACTTCACAAAATACTAGATATTAATATAATATATATTTACGTCCCCACACAGAACTACAGACTAAACCATGAACTAGAATACTGCAATCTAATGGTAGTCTAGAACTCGGCAAATGGCCAAGAAACTCAGACTTCGCCAAAACACAGATATATGATCTAGCACAGCGATCTGTCTACTGCGAATTCAGGAGCAAGAATGAAAATCTAGTTTAACATCTCTGGTTAATATCTCTCAAACAGACAACGATGTGAACGTTTATTTCGCAAAACGAAATAATCGCCCCTTTCCGTCTATAACACTTACGTAACTAGAAGAGGCTGTCGTAAACTGCCACTTTGCGTCTCTGACACCTCCGTCTAAGAAACGGCCGTAGCGCTACGTGTCAGATGCAAATGTAGAAAACTTGTCTGCAATGAAGGGGCAGTTTTCGCACCTCACGCTGAACATGGCCCACAATGAGTGTCGTGTCAGGTGGAATTTCCAGACAAATGTCGCACACTGCGCAGAGGAGACGTCATTTATCGCGCCTTTCCTGAGCGCTCAGCCGAAGAAACCGCGCTTGTCAGCTGAAAGTGCAGACATAGTCTGCTCGTATGTCTGAGATAAGCGAAAGTCACAGTTTCGTGTCCTGACATCTAATGCAAATAGAATGCATTTTAACGCTCTCCCGTCTTTGTAGAGACTGAGACGTTACGTCATAACTGCGTTCTCAGTTTTGAGAAAAGAAACAGGTAAACGTTAGAATGGGAAAATAGTAATGTATATAGTCGCAAACGATCGAATGCGAAAAACAATGGAAAAAGGTAAAGAGCGATAACAAAAATAGAGGATACGGGTGAAAGAAAAAGAAGAGGATATAGGCAATTTAATGATCAAAACCCTCTGTGACAGAACGTCCCCCTTTTAAGATATGGAAGCACACCATGTCTACGTTATGGAAATAAATTTCGTATATCCGTAGCTTCAGGGTGTCTGTCTTCTTCCCTCTGATCTCCCCCTCCATCTCACTCCAATTCCTACTCAAGTCTACTCCCAAAGTTTCCTTTTTCTGGAATGTCTCCCATGCGTGCTTGAAATTGCGTCGCCGCTTCTGACATTTTTCAAAGATTTCCTGTGTTTGCAGTGGAATTTCACTGCCACTATCGTCATCTTCGTCAGTTTTGGCGACCGTCAGGAGATGGTCGGAGGTTGGCACTGGTTTTTCCAAGTATCTCTTTAACAGATTTATATGGAAAACCTTTTCCTTTCCATGAATAGAGATCTGGTAGTTAGCCTTAGAAATCTTTTTCAGGACGGTAAACGGCCCTTGCCATCCGATCCTCAGTTGGTTGTTTCCGATAGGGAGTAACACCAAAACTTTCTCTCCTGCTTCCAGTTCTCTCTCTTTCGCGACTTTCCTGTATCGGTTAGCGTGCTTTGTGCGTGCTCGCTTAAAGTTGGTCGTTGCTAGGTCCCATCCTAGTTTCAACCTCTCCTTTAAATCCGACACATATTTACTTGCTGAGACAACTGTCTCATCAGCCTTCTGGTCTGTCAGCGACCAAAGTAAGGCTTCGAGCGGGCCCTTAATGGGTCTGCCGAATAAAAGCGTAGCTGGCGGAAATCCTGTGGAAGTATGAGGAGCTTCTCTGTAGCCAAATAAAGCTGCAGGAATACAAAGATCCCAATCTTCAGGCTTCACTTGTGCCAGTTTACTTAACATCATGTTGAGGTTTCCATTAACACGTTCCACGAGCCCATTTCCGGCCGGAGTATAAGGCTTTGTGTAGATGTGTTGGGTCCTCAAGATCTTCACGATCTCATCCATCAACAGGTTTCGGTATGGAGATCTGTTATCCGTCAACACTTGTTGAGGGAATCCCAACTGGGTGAAAATCTGCACGAAGGCTTCTGCGACATGCTTGGCATCTGCGCATGTTAGCGGGATAGCTTCTGCCCATAAAGTGCATGTATCGACTAAGGTCAGGATAAACCTGTTCCTTCTTTTAGTCCTTTCTAAGGGTCCTAAAATGTCGATCACAACCCGTTTGAATGGTGTTCCCACTATCTGGTGACACCACATAGTCCGCACACTAGCTCGTGTAATAGTAATGAAGACACGATCGGATGCGCGCGCAGATTCTAATTGAGAGGCTAGTAGGAGTCCCATTCCTGATATTCTTAGTTACATATATACTAAGAGACTCTTCGTACACTACATCTCGGAGACTCATCTTAGTCATACATGCACGGTTTGCGATACGACTGCTAGTACAACATAGCGTGTATAACTGTCACTTTCGCATCCATAGATCACAAAGCAAGACTAGCTCTATAGTCTAAGCTCGCTGCTTTACGGCTAGTGCATACTCTCGAGCGCAGTGGGCAAGACACTTTTCTATAACGCGCGGTAAGTGAGTTCTATGTATCTAGAGCTCACAGTCATAAAGGGGAGATGGGAGTTAGAGGATATATGATGGTGTAAGAGCTGTGTAATTCTGTTCTGTTGATAGCGTTCATTGATTTCAACACAGAAGTGTTCTGCCGTAAGGATAATGTAGCGTCAGACAGTTATATAGAGTGCGATCATGCGAACCCGATTAATATTGATATGTAATTAGGATAAAGTGATAATGTTTGGGTGAGGGTGGTGGAAGGATAAGGGTGTGGTAGTATTATTTGGGAAGAAGAGTATAGCAACATACTGTGGTACACGCCAATCATTAGCTACTTTGTATGACTGTGCATGACCCAAGCATTCAGGAGGCTCTCCGCGCTTTGCTCACATTTCCAAGCAAGTTTACGTCGGCGCGCACAGCGCAGTAATCTGTAAGAGTCGAGGTGTGGATCATTCCAGTCCACAGCAAGTATATGTGGTGAGAGGAGCATCGCAGGTGGTATCAGCTCGCCTGATTGATTCTCTAGAAGAGACAGTCAGAAAGAATGCAATCGCAACCAACTTTAAGCGCGAGCTCACGCAACAACTGCACGACTTCTTACAACGTGTAGAGGTCTGGCGACGCGTCGTATAGATGACGAAGAGACACTGGCTAAGAGACACGGAGAGCTCCTCATGAATTTGGGGGGAGGGAGCGTGGGATGCGAGCGTAGCCTAACACTCATCTATAGATATCTCATACGGTATGATTATGAGACTCCGAGGGTCGTGAGAAAGAAAGTGGCATCTTCTATACAAAGTGGCAGCTCAATGTGGATTCGTAACATAAACTGAACAGACACAGTCGTGACGAAGGAATTGTTTGGTATCATTGAAGGAGTTGTTGACAATTTTTTTTTTTTTTTTTTTTTTTTTTTTTTTTTTTTTTTTTTTTTTTTTTCTTTTTTTTTTTTATTGTATTATTATTTTTTGACAGAGGAGTCGGAGCCCGGTTGTATGCTTTGATATCAAGAGTCTTTGTAGAGACAAGGCTTGTGCTAGGGTCAGGTGGGGGATTTACCCCACCGCGCCAATCCCCCCCCCTAGCAAGCCCCCCCCCCCCCCCCCCCAGCCCACCACACACCCCCCACCGTAAGTCCTGCAGGGGTTCCCACTTTTGACCCCAACGGCACGGTGTTTACGTCTATGACTCTTTCTTATCTTTGGCTAGTAGCGTGCCGTGGCGTTGCAGGATGTAAAGAGCGTGCTGGATTCGTGCGGCGTGAGTGATGCGAGGACAGGCTGAGTATGAAATCTATGTTATGAGTTATGGGTGAGAAGAGAATCAAACATGGTTAATATGTACATGGAAGTGGTTGAGGCTGTTTTTCAGAGGATAGGTGTTATTAGGGAGTACGGAGTTGGCACACATATTTGTACAGAGCGGTTGAGATTGTTAGAGTCTTATGCTATTGAGTGAAAGAGGTAAGGCAAATGTGTGTCACACAGGAGAGTTATGTAGGGTGGCTAGAATAATGAGAGAGAGAGAGGGGGCGATTATGCATGGTCAGGAGGGGCAGGGCGAGGGCGGTGGGGGAACTGGAGGGTGGTCGAGAGCGGATATAGGAGCCGATTTTTATGGTGCGCTATGAGTGAAGAGTGGAGGAGGAGTGTCAAAAGGGCGTGGGGGTCAGGTGGGCTAGATAATGCTGGCTGGCAGTGACGCATGAGAGGTGGGCATAAGTGGTCGCGACGAGGATAAGTCACTCTAGTCGTGGATCAGGGCGCGATATTGCCGGCCACGTACGGGGAGGTACATAGCGCCGATATGTGATCACGACATTGTACTCTTTAGGAGTTAGAGATTGTATGTGGAGGGGGTATATTAGGTCAGAGTTACTGTAGTTGATTAGCACAGTATGTGATGACTGGTGCTCTTCGATGGTGAGTCCGTGCGAAAGGTGTATCATGAGGGGGAAAGGCTAGCTAGCGATTAGACGGCGAACAGGGCAAAGGATAGGAGAACATAGTAATCTAATCTGGGGTGGTTAAGGAGCGCAATGACGGAAACGGTGACTGACAGGAAAAGATTATGCGTGGCGAGTGGAGCTGCGTTGTAGCGTGGGGGAGGGTGTGCGGCGAGCTACGATGCTGATAGGAGCGGAAAGTCGTTTATGTTCAGGTCGTGCAAGAAGGAGCTAGGGAGCTCATTTACTTCCGCGTAGCACAGATGGGTGATATTTCTAGAGGAACTGGAGGCGACGTGCTTGGGGGCACTACAAGGTCAATATGGAGAGGTGGTTATGGCTACAGGGGGGGGGTGGAGCTACGGATCGTGGGAGAGGGGGGGGCGGCTCCGTTAGTGACTGGGAGAGGTGATGTCAGACACTGGGTTATCAGACTGGTAGAAGACATGATCACTCGGGATACAATAGACGCGACGGTATGTGAGGCGCGAGCGTCAGTATGAAAAGGACGGGGTTTCACAATAGATTATGGGGGGCGCAGGCGGAGGTCTCAGTGGAGGGGGGGACTCTGCTAAGGCGAAAAGGATAGAGAGGGATGATGGGGGAGCGTTTCGGAGGCATGTAGGCTGTTCGTCAAATGTATTTTCATCGCTCAGTGGGTGTCAGGTGGGACTTCTCCCGATTTTGCGACACCATGGGGGTAGAGAGGGTAAGATGGAATCAAACAAGAGAGGCGAGAGAGTCGAGACGTGTCGATAGTTGGAGTTTTTCGGGAAGTGGTATTGCTAGATGAGGGATGTGACCTATAGTCGGGGGTCGAGGCAGGGTCGATTAACTGGATGATAAGAGAGGAGACGGGGGGATGGGGGTGTATAATGAGAGGTTGATGTGAAGTGGTGATGTGAGGGAGTCACGAATGAACATGTGCTGGGACATCAGGAGCGAGCGCACTGCTTGAGGAAGTTGACAGAGATACAGGAATGTTGTTGGACATGGTAGGGCGACAGCGACCGGATCGCAGCGGCGACAGTGTGAAGCAACTGGGGGTCCTAGTTTGAGGGGAGTGTCGCCTATGCGGCGTGGTAGCGTTGAGGGGGGTCAGGAGAGCGGGGCCGGGAGGGGCGCGCACGCGTGCACTTGAGGGACTTGGTCTCGCGGGCGGCGAGCTATCTATCGGGGATGCCGGCTGATGCTGGTGTAGGGTTGCGTATGGCCTGGGGCGGCTAAGCTGGGGCTGTCGAGTATAGTACTTCTAGAGTGGGCGAAAGCTCTGCCTGGGACTGTTGACAGCACGGAGGTGGTGCTTGGTTTGTATGTGGTAGTTTTCGGTTCTATCCGTGGCGGATGTCCGGTATGGTATATCGCGGGCGGTTTGAGTTGTTTATTTTTATCTTTATGGTACGCGAGACTACGCATGCTCAGGAGAGTCGGTCTCGCTTTCAACTTCAGTGTTTATAGCGGCTCATACTAGCGCTGGGGCTGGAGCTGGACATGTTATCTGTTCCTACATGGGGGGTGGTGTCTCGTTCGTGCTTCGAGTCATCGGTCTAGGCGGAGGGATACTAGCAATCTTAGGTATACATTTGAGCGCGGATGGGCAGCGGATTCTGCTCTGCCTTGCTAAACGAGGTTAAGCTTTTTAGGGTCACTAGTGTGATTGCTACGGGGCGTCTTGAGGCGTCAGTACAACATGATATTACTCGCGGTGCAGAGGAGGTCGGGAGGGTTGCAGACGGCGTCGTGGATCACGCTAAATGTCGTAGGCGCTCGAGCCTGCGTGTTCTGTGGGCTCTGATGGGGATTAGGAGGTCACACAAGGGCATTGGTCGAAGTGTGAGCACGCGCTGGCAGAGCCTTACAGAGTAATTGGGGACGTGCGACTGATGATTGTGGTAAGTACAGGCGAGATAACGAGGGAGGGAGACTGAGGCAAAAGGTGGGAGGGAGGATGGGTATCGGGGTCTCTGAGTCTACGGATCCATGTCAAATATAGCGGAGGGTGGGGTCGAGTAAGATGGGTACTAGGGACCGGGCGAAGCGGGAAGACAGTATGGGGTATGGTACGGGGGGGGGTCGTGAAGAGTAGGGGGTCCCGGTGGAGTTTTTGAGCGGTTAATGAGTGGGACGAAGGCGCGCAGCAGAATGTCTAGGAGGGTAAGTTCGGACGTGCAGATGGGGGAAGGGGCTGTGCTGATGCAATGAGGCTATGGTTTTGTGGCATTCAAATTGTGTGTGAATGTATGTAGGGTGGGGGGGTGGTTTAGGTGGGGGGGGGGTGGGTCTAGTGGGTTGTCTTAGGTGTGGGAGTGTGAAATGAGCGCTATGGTTAGACGTGCCAGATTTATGGCAAAGTTTGGAAGGTAGGGCTGGGAATTGGCGCACGATCGTAGACGGGAGTGGAAGGTATGCTGAAGAAACGAACGTGATAACTTTTGCTAGGGGGGATTCCTCATTTGAATTTACGCACCTCACCGTTACACAACCACGTTGCCTACTGCTTTTTCGTTTTTGGGTTCTACTTACTTCGATATCATGTGATTGTTCGTCAATTCCCACCGAAGTTCTGTTGTTGATATTTACACACAAATGACGAGCGTCTCTGCCAGTGTATGACTCTTCATAAAGATCAGTGTTTGCGGCTCACAGAAGGTGCTGGACACGTGGTCTGAAAGTTAGGATTTTGGGGGACGGTGGGTAGGTGGGGTATAGTAGGAAGTAGGTTGCGGAGGGATGTGGAGGTTTGTGGGAGTAGACCTTATAATTCACGTTGGAGAGACGCAGTGACGTGGGAAAGCGATAACTAGTGAAGGAGGAGTTCAAACGAATGTTGTCCTGCTTCATAACCCTAGTGTTCTTTACTATATTGGTCACATTAGCTCTTCTCTCCAACTAATTGCGTTAGAGAATTATTTCACCGAAATCCAGGTAATACATTATTCCGTAACGAAAGCTGGATTTTCATTTACACTTGGGAAGCATTACACTTGTCGCCTAAACCAAATCTGTATACGGTGGCCACGAACTGGCACGCACATGGTGTAAAAACAGACCGCGCATTACGGTGGTAGCCGTGTGTGTCCAGCACGTTGCGTAAATCAGATCGTAAACTTAATACCCGCTAGGGGACCAGAATAGTATTTTATACATTAAGATGCAATCACATGAGCACCCAAAACATCGCACATCACCCTGCACGGTTCTATTACAACCATGCGTATTTAAGGAAAAAATTTCATTAAAGACGGAATGATAATTTTTTGTCCCCCATAGTCTCCGTTGTTTTTCACTAATTTCGTATCAAGAAGTTTGCTGAAGGGAGATACCGGGAACGACGCGCCACGCATGTGATGGACGGGTAATTGAGAGGTTGGTCCGTTTCAAGGGTGTGCAAAATATCCCCGATAGAACGACCTTGGGGGGTTATGGAAAGAGGATACCCCTTTCAATCGTTTTGGGGGAATTTGAATTTTTTGGTGCGTTAGAATTCTGTCGGAGAGGTGTGGGCTATGGTAGTTAGACGAGGTTCACATAGTCCAGCAGTTGGGAAGATTGAGTTCTGAATGTCTCACCCGGTTCAATGAAATGGCATAGGATGAAAATAGATTGGTGGTGGCCGCGTGACACGATGAGAGTGTTTAAGGGGGACGGTGGTAGATTAAATGTGGGGGGTAATAGAATGGCTGTGGTCCCTTTTTAGAAGATCGCGAGAAATCGGTTTCATCTGCACTTCTTCCTACCAAGATCCCTTAACTTATTGGTATGAGCTGGATGTGGTCGAAGCAGACTACATTACGGACAATAATATCTAGGAGTAGTTGAGAGATGTGCCCTGGCTGACCTTAAGAACGGAGGGTATAATATAATTATTAGCATATATAGAGAGTATAGTAAGTGAATATACAGTATATATGTAAATAGGAGGAGGCCACTAATAAGCGAATAGGGCGCTCCACCGTGCACAGAAACGGTCCTTCAAGTGAACGACCAGTTGATAGTGACGTGCAGGACGTGGGAAGCAAACGCTGATCGACATTATTATGAAAATATGGTCTAGAACGGAGGCTGACCAGAACATCAGACTGGGACTTCGAAAGATTTTGCGATCATGTCAACGGGCACATTGAAATGCTTGCTCTCTCAGTCCATATGTCTTCTTCAGCACTTCGATAGCAGAAGCGCTTGACAGTCAGATCACGCAGTGGAATAGGACGAGTCAACATATATCCTTCTTAACATAACAGTTCATTAGAATTAATGGAATTGTGGCAGACGAGGGGGGGTAGAGCTCAGGGATGAGCTCACGACTCTTTCTATCAGATATAGATCTCTCCCGTAGCTACACGGATTAATGAGCGCCAGTCGAGGTCCCCAGGAGTTCTGAAGGAGATAAGTGTTATAATTACGGGAGACATAGAGTGCCGCCGCGACGAGCACACGTGCACATTTCATACTCACAGCTTTGATAGCCACTTCTGGAACAAAAAAAACAATATTTTTAGGACTTGCCCATACAGAATCTTCAATGGATATCTTGCGCCAAGAAAACCCCATGTCCAAAAAGACGGGTTGAATTCACTACTTCCGGGACCGTTTTCTTGGGAATACTATTGTTTTGGATGTCTGTTTAAGTCACATAAAATTTTCCAGGCACGAGCGTTTATAGCGAGCACAGTGTCAACATCTTAGATTTTAAGAACTGAGGAATGTCAGATCGGTGTCTACTTTCAGGAAAGGACTATTGTCACCAACGGTTTATAGAATGAATGTCAGTACTCATGCTCCGGTGGGAACTAGGTATGTTTATGTAAGTTGCGAGTTGAAGTGAGTGAATGTTAAGTTTGACTGCGGGCATGAATGCAATAGTAGCAGTAAGCGCTAATGTCGAGTTCACGGGCATGACTGAGTTGTTGTGAGCGAAGTGGTGGTGAAGACTGGTCAGGTGTGAAGAGGGTCATGGGTAAAAAGGGATTCGAGGCAGAGATTAGAGCGAGGAGAGATTACGTGGAGAGTGAAGGCGAAATGGTTGAAGAAAAATAGGAAATATATTAAGATATTGTGAAATTCGTTCCATGAGATGCTGTTCTAATTATGCACATCATACGTTGTGCTTTTCTTATGTGATGATTTATGGCCAAAGCGGCAGTCTGTCTGTGTTATTGTGTTATACTCAAGTTTGTGACATAAAGTCGTCGAATATCGTATCTACGTGTTGGAGTTTAGTGAATTAACAATTAGCTGTGAAAAACGAGCCATGTTTGTCGCTCCATGTGTAGCTAATACATATTTGTCAATGTGTACACACAGCAAGCACTTGACAATTTTGGGGAACTCGTAAGTGGAAGAGAGGACCCACCCCTAATTTTCTGCAGAATTTTTGACAATTTCGCCTTCTCATGAATTTTTTTTGAAAAATTACAAAAAGCGGAACAGAGAACTAGGCCTATTTGTTTGAATCAGGTCACAAGAACTTAATGTGCAAAACTGAAGTCTTCATTTCAGTGATAGTCAGCAATGGTATAGCTGCAGAAGGACTGAATATTTAAGAGCGAAGAATAGTTTAATCACTGTAGGAGAGGCGAATGGACAGTTTTGACGAAATCTACAGTGTTATTTTGGAAAGTAGCACGAAGAATGAAAAGGCGGTAATCAGTCTTGTTTACCTCGGCGCACTGATATTGGGTTATTCCGCCCCGTGATGAGTGTGCTGATCTGTCGTCAATTTATCTGTGCTGTGTAGTTCGGCATGACTGTTGACACGAAAAATCGTCTGCTGGGTCTTGTAATTGAATAACAAGGCCATTGTTTTGCTGGTGATCGGCTGAAATCGTAAGATCTTGCCTGGAGATGGTGTAAGCAGTGAGAGAGGCATTTTCCTTTGCTACCCTTTGGACCAGTAGTGAAGAAGATCCGGTTCACCGTACTGAGAGCTCAGGTGCACGTAGGAGCTGATTTTGATATTTGACTGTGCTGTGTTACGACGTGAAGCGTGTTGTTTGTGGTGTCCATCATTGAGCTGTAACACCGGGACTCCAAGTCTGCGCCTATCTCAAGTGGAGCAGCGGACACAGGATATTGTTAAGTTAAGTTTGTTATTAATTTTGTTAATTTCCAGTCTTCTGTTTACTTGACTTGTGCGTCTGTATATTTTCTTTTATATATATATAAGCTATACTTCTGTTAATTAATTTATTTGGTTATTTATTTCTTCCTTGATAAGGTTATTGCCCGGAACTAATAGTGTGTTTTGTGTGTTTTTTTTTCTTCTTTCCATTCTTTCTTCAATAGCATTTTTAATTAACGTTATATTTGAACCCTATGATGTTATATCTAAAGGTGTACTAAACTTAGTTTATTTTGATATTAGTTCCTTTTAGGACGACATGTTTGCTGCGTCATATCTAGACTTCCTTCTGTCTATCACTTCTACAGTGTACTCGAAACTTATGTTATTTTTATATTAGCTCTTGTTATTAGTTAAGTATTCATATATTCATTCCTGTTTGCCCTTGCTGCAGGGTGCACAAGTAGAGCTCTTGTGGTACTTCATTGTCCAGTGTTTTGTTTTTGTTTCGTTCATATTGTGGGGTAGTATTTAATTTCGATTTCTGTATAAGGGTGATTTTAAGTGGTGAGCACAATCCATCTTTCTTCATTGAAGAAATTTGCCTTGTGTTGTCTTTAATAGGTTTTGTGAGACAAATTACGCTGTAGGGAACCCAATATGTCTAAGACTTGGGGAGTTGTGAAGCCTCGTGTAATTTGTGGAACAATTGTTGGCGTTAGTTGTTTGCGTTTAGTTTGTTTACGTATTGTCTTGTATAATAGTCTTTCTTTGTGGTGTTTTTCTGGCGTGATTCTCAGTCCTTTGCTCTGCTATCCGTGTATATAAGTTATTTTACGATATCCTGTTTTTGTCCGTTCGATAGGTTTGGGTGTAAATATAAGGTCTATTCTTACTTTCTTGGTCTATAACTTCCTCTCCACTGGCCTATCAGTTGTTGTAGCGTCGTGTGTTCTGTGATTATCATTTCAATCATCATCATACCATTTGTGTTAACATAAGCAGACACATTTTATTTTGGTCTATTACAGTTTGTAATGCCTACAGACTGATACAAGAGATTAACCCAGTGTGTAGACCCAGTGTGAAGAGTTGTTCAAAATCTGTTGTGTATGACAGACGTTCTTCATAGGTGAAGGGGTATCCATTATAGTTTTCCACACCATTTGACATATCAGGTGGTATACATTTTTTTTCTCTCTCCTTAATTGTTTTTTGGTTGCATCATTTTTTCATAGTTATCATAGTTGATACATATTACAGGATGTCTAGCCTCTTGGATTTTAACACCAAGGGAGAGGCACTTGGTAAATCAGGGGATGAACTTGAATTATGGGCCAAGACAAATTTTGTGGATGCTGAGGAACGGAGGGAACGCAATGAGGAAAGAGGTCTTAGGAAGTTAGAAATTGAGGCTGAAAGGGAAGCAAAGAAAGAAGAAACAAGGAAAGCTGAAAAGAAAGGGAAGCAAAGAAAGAAGAAACAAGGAAAGCTGAAATTGAGGCTGAAAGGAGCAAGGAAAGCTGAAATTGAGGCTGAAAGGAAAGCAAAGAAGGAAGAGACAAGGAAAGCTGAAATTCAAGCGGATAAAGAAATTACTTTGAAGAAACTGGAACTTGAGGCTGCTAGTTCTAGACCAGCTACTAAGGAGTCTACTCGTCCTTTCAAGCTGCGACTCCCATCCTTTGTTGAGGGCGTCGATATGATGGACGTGTATCTAGAAAGGTTTCAACAAGAAGCAGTATCTTGGAAGGTTAAAAAAGAAGATTGGCCAGCTCTGCTCAATAATTTGTTGACCGGAAGAAGTTTACAATGTGTCTTTGCTTTGCCAGTAGAGGATCGCATGATTTATGACACGGTGAAAGAGACACTGCTTCGAAGATTTAGACTGACAGCTCAAGGGTACCGTGAAAGATTTAAGGAGGCTATTCCTACAACAAGCAATGACTTTAGTGAGTTTATTGCGGAAATCAAGTTGCTGTTCAATAGGTGGATTGAACTATCAGGTATTGTGAAGGATTTTGATGGGCTATCTGACCTTATGCTACAGGACAAGGTTCTATCGTCTTGCAATCCAGAGTTAGTGGCTTTTCTACAAGAGCGAAAGCCAAAAGATATAAATATTATGTCAGACCTAGGACAGCAGTATGTCAATGCGCACCAGGGGAAGCCGATTCACAAGCAGATAGCTGCTGAGACCTTTCCAGCTTGTGTGGCTCAAGACAAAACTGAAAAGAAGCCATATATACATGCTCGGGCCCGCAGATTAGACAGGTATGTTGGTAAAGATGGTGGAAATAGAAGATGGAACGGGGACAGAAGATATTCTCCTAAGAGACAGTACCCTTCTTTTGGGTCAGGCTACAGTAGAAGGGGTTGTTATAAGTGTGGCTCAAGGCGTCATCTATCTTATCAGTGTGGGAGAGACCCAGAGAGGTGTCCCTTCAACCCACAAAGAAGTCCATATGCCAGCCCAAAGAAAAATTATAACGGCAGTCCAAAGAGAAGCCCTTACAAGCGTCAAGAGATGGATTCTAGCTGCCCCAGTTGTAATGAGAGAAGAAACAGTCGAAAAGAGAGCCCAAAGGAAAACACTGAGCATGCAAATTCAGCTACTGTACTTGATACATTTAATAGCGAGGAGTGTGAGGGGTGCAGACCATTGTTCGAGCCTGATGGCAAGCCTATTTTAATATGTGGACACACTTTGCCTTGCCTTTCATCAATTGATGGGAATGGCACCTTAACTTTACATAAGGGTTTTGTGGAGAATAAACCTGTATCTGTTTTGAGGGACACGGGCTGTACAACCATTGGCATTAGGAAGACATTGGTTAAGGATACGTATTATATTGGAAAGATGGCCAAATGCATTACATTTGGTGGTAATGTCGAGTACTATCCATTGGCGATTGTGCAGATCGACACCCCTTTCTTGTCGGGTAGAGTTCGAGTATGCATCCTTGACTCACCCGTCGCTGATCTCATTATTGGAAATGTTAATGGGGTTCATGATTGCACCACTCAGGTTATTGAGGAGTGGGAAAATGGGCATGATTTGTTTGCTAACGCAGTAATGACCAGGGCTCAGACAAAGGCTGATGATGCAAATATGATGATATCGCAACCCAGTAATATCCCTGGGGTGCCTACGGTTGCTGGAATTACAGCATCTGATTTTGTAGATATGCAGAGGCAAGACATTTCACTTCTTCCTTTGTTTCAGTTGGCTGAGTCCAAGAACATACGGCATACCAAGTCTGCTCAATACTGGTTTGAGGTTAGGAACTCCGTTCTAATCAGATGCTTTGCAGAGCAACATTCAGTCATTACACAAGTGGTTATTCCAGTGGAACTGAAGAATACAGTGTTAAGGACAGCACATGATATCCCTTTTGCGGGTCACATGGGTATTGCAAGAACTTGCTGTAGAGTATTGTCCCAGTTTTACTGGCGTGGATACAATAAGGATGTGAAGGTTTATTGTCGGTCGTGTAAAGTGTGTCAGAAGACAAGCCAGAAAGGAAGGACTCCGAAGGCACCATTAGTAGCAACAGATTTGGCATTTCGCCCTTTTCAGAAGGTTGCAATAGACATTATTGGGCCCCTTCCAGTTATGTCTGATCGGGGGTATAGATTTATTCTAACATTGGTTGATCTATGTACAAGGTGGCCTGAAGCATTGCCAATGAAATCCATCACATCAAAGGATATAGCAGAGGCTCTAATGAGCTTATTTAGCAGATTAGGATTTCCTGAAGAGATTTTGTCTGACAGGGGCCGGCAATTCATTTCAGAAGAGATGAAACACATATCTAAACTGTTAGACATAGCCCAAGTGTTCAACACCCCGTATCATCCTCAGAGCAATGGGGTCTGCGAGCGGTTCAATGGGACACTGAAAAGAATGCTAGGTAAGGTTACAGGAGATTTTCCACAGTTGTGGGATAGATACCTACCGGGAGTTTTGTTTGCATACACGGAGATGCCACAAGAGGGCACAGGATTCTCACCGTTTGAGCTAGTATTTGGCGCAAATCCTCGGGATCCAATGAAATTTTGAGAGACTTACTGACCGGGAATTACGCTGATGATAGCGTTAGGTCAAGTTATGAGTATGTCATTGACTTGCGAGAACGCATAATAACATCGTGTTCGGTAGCACGTGAGGGATTACAGACATCGGGTGCAAGGTATAGAGCATACGCCAATAGGAATAGCAAACTTGTATCCCTCAGTCCTGGCAGCGAGGTATGGTTGTTGCTACCTACCAAAGAAAATCACCTGCTAGTGAGCTGGCAAGGTCCATTTCAAGTAAAGAAACAGATTACCGATGTGGATTATCTGATATTAGTCCGAGGGAAGGAGAAGATTTTCCATATTAATATGCTAAAACCATATGTAGTACGTCCAACTGAACTGGAACCAGTTGTGAACGCTGTTCTTGATAGTACAGTTACTGTAGCTAGTGCAGCAGTCATCGAGGAAGAGGGAGAGAAAGGAGAAGAGGTCAATCTCCAGATCCCACTATTGCCATTGGTTGCCTCGGAGTCATGGAGAGATGTAGAGGTCTCTGCATCTCTCCCACAGCATCAGAGGAAACAGGTGAAGTCACTGCTGTGCGAATTTCAAGATGTGCTCACAGATATTCCTGGAAGAACTGATTTAGTTGAGCATGATATTAAACTGACCTATGGAGAGCCCATTCGGGTGAGACCATATCCTATTCCACTACATTATACTTCTGCTGTTGAAAAAGAAGTGAATGATATGTTACGCTTAGGTGTTATCTCCCCATCTGAATCATCATACTCATTTCCCATGGTCATCGTGCGGAAGAAGGATAAATCCCTACAGATATGTATAGACTTCCGCCGCTTGAATAGTGTCACAGTGATTGATGCGGAACATATGCCCAACCAAGAGGTCCTCCTATCCCAAATAGCGGGGGCAAAGTATTTTACCAAACTAGACTTATCGAGGGGGTATTGGCAAATTCCCTTAGCAGAAGGCGCTAGGCCACTTACAGCATTTTGTACCCCTCAGGGTCTTTTCCAGTTTAATTATATGTGCTTTGGACTGGTGAATGCCCCTGCAACTTTTGTGAGAATGATGAGAATGCTTTTGAGGGGACAGAAGGATGTTATCACATATATTGATGACATCTGTTTGTTTCATGACACGTGGGATGAACATGTAGAGGGATTGAAGTCACTGTTATCATGCCTTCGGGTGCATCACCTTACAGCAAGACCCACTAAGATTAAGGTGGGGTTTCAGGAGTTAACGTTTCTGGGGTATGTGGTAGGACAGGGTGTTTAAAACCAGTTGATCAGACAGTTGGAAGAATTTTGAATTTGCAACCTCCAAAAACAAAGAAACAAGTACGTAGTTTACTCGGTCTGATAAATTTTTATCATAAATTTATCCCCAGGTTCTCTTCATTGTCGGCAGCTCTAACATCACTCACTAAAAAGGGCACGCCGAACAGAGTGGTCTGGACTGAAGAGTGTGATAGAGCACTGAGGAACATCAAGGCTGTATTCTCCAGCGAGCCCATTCTTCTACTGCCAGACTTGGCTAAGCCCTTTGTACTGAGGACTGATGCTTCTGCAGTGGGCATTGGTGTGTGTCTGATGCAAGAACATGATGGGTTTCTACATCCTGTCATGTATGTCAGCAGGAAGTTGCTTCCGGCTGAAACGCGATATGCCACTATAGAGAGAGAGTGTTTAGCCATTATTTGGGCTGTTTCCAAACTCTCTAGGTATTTGTTAGGATCTCATTTTGTACTGGAAACGGACCATTGTCCTTTGACTTTTCTTAAGTCATCTAGATCACCAAATTCACGTTTGACAATGTGGTCGTTGTTGTTACAACAGTACAACTTCACTGTTTTTCCTATTCAGGGTAAATTAAATGTTCTTGCAGATTCGTTATCTAGATTATGAACACTTGCTTGTAGTAAATGGGTGTGTTTTTTTAACCACCATTTCTATGTAGTATTTAATACTTGTACATGAGTAATGTTTTGTCAACTGGATTCTGCATGATTTTTGTATAAGCTAAGTTCTTATCATATGTTGTGTATCCAGTACAGGGTTATAGAACAGATATTCTCCGGTATAGGAGAATTTGGTGAAATTGATGTAAGGTATCACCTTTAATTTTGTGTGTAATTAGAGATGCATGATTTTTGCCATATGGTTGCTGTTGTATTTTTCTAGCAACTCGGTTCTATTGTAATTTTTTTTATTTTATTTTTGTGTTCTTCAGAATGTTATTATTGATTATTTGTAGATGACATATTTTCACACTGATGCTATAGATTTTGCCCACATATGTAATCAGAGGTTTTGGATGGTTGGTTTCTTGAAAACTATGTTTTTCACTTGGTGAGGGAGGGGTGGATATCACGAACGGTTTATAGAATGAATGTCAGTACTCATGCTCCGGTGGGAACTAGATATGTTTATGTAAGTTGCGAGTTGAAGTGAGTGAATGTTAAGTTTGACTGCGGGCATGAATGCAATAGTAGCAGTAAGCGCTAATGTCGAGTTCACGGGCATGACTGAGTTGTTGTGAGCGAAGTGGTGGTGAAGACTGGTCAGGTGTGAAGAGGGTCATGGGTAAAAAGGGATTCGAGACAGAGATTAGAGCGAGGAGAGATTACGTGGAGAGTGAAGGCGAAATGGTTGAAGAAAAATAGGAAATATATTAAGATATTGTGAAATTCGTTCCATGAGATGCTGTTCTAATTATGCACATCATACGTTGTGCTTTTCTTATGTGATGATTTATGGCCAAAGCGGCAGTCTGCCTGTGTTATTGTGTTATACTCAAGTTTGTGACATAAAGTCGTCGGATATCGTATCTACGTGTTGGAGTTTAGTGAATTAACAATTAGCTGTGAAAAACGAGCCATGTTTGTCGCTCCATGTGTAGGTAATACATATTTGTCAATGTGTACACACAGCAAGCACTTGACAACTATATTGGTCACCACACCACTAGTCGAAACTCCGTCGGAATGTTACTGACGTTAATATGTTACTTGCCACACCGGCTAAATTTGTACATAGAGTTTGTGCAGAAAATCTGATCTGGCTCAAAGGCCCAGTATAAACAGTTAGTCTTTATAAAACCCGTTAGTGAGAGTTGTACTCTGTCTATTTATGAAGACACACGCACTGTCAGACAGGTGTTAACTTGTAAACCCACGTGGTTAAAAGATAAAAACTGTTTATGTTTCTCACAGGTATGTCTCTGTACTAAATGCTGGCAAAGTTTGGGTACCACAGTTTCACTATATAAATGGAAAAAGCACATATCAAATAATTATACATACTATGTACTCGGATATAACTGATAATTTAAACTGCAAGCGTAGCTTGTCTTATCATTTAAAACTTCCCGTGCCATAAAGTATATTTAAAAAATCATCAATCCTCATGAATTAGGAATACGTGCGTATTCCGTCAACACTCATGAGGCTTCTAGCATTATAAGTTAGTTTAGAAAAATTTGTTCTCGTCTGATTATTTAGCAGTAAAATTAAATTCATTATAGCTACATTGTTGTTTAAGCTAGAAATTATAATTTATTGTGCTTTCCACTGAAACACGTCACTAGAAAATAATACAGACTTATGTATTTAGCGCTCTGCACCAAATCTAACTAGTGAAATAAAATAAGCGATTTAACACTTTAAACACTTCACAAAATACTAGATATTAATATAATATATATTTACCTCCGCACACAGAACTACAGACTAAACCATGAACTAGAATACTGCAATCTAATGGTAGTCTAGAACTCGGCAAAAGGCCAAGAAACTCAGACTTCGCCAAAACACAGATATATGATCTAGCACAGCGATCTGTCTACTGCGAATTCAGGAGCAAAAATGAAAATCTAGTTTAACATCTCTGGTTAATATCTCTCAAACAGACAAAGATGTGAACGTTTATTTCGCAAAACGAAATAATCGCCCCTTTCCGTCTATAACACTTACGTAACTAGAAGAGGCTGTCGTAAACTGCCACTTTGCGTCTCTGACACCTCCGTCTAAGAAACGGCCGTAGCGCTACGTGTCAGATGCAAATGTAGACAACTTGTCTGCAATGAAGGGGCAGTTTTCGCACCTCACGCTGACCATGGCCCACAATGAGTGTCGTGTCAGGTGGAATTTCCAGACAAATGTCTCAAACTGCGCAGAGGAGACGTCATTTATCGCGCCTTTCCTGAGCGCTCAGCCGAAGAAACCGCGCCTGTCAGCTGAAAGTGCAGACATAGTCGGCTCGGATGTCTGAGATAAGCGAAAATCACAGTTTCGTGTCTTGACATCTAATGCAAATAGAATGCATTTTAACGCTCTCCCGTCTCTGTAGAGTCTGACACGTTACGTCATAACTGCGTTCTCAGTTTTGAGAAAAGAAACAGGTAAAAGTTAGAATGGGAAAATAGTAATGTATATAGTCGCAAACGAACGAATGCGAAAAACAATGGAAAAGGGTAAAGAGCGATAACAAAAATAGAGGATACGGGTGAAAGAAAAAGAAGAGGATATAGGCAATTTAATGATTGTACAAGGGATAATACGACGGTAGTTACCCGTTGCTTGCCGTCGGTTTGTGTACAGTTGTCTCCGCTAGCCTTTGACTAAAAAGTCAAACCCACAAGGCAGTTGGGAGGAAACAGGTTAAAGCGCCTCCATCTCGCTGGTTGTCACATCATAAGGCTTCAGAGGTTGATTTCATACATAAAGCTGTCCCTCGCAACTGTCCCACCTCGCCCTAACCTCTATATATAGACGCCATTCAACCATCCACCACCCGGTATCTGCCTGGTAGGAGGACATACGGGCAGATATTCCTGCAGTCAAATACTGATAGTCCATATAATTTATCTGTATTCAGAGAGTAAGATGTGCAGTTTTCTATCAATGTCATTGGAATGGACAATTTTCTTCAACAAGAGATTTGATTTATCTCCACTGAAGTCGCAGGGAAATTAGCTCCCGTGTGTCCAGTATTTATGTGACACTTCTTTCTTTTTTTTATGGGATGGCGGGTAATTATACTATACTACTCGTCAAAAGTCAAGGGCCACTTAGAAAAACCTTGGTTGAAACCATAAAACAAATCTGATATAAACGTAATTGGTATCAGTCAAAACGGCATTTATTGAATACTAAATTGACATGTCACGTAAAGAAATGGAAACACACATTCAAACGCAATGAAGCTGTGAAGTGTGTCACCCACCTTTTCAAAAGTCACACAATAGATATTGGACAAATAGACATTTCAAAATCGGGTATTGTGGTGGGTTTAGATGTTATGAATGTTGGTGTTATTTTTATAGTGTAACTGAGTGAGGTCAAGCTGTGAAGGCCCCTGAGTATGACAATTGATAAGGTGTGTTCGCAGGGAACCTTTCTGCTACCACCCTAGTGGTGTTGCCATGGGAACGAAGATGGGTCCTAGCTATGCCTGCCTGTTCATGGGCCACTTGGAGCATCAGATATGGAAACAATACTCCGGTCCTTTCCCCGGGTTTTACCGCAGATATATCGATGATGGCATAGGTCTCACAGATATGTCTGAGACTGATTTATATTGCTTCATTGACTTTGTCAACCACTTTCACCCCACCATCAAGTTCACCTACCTCGTCTCCACAGTATCTGTCAACTTCCTTGACATTACTATTTCTATCACGCCCTCCCGCCTAAATACCTCAGTATACTACAAGCTGACAGATGCCCACAGCTACCTCCTGTATACCTCTTCTCATCCTCGGGCCTGTCGTGACTCCCTTCCTTTTTCACAACTTCTCCGCCTCCGCCGTTTGTGCCAAGACGACGATGACTTCCACTTCCGAGCAAATGAGATGTTGGATTTCTTCCGTAGCAGACTTTATCCGGAACATGTTCTCACCTCTGCTCTCCAACGTGTGCTCCCCATCTCTCGTCAGGAGGCCCTCATACCTCACTATAAATCCACTTCAGATAGAGTCAAATTAATCTTGACCCATCACCCTCACAGTACTGCTGAAAAACAGATCCTTTTCCGCCACCTCCCTATCCTTCAAGCAGAGCCTGCGACCCAAGAAGTATTCGGTGAAGCACCTTTGGTGGCATATAGACGCGACAAGAACTTGAAGGATCTTCTTGTTCACAGCGGTCTCCCAAAGGAGAATGCCACTCACTTTGGCACACTACCCTGTGGTCAGACACGATGCAACACGTGCAAGTATGTCATCTCAACCCAGAAGGTGTCCTTTCCTAAGGCTACGTACACCATCACTAGTAGCTTCACGTGTGAATCGCGTAATGTCATTTATACGATCATATGTAAACGTTCATGCAAAACCTATATTGGCCAAACAGGCAAACGACTTGGGGACAGATTCAGCCAACACTTAAATGACATCTTTCAGCAAAAGTTCACACCAGTTGCCACACACTTCAATGGTCCTGACCACCATGGTCCCATCGACATCCAGGTCACTGCGATCCGATCCTGTTCCTCTGACACTGCCAGCCGAAAACAGCTTGAGAACCGTCTAAAACCAGCCGGTCTCAACACTTTCCACACCTTTGTCTGAGGTCACCCTTTCCTCTCTTGCTCTATTTTGACTCTTTCCACTCTTATCCTATTCTTCTATTTTTATGCCATCTGTAGCAAAATCTGCGAGAATAATCGCTCATTTCAGTAAGATTTTAGTCATAAAAACGATAATAAATAAACCCCCCTATTGTGTCTGACGGTAATGTTCTCACACGCCCGCAACGCTGCCTTTCTGCAGTGCTAAAACCTATAGAACGATCCCACGGTATAAATTTAACACGCTTTTTAGTTTCGGTTTCGAAAACGTACTACTAATATTTAACATTTTGCCAGATCTGCTGCATACACACTGCAGCCTAGCCTTATAATTAACGATTTGGTAAAAATGTAACGCCAAACTGCTGTCTGAATTAACGTAATCTGTCAACTTTAACGCAAAATTTAGTAGAAATCCTTACATTATTTGGTAGTGTAACACGAAACAATACAAATAATTAACGCCAATTCTTAACCCGCCACGCACAACCCCGCTTTGCTTGCCTCGTTTGCCATGCATATATACACGCTGTGGGCATCGCTAGCAGAGACGAACACGCAGACAAATTTTTATTTCATCCTCGCGGTAGCATTTCTGACGCAACTAAAACAAGTTAGTTATTTGAAAATACAGGCTGGCGAGATGAAAGAGAGGGACAAGATGGCGGTCTTGTGCAAAATTTTATTTGACGATTGACTATGACAAAAATTGAAAATCTAAACCAATATAAAACTGACCCTAAAATTCATATGGTAGAATAGCTTAGAGTTCACTGAGCAAGAATATGTTTTAAATAATATGGTAGTCCAAATATTAGCCAAGTTATTGAGAAAATATTAAATGTCTACGGACGCATGACTGTCGTTCCTGCTTGTTTTTCATAACTTTAGGGGGGACGCGAACTTAGAGAAGAGGCAAGGAGGTAAATTCAAATCAGATAGGGTAACAAGAGTATAGGAGGAAAAGGGGAGCGGTAGGTAAAATGTAAGGCAAATAGAAACATCTTTTTGTATTGGGCATAACTAAGGCAGGCTAGCCAATCGACTACCAGACGCAGAATATGTTTGGAATTATTTTTGTTTTTTCAAAAACTGTATTTGAATTCATTTCATACGCTGAGAACAGCTGTGTTAAATTTAAACTTAAATAAAGAAGTATTTCACAGTCTGGACAGAGCCGAAGAAACTGAGGCCACTTCTTTGCAAGCCAGCGTCATTTGTTTATATTTCTTGATTTGTGGTAAGGATGCTTTATTAATTAATATGTTTAATCCCACTGCCAAAGTTAGATACTGCTATTGGGGAAAAGTGAAGGACATGTCGGAAGCAGACATTGTCGAGTCCTCCCATTGAACTGTATCTAACTGGTGTATGTTGTCATGATTATGTGTTACTATTATTGTATTAGAAATATGTTAGTAAGCCTCTGTGTTCCATGAACACTGTTAAACATGCCTGAAGCATTTATATTTAAAAAGGAAAAGAAGAGAAAATCATACCAAAGGAAATGTGGTTACTCCACATTATTTTATGGAGGAAAACTATGTAAACGTACAGTGGCGTATCTGCCATAGGGACCTGAGGTGTGGTCACAGCAAGGTGTGAGTCATGTAAAATTAGGGGCGAGTGCACCTGTAATGCACGCGAGGCTGACTTCATACCAACGTATGAAGATAAATAATAGAATAAGTGATCAGATGTAAAAGGCCAGGGTGTCCTTTTGTTGCAGGGGTCTTATTTCCTGTCTGCGAATGGTGCTTTGACTGACATTAACATTTACAGTTTGTCTCAGCTGACATCTTAGAGTGGAACAAGTCACTGTTCGATGGCGTAGGGCTGACAACAAGAGGTCATATTCTATCAAACCAACTAAGTTTTATGGTCCTAATCCTAGTAATAATGAATTCCATATATTTTCCATATTATTTGGCAATTTCTACTTTTATATAATTCCACCATCTTTCCCCCTCCTTTCCGTTGTTCAAACCGAAACAACAAGTTGGTTACGTCAGAAAATTACGCTACTTGGCAGACACAGCGCTGTGTGCGTGGTTATATATGTCAAACTGCATGCCGATAGAACGAACAAGTATTGGCTTTTCGTTGTATTTTTAAATCTGCCGCTAGCGATATCGCTCGTTCGCTGACAATTTTGTGGTTCAAACCAACACGTGCGAAAAGTATCATTATTCCGTCTCTCTCTCTTGCATTCCTTCTGGACGAATAAACCTTTCGTATCAAAATGTTATAAATAGTTTTCCAAGGCATTAGAAAACGATAGTACTATTTATTCTACAAGACGGCCTTCCAAAATCCATACGATTGCTGGCGTGGGCGAAAACGAAACGTTACAACTTCACCATTATTATCCCTACATTACTTTGACTTATAAATACTACACATTTTATAGGTGTATCAATGTATATCATCACAAGTATGACCACCGTTTGCAGCAAGGCATTCAAGACAGCGTAGACGCATCGAGTCCACAAGGGTTCGAAGAGTATCATGATAAACAGCTTGCCATTCCTGAAGCAGAAATGTAGTCACCTGTGCAACATCCATTGGCAGGGGGTGATTTGTTGACAATCTTCGACCTAGGACATCCCAGAGGTGCTCAATCGGAGAAAGGTCAGGTGAATGAGCTGGCCACGCCATCCTGATGATCCATCTTGCTGAATAAACTCATTCAACACACGAGCTCGATGGGGTCGAGCGTTATCATCTTGGAGGATGGCAGTACCACCTATGGCCTCGAGAGCAAGCAGAACAATTGGTCTCAAGATTTCGTTCTGGTATCTTGAGATGATCAGGTTGCCTTGGATGATGTAGAGTGGGGTCCTGCCGTGTCTGTAGAACCTCCCCAGGCCATAACAGAACCCCTACCATAACGATCCACCTCTCGAATTGTGTCATCAGTAAATCGCTCTCCTGGTCGTCTCCAAACTCGAATCCTGCCATCATTGAATGACACAGTGAAGCGAGATTCATCAGTGAAGAGAACTTGACTCCATTGTTGCCTTGTCCATCGGATATGCTCGCGACACCAAGCAACATGGGCTCTGCGATGAGCAGGAGTAAGAGAGATTCTGACTGCAGGACGTCGAGCAGCCAGTCCTAATTCATGTAAACGTCTGCGAATGGTGCTTTGACTGACATTAACATTTGCAGTTTGTCTCAGCTGACATCTTAGAGTGGAACAAGTCACTGTTCGATGGCGTAGGGCTGACAACAAGAGGTACCGGTCATCATGTCTATTGGTGCATCTAGGGCGACCTGGCCGGTGGCGATCCTCCACACTTCCTATGGACTGACATCTCTCCAAAATTCTTTGGATAGTAGAGTGTGACACTGCAAGCCGTCTAGCAACCTCACGGACAAATAAACCACTTTCAACCCACGCTATAGCCCTCATTCTTTGTAAGGTGTCAAGACTTCTTCTCGGTGGCATGGTTTTTGCAAGTGATGAAACTACCCTAAGTCTGCTGATTGTAAAACAAATTAAGAGTGAACTCTGTTCACGAAAAGTCGCCATTGCATGTGGAATGTCAATCAGCACGATTATTTCACCTGTTTAGTTGTACGAAAGTTTGAAAAAACAGATTAAAAATGTCAATTTATGGTCAGCAAACCAAATTGCACGTGATCACCATGGTTGTCGGTGAGTTGTTTTTATGCTTAACGTGCATAGAGGACTGTCAGATGAAGATATTGCACCAATTTTTACTAAAAACTTCCTTCATTTAATCATTCTATGCGTGTATTGAAAATAATAGGGTGGCTCTTGACTTTTGACAAGTAGTATATTTATCAGATGTAGCTCAGAATGTAAACTTAATAACAGCTGATAAAAGTGCATTCAGCTAAATCAAAACATATATAAACTGATTCAAACAACAAGCTTAACACTTATTAATTGCAGCACATGCCTATAATTTCAAAACAGAAGGAGCCAGAAATGGTACGTGATCCATTAAAAGTATACGGATCGGTACAAAATCAGCAAATATAGTATAGAATGATAACACTGGCTAACAAAAAAAAATTTTTTTTTCTTTCTCTAACATTTCTTTGTTTTTCTGGTCAATTTTAAGGCGCTGTTTTTAAATCTGCAAACCATTTTTCTCTATCAGGTCGGGATCTCTAGAAATACACAATTGAAGTTTTTTAACAACGCATACAGTATTACATCATCATTTGTACAAGAAGTATAACAGTTATGTAGGCTTGAATTTCTTTGCAGTCGACTTTTGTCGGTGAATGGCATGTGGTACATCGCGATGAAGCATCCAACAATAATCGGCAAGCATGGTCACACTCCACCGTCCTTGATAACGTGTCTCCATTACGGCGATATCTTGATGGAATCGTTCTCCATGTTCATCGCTGACTTCGCCAAGGTTGTCAGGGAAAAAGTCAAGATGCGAATCGAGCAAATGGATTTTGAGGGACATGTTACAGCCCATAATTCTGTATGCATCTATGCACTGCTTAACAATATGCACATAGTCGACAGATTTGTGATTTCCCAGAAAGTTATCGACGATCGATTTGAATGCCATCCATGCGCGAAGTTCACTACCATGTAACAAGTTCTCGAATTGTTTGTCTGCAATAACTTTCCTAATCTGAGGTCCTACAAAGATACCTTCCTTTATCTTTGCATCGCTAATTTGCGGAAACTTTTCTCGAAGATAAGTGAAAGCTTTGCTCGTTTTATCTAACGCTTTTACGAAATTCTTCATGAGCCCCAACTTTATATGTAACGGTGGTAAAATGATGTTGTCTTTGTTAACTAATGGCTCGTGTATTACATTTTTATGCCCGAGCTGCATATGATACCTGATAGGCCACACCTTTCTTGCATAATGTTCCTGTCTGTTGCGGCTGTCCCATTCACATAGGAAGCAACAAAATTTAGTATACCCAGTCTGCATGCCCGTGAGAATTGCAATGACCTTTAGGTCTCCACAAATCCGCCATTGGTAGTCATTGTACTTTATTTTTGCCAAAAGTATAGCCATATTGTCATAAGTTTCTTTCATATGAACAGAGTAGGCGACTGGAATTGATGAAAATAAATTTCCATTATGCAATAACACGGCTCTTAGACTAGTCTTGGAAGAGTCGATGAAAAGTCGCCATTCGTTGACTATGTGCTCATGACCGAGGTGCACCATTAGACCTTTTACATCTTTGCAATAGCAAATGTCATCATCCATCTCAAAAGTAATTCCGCTTGTCCTTTGGTGAGAGCGAGATCACGTATTAGATCTGAAAGTTCTGAATGGTTAATTAAGTGAACACCATCATTCACCGGTATATAATCCGAGTCAGAATTAGTTTCTAAAGCAGGTAAACTATCACTTTCTGATGGTTCATTCACGTCCAACGGATATTGTTCTGGTGGAACTGGGATCGGACACGTGATTGGATCATGAGGCACTGGTTTCGAAACCGATTCAATATTTGGATAAACCACAGACTTTCTAGTTTTAAAAGTGAAACCATAGATATTTGTCAAGGAGAAGTAACAATCAGTAGCGTGATTTGTCGGTTCACGCCATATTACTGGCACTCCAAAAGGCATCGACTTATGCTTCGGCGATTTTCGTAACCAACCTGCCAATGTATTTGCACAAGTCGAACAAACTGCATTTGGCTTCCAAGATTTATTTGCATCATGAACTTTCGAATCGAAATAAAGTTCATATGCTTTCTTTAGCAATGGTGTAAAGTTTTTCTGGTGAACACGATCGGTAAAATATCCGCACACGTAACAGAACAGATCAGCCGAATTTCTACAACTTCTAGAAGCCGTATTTCACTCAGAATTATTTCAAAATACAGTAACTATTTGAAATATAACGTAACATATGTCATGCATCTTTTAGCAGTATAAAAAGTAGAATTATTTTGCATTTTATTAATTTTTTAAAAGTTATATAGTAAAAATGAAACGGAGCAAATAACGGTTTCCCAAAAATATATTTATTCACAAATATCTTAAGAACCCGACGTGATAGAGATAAACGGATTTCAAATTTGAAATCAGCGCAAGAAACTGACCTAAGAACACTTATTCTTATATAAGAAAGAAAAATGTTGTTTGTCAGTGTAATTAAATGAGACAAAAATACAAATAATATATTGGATTTTCCAGTTGACTCTCTGAGATTCCGCCAAGCCACTGATGCGTGATGCCATATGATGATGGATGGCATCCGCATGTCTGGTTTTGTGTAGTGTGTAGATGTGTTCAGTCAAAACAATGTTCATGCAACAATAACAGGGCAATCCACATAGGACGTCAGTAAACTCACGACGTATAAAGTCAATGAGTCTTGAAACAGCCGTTGACGTTTTTCTTCATTATTTACTGTGGACGCCACAGTGACAAAATGGTTACGCAAATGTGTAGGCACATCAAACAGTCATTATCACAGCAACATTCAATACAGCAATAAACGGTAGACAGCATTACAATGATGAGTCAGATGCATGTTATATTTCAAAGTGCTGTAAATGTAGTCAGATGAACAACTCCATCCTTTCTATAACAGCCAGGAGATAACCAGATGTATGAGATCAGTTCACTCTCCTTAGTTTGACTTCAGCAAGACAGACACGTCTGCCGAAGTATAAATAATGTCCTCAAGAATATCCTCTAGATAATAAAGGTTTTCTAAACCTAGTTCATTTAACAAAGTAGCAAGTAATGGTCCTTGGAACATGCATCAACCGATGCAGTACAATGCAGCGACATGTGAGCTGGGAAAGAACATCTCGTGACGACGACTTTCGGAGACAGGCTATGAATCGAAATCGCTCACGACCCAAAATCGATAGAGTTAATGAAAAAGTCAATTTACCTTGCTTTCATGAAATACACAGAAATATCACGCCTCCCGACATGTGGGAAAACACTAGAGGTATTATCTCGACTAAACGAAATATCCATAAGAGGACTACACATCCCTGACAGAACAAAAAAAAAAAGCGGAGATCCCCTCTTCAACGAGGCATCTCTTTCGCCATTCCAAATCGCTCACTCCCACTAGTGGTGGGCGGAAACCGATCGACCAAACAACAAGACAAGTCATGCGCAGTCCAGCGCAAAAATGACCACAGCTCAAAAGTTAACTGCATTCGATACTAACGCGAGAAGACAAATGCTTACCGAGAAAAGTGACTATAGATTTCAAGCAGTTGTTGCCCTTGCGTTATAAAACAGATATTGAAATAAAACGATGTTGCGAGAATTTATCACGCAACATATCACCACCTCCTCCCGATAAAAAAAAATGTGGAACATATTTTTTTTTCAATATCAAAGAGCAAGCGATAAGCGGCTCAAAACGCACGAATTATGCGCTGATAATTAACTAAATTGCCAAACAATAGGCTAATTATAGAGTGTCTGGTGAGGATATACCTCAACAGAAAAATAAATATGTCTCAAAAAATATTCACATCGGGGAGGTGTCACCAACACACATCACGTTAGCATGTAAACACAATATACGTATGCAAGTTACTATAATCATCATTAAACAGCATACTCTAATATTGTCTTTAAAAATGGATGTACAAATCTGATAGGAAAATTTAAATAGTACATTCTTTGACATGTGATGACATAAGTACATAGTAAAGTTAAACTACATGACGATCCAGGACATATGCTCTGGTATTCCGAGGGTAAGTACACAATCTAGAACTCGTAAGGTAAGTCCTCAGCTCAACAATGACATTCTGAGAAAGTACAAGCAATATAATGCTAATTAATAACTAATATGCTTCATAAGGTACAATACATTATTAATAATTGTGGCTGTTTAGTAAACTAACGGCCCTTATATTAACTACTCAGTCCTCCTCTATCATTTTAAAAAACGAACAGAAGAAGATGACAACAAAGCACGATAGTGTGTACATATAAAGTAAGTACAGATGTGCTAATCTATTGTAGAAATATAGGTGTGTTATGACTCTGTAATATATAGAAATATAGGACAGAAGTATTAGTTGGAGTCATGTGGGCATCTAGACAAAATGTCAGCCATCACATTATCCGCACCACGGATAGCTCGTACCGTGAAGTGAAAAGGTTGAAGAGCTATAGCATATCGAGTGGATCTCGAACTCTTCAAATTCTTAGTCTGAATAGCTGTAAGAGCTTTCTGATCAGTCTCTAGAATGAAATGTGCGCCCAGGAGGAATCTTTGTAGCTTTAGAATTGACCAAACCATCGCTAACAACTCACGGTCTAAAACCGAGTAGTTCCTCTCTGCCGCATTTAGTTTTCTAGAAATGTACATAACAGGATGCAGAGTATTTGCATATTCTTGCATCAGTGCTGCTCCAATCCCAGTGGATGAAGCATCACTCCGAAGAACAAAAGTCCTATCAAGAGTAGGTAATCTTAAGATGGGAGGAGAAGAAAATATATTCTTGATTTGGTCTAGTGAAGATTGGCATTCTTCAGACCAACGGACCAGATTAGGCGAACCTTTCTTCAACAATGTTGAGAGAGGTGCCATGATCGAAGATAAATTTGGAATAAATCTCCCATAAAATTGAATTAAACCTAAGAGACTCCTAACTTGTTTCTTCGTTTTAGGAACAGAGATGTTCAGTATTTTGGAAGTATTGTGGTCTTCTGTCTTCAAGAGACCATGACCAACACGATGACCCAGGAAAGAGATTTCACCAAAACCAACAAAAGCTTTAGAAGGTTTTGCTGTCAAATTATTCTCACGTAGAGTGGACAGTAAGTCATATAACCCTAAATAGTGATCTTCCCAGGTATCACTGAAGAGACAGATGTCATCTAAGTATGCGATGACATCCGAACGATGTGACAGAATTCGACGCATCATGCGAACGAAAGTGGCAGGGGCGTTCATGAGACCAAAAGGCATAACATTCCATTGAAATAGACCCCTAGGTGTAGAAAAAGCAGTAAGAGGTTTGGCATGCTCTGCTAAAGGCACTTGCCAATAACCTTTAGACAAGTCAAGTTTAGTGAAGAATCTAGAATTAGAAAGTCTAATCAGTAGATCTTCTAACAAAGGCATCGGTTCAGCGTCGAACTTTGTGACCTGATTCAATTTGCGATAATCAACGCAAATTCGTATGTTCTTATCCTTCTTCCGGACAATAACCATGGAAGAAGAATATGGTGAAGTCGATGGTTCAATTATATTTAATTGAATCATTTCATCCAATTCCTTTTCCACTTGCGACTGAAAGTGTATAGGAATAGGATACGGCCTAACCCTAATTGGATTATTGTCGGTAAGAATTATGTCATGTTCTATGACATCTGTGTGTCCAGGAATGTCAGTGAGAACATCCTGAAATGTTTGTAACATCGACGAGACTTGTCGATGTTCGTCACCAGAAAGATTAGGAGAAACAGAAACGTTTTTCCAAGATTCCGTAGAATGTAATGGAACCACTGGAAGGGGAAGGTTGACATCAGAGAAGGTAGCTTCCTCATCCTGAATGACAGACAGGGATGAATAATGACCGTGAGGTGCAGGAGCATCATCCGTTGCCTGGAAAATAGGCAGCAAATAGTCCGGACGTTCGTGAAATTCCGAAAGCATGTTTATGTGGAAAGTTTTATGCTTTCCATCAATATCGACCACATAGTCAACATCGGAAATCCGAGAGACTATTGCATACGGACCTTTCCATGCAATAAGAAGTCTATTTTCCCTACTGGGGAGTAGGACGAATGCTTTGTCACCTGGACAAAGTTGTCGTAGACATCTATTCTTGTTAGCAAACTGCCTTGCCTTCTCTTTAGCAATTTCTGATGAAGCAGTTGCTAGCTTACATGCCTCAATGATCTTTTGTCTAAGAGCAATGACATACTCATATGAGGATTGAGTTTCATCGCTAATATCATCGGCAGTGATGAGATCGTGTAATAAAGACATAGGGCCGCGTGGACGCGCGCCAAAGACAAGTTCGAAGGGAGAAAATCCTGTGTGTTCATTAGGGACTTCTCTATAGGCAAAGAGAGCCGCGGGTAAAACCCTGTCCCAATCTTGAGGATGATCTTCAGTTATCTTACCAAGCAAAGTCTTGAGCGTTCTATTCAGACGCTCAACTAACCCATTAGACATAGGATGGTAGATACTACTGAGAGATCGTTCAATATGTAAGGTAGACATTACCTGTGACATAGTGTCAGATATGAGTTGAGTGCCATGGTCTGACAATATTTCTCTGGGGAACCCCAAGCGAGAAAATATCAACCAAAGAGCATCTGCGATATCTGTAGTAGATATGCTCTTAAGAGGAATAGCCTCTGGCCAACGTGTGCACATATCGACACATGTAAGGATAAACTGATGTCCTCTGGCCGACTTGACCTTAAAAGGGCCAATAATATCTATGGCCATTTTCTGAAACGGCCGAGTAGGAGTGTCAGCAGCCTGGATAGGCGCAGCATGTCGTGGTCCTCTAGAGTTGACCTCCTGACATACCTTGCATGATCGGCATGAAATACGAATGTCCTTATTGACAAAAGGCCAAAAGAAAGCCGCAAGGACTCTCGACTTCGTACGGGCAAAACCCATATGTCCAGCACATTGCGAGTCATGAGCATGTTGTAATATTTGGACTCTCATGCTCTTGGGAACAAGAATTTGCGAATGTGCCGACGTAGTCGAATCTTGTACCATACGTACAAGTACGCCGTTTCTCATTGCAATCCAAGATTTTCTATTTGTATCCTGATTCGGATCACCTTTCTTCGCAAGAACGAAGAATTTTTTTAAAGAAGGATCTTCTTCTTGCAATTTTATGAAAGAGTCACGAGTAATTACTAAGTGACTATCTTGGCTATCAACTTCATTATCACTATTCAGTGAAGTTTCGGGTGTTTGTAGAGCTTGTGCTCTTGTAACTACTGCATTTGTAGCTTGCATGTTATTATCTTCCCAAGCAGCAATCTGCTGTGGGGTACACTCCCTAACTCCGTGAATACGACCAATAATAAGGTCCGCAATAGGATTAGGTAAGAGACAAGCATGCACATCTCCAGTAAAGAAAGGAGTGGCAATGCGAATTACAGCAGTAGGATATTTTTCTAGAGTGCCGCCAAATGTGACACATTTAATAACCCTTCCTGTAGCACAAGATGGATCTACAAGCGATTGTCTAACACCAATAGTGGTGCATCCGGAATCGAAAAGTAGTGAGACCGGAGTATCATTAACAAGACCCTTATGTAGAATTAAAGAACCCCTCCCGTCATGCGCAACAGCAGCAGGAAGAGCGGGAAGTGGGTGACCACAACTCAAAGTAGTTATGGTACCCGGTTCGAATAAAGTACTGCATTGGGGGCATTTGTTTGCTCTCTCAAAGTCAAAAGCAGAACTAGTGACAGCGTCAAAGTTTTTACTATCAACAACATGATTACAGGCTCCCTCAGTTTCCTGTTGTACAGCATTAGCCTGCTGATATCTCTTTTTTTTGTGTTGAGATCTACCCCGACTATTATTACCTCTGAAGTTATCAGAGTTATTATTATCTCTGCAGTTATTATTGTCTCTATTGTAATTGTTATACTGGTTCGAATTCCAGTTTCCACGATTACTATCATGTTCACATTGATGCGAACATCTATTTGTTTGGTTCTGAGGTCTTCGGCAGGAATAACCTCTATTACCATATCCTCTTTTGAAATGCTTATAATTATTAGGGTGATAGTAACGACCACTATCAGGTTGTCTCCAATTCTTCGAAGAAGAATCACCATGAAATTGGTTTCCATGATTTTGACAGAAATTACCGCTACCCTTTCTATCAAAATTTTGTTGGGATCTACGAGCAAAGTTTTGACCATACGGAGCTGCCGAAGCAACTGGTAAACCTTCTTTCACCTTAGAGTTACCCATGGTTATGTGTGGGTGCGCAGTTACGTATTGGCAACAGAAATCTTCCATTTCTTTTATTGTTTTAGGTTTACGTTCATGAAGGAAAGCAAGGAAAGACTCATTGACAGACGACATGACTTTGTCTCTAAGTATTAAGTCCATAAGTCCTTCATAAGTTTTTTCCGTCTTAGATAGTTCAACCCATCGTGAGAAAGTAATGCGTATTCTTGCAATAAACTCGGAGAATTCAACTCCATTTTCAGGTAACATGTTTTTAAATTGTAGACGATAGCCGTCTTCGTTAAGCTGATATTTCTTTAACAAAGCGGCCCTGACAACCTCATAATTGCTCTTGTCAGGTTCATCCACCATATTTAATATACTTAGAGCTTTACCTGTCAGTATCCCTGATAACTGATAAACATATTTTGCTTTGTCTATGTTATGAGCTGTACATGCTTGTTCAAATCTGTCCAGATAGAACATTATGTCATCACTGGAAGGACTAAATGTTGGTAACTTAATCTTAAAAGTATCATTATTAGCCTTCCCAGAAGATGAACCCTTGTTTGAATCATTACCATTACTCATGCTCGTCAATTTCAATTTCTCCAACTCTAAAGCTAAGAGTTTTTCTTCATGTTCCATTTTTGCTTTCCTCTCATCAGACTCTCTTTGTAACTTCCTTTCTTCAGCTTGAGCCTGCATTTGAAGTCTTTCATTTTCAGCTTCTTTTTCAAGTCTTTTATTTTTCATTTTCAGCTTCTTTTTCAAGTCTTTTATTCTCAGCTTCTTTTTCAAGTCTTTTATTCTCAGCCTCTAGCTGTAGCTTTCTTTCCTCAGCTTCTGATTCCCTTTTTTGTTTTTCCATTTCCATTTGGAATCTCTTTTCATCCATCTGCATCTGCAGTTTCTTTTGTTCAGCTTCCATATGCAGTTTCTTTTGTTCAGCTTCCATTGCTTTATCATATCGAGCAGTTGCAAATTCTTCTAACTTATCACCAGTCTTCCCAAGCAATTTACCCTGCTCAATAAAGTGCTCAAATGTAGACATGTTGTCTAACATATGAGTCCAAAACCTGAAATAATTAACTAATTTATTTCAAACCTAAGTGTAACAAGTCTTAATTAAGCACTTGTATATTCACATCACATTATATTATCCCAGTCTCTGTGGGAAACAAGTCTCCAATCAAAGAACTTGTATATGAAATATCAGCACTCAAATCTTGATCATAAGTGCACTTCTCATTCAATAGTGCACGACACTATTCATCATTCATTTATCATCAGTATAGTAGTAACATTGCATTAGCATAGCCCATTAACTAATTACTATAACTGTAAACAATGACTATGTAAACACATGCAGAATGTAAACATTGAAAATGTAAACAATACAAACAATGTAAACAATAACACTGTAAACAATAACAAAGATCAGCAACAATACAAAAACTTTCGCAGAAATCAACTAAAAATAAAGCAGAAATTAATGAAATATCACAAAAAATGTGACGATATCTGCGATAGAATTAAACAAAATACATGACACCACAGTGTATAAACAAAAATGTTGTATGAAACTAAATTATAGACAAGAGTAGGCTAACAAATACAAACAAATCACAACAAAACTAAAGAATGTGAAATAATAACGAAAACAATATTAAAACATGTCATCACAGCTAACATAAATAGCAACAGAAGTCGCTTAGCAAATTCCAGTATCGGAAATTTGCAAACCCTACAGAAAACGCTCACAATAGACGACCTCTATGACGTGGCATAATCTAACGGAGACACCACCCAACCGAGAACCCGCTGAAATATAAACATATAAATATACAAATAACATATAGACATATAATATATAGAATGAGATGATACACAGAAGACTCAGCAGAAGTATAAGGGCACAGTTTACATACAAACAGGCCACTTAACTTAAAGGCTTCCAATCGTAGAACAGCAGAAAAACGGATGTCAATCAACGTCCTAAAGAGCGAAGCTCCAACGATGATGGCACATCTGAACTGCTTCCACTGCTAACACGATGGTACAAGAGCTTCTGAAATACTGTGTGTTGAGTTGTTTCGGCACTTGACCTTCTAATCCAAAAGTAAGTTGATGGAAATCGGTACTTGGCCTTCTTCAGAAAACAACCCGTTTCAACCGGCACTTGACCTTCTCAAAAAACGACAGCACTGGAACCTTGACAGCAGCAACTTGCTTGACTTGCGTAAAAGATAACAGCAGTCCGAGTTATCCGGCAACATGTAACAACGCCGGGTACTGTCAAATTCTTGTTTCCGTCAAAAAGTTGAAATTTTGACTTTTACCGGGCAACGCCGAGTACTTTGAAAATTTTGAAGATGTTGACTGTATTGAAGAATGTTAATTTCTTGAAGGATGCTGATGAATTCTTGTTGAAAATGAAGTGGGTAAGGGACCCCGTGTTTGCTAGTACCAGAATCAAACCAGCTTATGGCCACCAAATGATGCGTGATGCCATATGATGATGGATGGCATCCGCATGTCTGGTTTTGTGTAGTGTGTAGATGTGTTCAGTCAAAACAATGTTCATGCAACAATAACAGGGCAATCCACACAGGACGTCAGTAAACTCACGACGTATAAAGTCAATGAGTCTTGAAACAGCCGTTGACGTTTTTCTTCATTATTTATTGTGGACGCCACAGTGACAAAATGGTTACGCAAATGTGTAGGCACATCAAACAGTCATTATCACAGCAACATTCAATACAGCAATAAACGGTAGACAGCATTACAATGATGAGTCAGATGCATGTTATATTTCAAAGTGCTGTAAATGTAGTCAGATGAACAACTCCATCCTTTCTATAACAGCCAGGAGATAACCAGATGTATGAGATCAGTTCACTCTCCTTAGTTTGACTTCAGCAAGACAGACACGTCTGCCGAAGTATAAATAATGTCCTCAAGAATATCCTCTAGATAATAAAGGTTTTCTAAACCTAGTTCATTTAACAAAGTAGCAAGTAATGGTCCTTGGAACATGCATCAACCGATGCAGTACAATGCAGCGACATGTGAGCTGGGAAAGAACATCTCGTGACGACGACTTTCGGAGACAGGCTATGAATCGAAATCGCTCACGACCCAAAATCGATAGAGTTAATGAAAAAGTCAATTTACCTTGCTTTCATGAAATACACAGAAATATCACGCCTCCCGACATGTGGGAAAACACTAGAGGTATTATCTCGACTAAACGAAATATCCATAAGAGGACTACACATCCCTGACAGAACAAAAAAAAAGCGGAGATCCCCTCTTCAACGAGGCATCTCTTTCGCCATTCCAAATCGCTCACTCCCACTAGTGGTGGGCGGAAACCGATCGACCAAACAACAAGACAAGTCATGCGCAGTCCAGCGCAAAAATGACCACAGCTCAAAAGTTAACTGCATTCGATACTAACGCGAGAAGACAAATGCTTACCGAGAAAAGTGACTATAGATTTCAAGCAGTTGTTGCCCTTGCGTTATAAAACAGATATTGAAATAAAACGATGTTGCGAGAATTTATCACGCAACAGCCACCTATAAAAAATCTAGAGAAGTTAATTTCAAGAAAATTTTTGTTCTTTGTGTGGTATGTGTGTCCAGCTGTATGCCTTGTAAGATTTTATGTGCTGATATAAAGGTATTGCATTTACAGAAATAAAATGTGTTCTCCTGTTTCCTGATTGCCTGTGCGGAAAAGCTGACATCATGAAATTCTGTTCAATCTGTGCGCTGCTCTTTCTGTAGTTGGTGTCATGTTATTAATAAGTCGATACGAGACTTCCCTGGCTTTTTATTGTGATGTTTTTGTTGTGTAAATTGATGCAAAATGTCAGTGTAAACTGTTATAAAATAATTGTACCGCCTTTTAATTCTAAACTGTAATGGTGGTGCTTGTAACTTGACCAGGTGTTTGTAGATTGAGTTCATTTCCTGGAGAATTAAAATGTCTTGTCCGCTGATGGCTTGTAAGCATGTCTTGTAAAAAGACAGTAGTGTATCAAAATAGTGTGAGACTTTGTTCTTTAGCGGTATCAGTCAAGCATGTCTAAGCATTATGTAGTAATGAGCCAATGTGTGTTGTTCTTAGTCTCTTATTATATTTCCAACCTGTTCAATTCGGAGTGACTTTATTTTTGTCCCTATATCATTTAACAACTGTTCGGTGCTTAATGCTGAATAAAGTGAAAGAGGTAAAGGAAAAGGATCCCATTACACGCCCATTAAGGCATATTGGGAATATGGTGTTAGCCCATATTTTCTTGACCATCGGCACACTAGGAGTGATGTGGTCAGCACACACCGGCCACCATAACGATCCCAGAGTTACTCTGTTACCCAATTCATGAGGCTGGGTCGACCCTGGAGCCGTTTGCGGTCTAGAAAAATCCCACCTCAACTGAACCATGGGCCACCGAGCTAAGAAGGCAGTGCACTAGCCCCTGAGCTACGGTGGCTCCTTGAATAAAGTGTTCCCAAAAATAAAACGCCTAATCTCCTTGTTTATCTTTGTTGTCGTCTCTTGTGGAGGGTTAAAAACTGTAGCTATATATATTATTTGGGAAAACTATAAAAGACTTTGCTATAGTACTTCTTGTTAAAATAGTTGTTAACTTGTATTTGTAGCGATGTGGCATGTATGTGATCTGTGTGAAAATGTCCTGCCATGTTACCCTGTGTGTGTGTGTGTGTGTGCGCGCGCGCGGTTGGGGGGGGGGGGGGGGGAGGGGAAATTTATACCGTACAGTTTCTTGTTTTTTGTTGATGTTAAGCCAAATGGAAAAACCGCTTTGTTTTACAATCTGCCTATACCCATAATTATAGACTTCCAGTATTTAATTTTGATCCACTACCTATATAATAATACGTAAACGTGTCTAGGATGTTTTGTTTAGACTTATCATTGGGGGAAAAGAAGGTAGTATCGTCTGCATAGGTGTCACGAGCTCTGTGTTATGAGTGTGTCGTGTGTAGATGGTAAACAACACTAGGGGTATGAATAACACGACGCCACTTGTACAGCTCCATGAAATTTAATAAAACATTCACATAAGTCTTGAACATCAATAATATCGTCACGCATGCATAACATCCCTCTCAGGCTGACACTGCCTGTAGGAAATAACTCTTAACTAACTTCCACGGACTGGCTGACCGACCACACACTAACAATACACACAACACGTTTCTATGTGCGGCATTCAATCCTCGCACGAATCCATTCACCATCCAGGTGTAAATCACTTATCCCATGTGATTGGCGGCATGCAACATCGCCATATACATTGTACTCCAATATAGCTACAAGGCGAACAATACTCAACGCCTTACTCCACCGTAGCTCCAAAGGCGGGACCAACTCGTCGCCTTAATATGTTCTCCATGAACATTAACCAAAGTTACTCCAGAACACTCCTAGGCGGGAAGACGTCGCCTATACAACAATATGTAAGACATAATCACTATATTCATAATCACTATATAATATCTCAACTGTCACATAATACGAGCACCCAGCTCGACCACAAATCACAGACTCAAGCGCACAGCTCGGCTATCAAACACAGACTCTCACTAGTCACACTCGGGTACTCTCTCTTAGCCACCCAGACTTGTTCACCAAACACGCTTTCTCCATGCGCACGCCCAAGTCACAACATGCTGACATGAAATCAGACATAAACTCAATCCCTGAGTTAAACGTAACAAATATTGACAACCTCAGTGACCCTTACTTCTACTCACTCCATCATCCACCCATGAAACTGCTCTGTGACAATAGGCAAGCAACTTTTGTTTCCATTTAGCCTGTATAAATATATAATGGAATTGTCTTAACTAATTTTTTCTAGCACTGGTGCTAGAACAAGTACGTAGAGAAATGGATAAAGGGGACACTCCTGCCTAACAGATCGTGTCAGCCTGAATGTCCCAGTAAATGAATGATTTACCAAGACCTTACTTTCAGGCTTTGTGGTGATCATTTTAATCCATTCTCTAGAGCAGCGGTTCCCAACCTTTTTTCACTTGCGTACCCCTTGGCAGCCCATTTCTATAAGTTGTACCCCTAATATTAGCAAAATATTTGAAATTAATATAGTTCTTGTTATTCAAAATTTATAGATTATAACCAGAAATAAAGGGGCCAACCACGGGATTAAAAAACAATGTAATAAAAAGGTGAACAAACAGTACATATATTTTTACATTAAAAAATCAGAAGTTACAATAAAAATTAACACATTTTATTTATTAATAATAATAATAATAACGTTGTTATTGTTAAAAGTTGAAATCACTTTCTATAACAAACATGTCACGTGACCATGACAAATGTTCAGTGCGATCCTTGAGCTTGTTTTGAGGCACATAGTTTTTTGAAATCAGGTTCAAGTGATGTAAGATACAGTTTCAATTCTGGACCTGCATTCAGTTTACTACGGTATTTATTTTTTATAAAGGTATAAGAAGAGAAAGCCCTCTCCACCAGCTCAGTATTTGTAAATGGCAACAGAAACATAAGCGCCTAGTCGGTCAGCTGTTCATATTCTCTGCTGATGTCTCCCCAAAAGTTAATAAGGAATTTTCCTGTGAATTCAGCTATTAAAGTAGTATCAGTCGAAAGTTCAATCAACTTCTCTTTTTCGTTGATTGATAATGTGGCTGCTTGGAAATATTCTTCTTCAAAGGGATTTACAATCCAGTAGTTCTCTTTTCCAGATTTCGGAAAGTACTTCTCGAAAGATGATTTTAGCCCTTTCAAGTGTTCAATTATTTTCTCGCTCATTTCCTGGGAGAGGTGCAGCTCGTTCTCAGATAGGAAATTGTGCAGAGTTTCAAATACCTCAGGCTGGCCCTTTTCAATACATGACCTCCAAAAATCTAATTTTTTAATCATAGATTCAATTTTGTCTGAAACATTGAAGATCGTTACCGAGCTATTCTGAAGTGCCAAATTTAGTTTGTTTATTTGTATGAAAATATCCGATAAGTATGCAAGACTCTGAATGCCGATCACAGTCGTGTAACTTTGAAGTAATTTGGAAAGGATGGTCTTCAAAATAAAGTTGGACTTCATGTCTAAGTTCGAACAGCCGGGTAAGGACTTTACCACGAGAGAGCCACCTTACTTGTGTATGAAGGAGCAGGGTAGAATGAAGACTATTCATCTCTTCACACAGTGCTTTGAAAAGCCTCGAGTTTGTGGACTTTGACTTTATAAAATTAACCACTTTCACAGCTTCATCAAGAACGACTTTTAATTCACCAGGGAGGCAGTTAGATGCAAGGCTTTGCCTGTGGATGCAGCAGTGGCTCCAGGTTATATTGGGGGCTACCTTCAGCTTTTTTACTGTGCCGGGTTTTCAACCACTGATCCATATCTGATAATACACGAATTGAACAATTAATCACTTTCAGTTAAGTTAAAACAATGACAAAAACTACTGTATATAGAAACACTGTCTCACTGTCTCACGTTTGTAAAATTTGGGTCAAGAATCGACACTATTACTTCCGGGACATTAGATGTTCATAGATAGTGTGGAAGATCAAACAAGTCATATTTTTGATGAAATATTCAACGGCACAACTATAATCCCATAGTCATCATAATGAAGACTATTGTGTAAAAAAATTGAATTGTGGTCACACGAAACGCCATAGATTTTCACACACGCCAGTCCAAGCAGACAGTGGCGCGAAAGAAAAACGGCGGAGATTATCTCACACAGTTCATGTTGTATAGTATAGCGTTGAATTAATTTCACAACTTTTGACTTGTCTTTTACACTGTTGACATATGTATATTTTTTCCGCCATTACTCACTTTTTTTCGCGTACCCCTGAACGTCCTGTCGCGTACCCCCAGGGGTACGCGTACCACAGGTTGGGAACCGCTGCTCTAGAGCATCGTACATACTTGAGTATAAATCGATCCAGCAGTAAATCGACCCGTAGACTTTACGACCCAAAAAGCTTTCAAAATGAATTATCCTATTATAAGTCCAATTGTTTTTATTTTATTTTTGTCGATTGTCAATGTCCACATTGCATTGAAATTTTCGTGGTTTTTCCGCCATTACTTTCAGCTTACTCCGTACACACTTAAAACGCTTGAAATCGCACACCTGGAAAGTTTGAATGTTGTTGTTGGTCGTTGCCGTTTAGCAACAAGATCTCGGTATTTAGCGAGACCTGAGATTTTAATAGATTTTGGTACATTTAAAGTTTCCATTTTCGGATTATTTTTTTTTTTAAGAATCGATTGATATATGATTTTTCTTGATTTTTTAAGCCATGGTTTTCCTAGCGATAGATTTGCTTTGGGATTTGATAAGTGACATGTTATTTGATCAGGACGCTAACCGTGTGGCCGAATTAAATGTGGATATTGAATAAGGACCCAATTTAGATTCTGACAGTTGCTTCACCACTGTGTACATGTGGATTAAACGAACAAACTGCTGAGCATGTTCTAAAGGATTGTCTTATCTACGACCAGGACAGATATACTGGCCCAATGACTCAACACTAAACTCAAAGCTGTATGGAGCTAAATAGGAACTCCAGACAACTGTCGAATACATCATGAGAACTCGTCTGACGGTGTAAACATCAAAGATGCGATCACAAGAAGAAGAAGATTCTGACAATGACACTGACAAAAGTCAACCTAGGGAAAGAAATAATGATAATGCTGATAGATTAAACGACGAAAGCTGATCAACAAAGAGTACTACATGGGACTAAATTTCTTAGTGTATTGCATAAAGGTGTCCTGTATATATGGTTGTATTCCTTCTTCTATATGAAGATTTGTATAGCAGTTATCGAAAGCTTGTACTATGTCTTGTGTCCTCGTTTGAACGTCTCCTTGCGAGTCTACTATTTGTCCTATTTCATTGTTGGTTGTATATCTTCTTCTATTGCCATGCATTTTTTCTGCCTATTTTTCTTGTGTGATTGTATTCACTTTTGTTCGTAACAATGCACATCGTGGTCTATGGTGTGGATATTGGTCTACTTCTTCGTGCAGTTGTGGTAGGATTGTCATGAAGGGGGATAAGCAACGATGTTAGCAATTAGGCAATATTGGGATTGATCACGTGACATAGGTTTATAAAACTCACTAGCAGACGTGAAAAGATTCTCTTTGCACTTGTATTCTGCGTGATTCTTTGTCTTTTGTCCTCGTAAGACGAATCACCTTTTTCGATTTTTTTTTTCAAACCCATCCATTATTCTGCGTGAGGAAGGTTAGCATGGGCTAACTGAAGCAGCCATCTGCGTAATGTAGAAGTTAGCACCAGTCCGGGTACAATTGTGAATAGTTGTACCAACTGCAGTTTGCGGGAAGACAAGACAAGTTTCTTCATGACAACAGAATGTTGTTTTCGAGCTGCGTCAAGTTATGTTGTTCCAGCATTTTATCAAGGAACAATCGGTATGTAAATCATTGCTAGTAATAAAACGTGAAGATAGTTTGAGAAACACGTGCTTGTAGTGTTAGTCCAGCTTGGGACATACAGTTTAGAGTTAATGGAGAGCATTTCTTGTGGCTTAAGGATAAAGTTTCCATCACTGGAAGGGATCCAGCAATTACTTCCGAGCCAGATGAGTTTATAGTGAAGAAAGTTCGTGAAAATCTTAGAACTACAGCCAGTCTTAGTTGAAGAAATAGTCAAGGGTTAAACAACTATCTTCCTGACCAAGTAATTTGTATACTGAATGAAAGTACCACCGTAGAGATTATGTGTAACTTTTTCTACCAGTATATTTGGGCACAGTGTTGCCGGATGTAAATACGAGGTATGTTCGTTGACATCAATGAAGTCTTTCTTGATCGTCATCAAAGAATTAATCAGTTATTTGCAGTCGTTGAGTATTGTCTGTTCGTCGGTGTGTTAAGCGTCAGCAGGCTTAGACAGACAAAACAACAGAAGCAGACAAACAAGATAGACTGGGAATCTTAGAAGAAGGCATGGTTACTTCCACCACCCTTTACAGAAGATAAGAATTATGGTGACATAGAGAAGATAATTCAGAGGTCGACATTTCATACTTCATAAGTTTACTGAAAACGTTTGCTGACAAAATCATGTATGGTACACAAGGCATATTATTCTCACAAGCAAAATGAACCTGGGTTGACAACTGCCACACATCTTTTCATGATGCACGTGACTACTTGTAAGAACAAGGTCAAGGTCAACGAAGACGACAAAACAACAAATAATAAATACTGACAGCAACGGTGAGAAATCGTGCGAGAGACATTTTCTTCACCATTTTAGCTCCGACAGCAGGTTAATGGGACAGCAGTTATCATCACAACAGAGTAATTCAGGTGTAACATTGCATTTCAAGTATCTACAGCCTCCTGCAGAAATGAAGTAGAAACGACACTCAGAAAAGAATGCAACGGAAAGACAGAAAACATAGTGTGCACACTTACGCAACGCTTCGGAAAATAGGCCTTCAACAGGAATCTACGACAAGAAACAATGTTAGTTAGCTTTGCTATTGTACTATTAACAACTGATGACATTAGATATATGAATTGAATTTGAAATAGAATTGGTACATGCATTGAGATTTATTTATACAAATTGTGTTGATCCTTTGTTGGTACGGTTTATCTTTCTTTAAAAGACAAGATAATTAACTGAAACAATCCTTCCTTTCAGATCCTCAAGAAAGTGTCCCTCTAACAAAATTAGTTGTTTCGGGTTGCAGATTCAAGAGATGGAACACAGTACCATTCCAGTTGTAGAAGTGTTACGTCAAATGTCAGACACATTGGCCAAGGTGGACTAAAACAGAAAGTTTTCCAATGTTAAAGGTAACGTTAACACTTTTTCTGGTAAAGTTACTGAATGTAAAGCCTGGTTTTTGCAATTGGAAAGATATTCTTTATCGGTACAGGCTTCAGACAGCGAGATGAGAATTTTAACTTATCTCACTAGTGCGGATTTAGTGACTGATTTTATTAGGAGAAGGTTGGAAACAGAACCAAGTGACTCCATGGCAGGAATTTAAGCAGGGACGTACATCTAGAATAAGACAAAACGAAGAGGACACGGTACAAATGTATAGTGATAGACTATTCAACATAGTCGGGGATGTGTTCCATTCTGAAGCGACAGATAGACAAGGATTCGATAGTCAACTGATTGGCATTTTTGTGGACGGATTGAATAGTAATGTCATCAAACTCCACCTAATCAGGAAAGATCATAAAACGTGAAAGGAAATAGTGACTTTTGCCATTGCAGAAGAAAACATAAGAAGAAAGTTTGAGTCTAGAGTAGAACAGACAAGGGTGAAGGAAGAGGAACCAATGGAAATAGATAACATAGGTCGAGGAAACAGTGGTTTAAAAAGACAACAAATAGGTCGCTGATGGGTGTCAAGGCATTACATACTACAACTGCCATCAACGAGGAGGGAGCCGCGGTAGCATAGTGGTTAGTGCACTGGCTTCATAGCTCAGTGGTCTATGTTTAGATCCCCAGATGAGGTGGGATTTTTTTAGGCCGCAAACAGCTCATGGGTCGACCCAGCCCCAATTGGGTACCAGAGCAACTCTGAGAAGGTTAAGGGGGCCGGCGTGATGCTGACCACATCACCCCTAATGTGCCGATGGTCAAGAAAATATGGGTCTAACACCATATTCCCAATATGCCTTAATGGGCGTGTAACGGGATCCTTTACCTTTACATTTACCATCAACGGGGACACAGAGACAGTACGTGTGCATGGAGACCACCACACACTTATCAACACAGTGGGTCTGCACATTTAGTACGATTTTGTAGTCCGCGGCAGACTAGGCGTAGGGACAGAGAGGACAGAAATTGTCAGCCCAGTAATAATGTATACGCACATTTAAGAAACACTTGCACACATTACACAAGTGCTTACAAGACACCGCAACATTTTAGATACAGTAGTCATGGAAAAGTGAGACCTACTCACTGAGGGAGACGGACATGGGTAGGTTGAAAAAAAAGTTCTCAATAGAACAGGCAGACATCTTCCGGCAGACAACCAGTAGTCAGGAAACAAAAGAGTGATGTACCAACAATGAACAGTACATACCACACAGATCTAAGTTCGTGTCTGATGACAATTGGTAACAGAAAGATCAGAAGCCTCTTGGATTCAGGTGCTAGTGTTAGCTTGCTAATGTCTGGACTGTACAAACAGCAACAACACCCAGCCAAATTTGAAAAGACACGCACTCAGCTTACGTCAGTGTCGGGTGAAAGGTTAAAGGTGATCGGGATGTCAACATTGGAGTTTACCATTGGAACAAAGTCCCTGATGCAAACATTTATCATAGTGAAAGGTATGTCAAGGAACTGCATATTAGGCAGATATTTCATGATGAAATACAGCTAAAGATTGTACTTTGATATACAGAAACTGATAATTCAGTTTGAATACATAGATTTAGAGGATGATATGTATATCGCATCAGTGATCAGGTTACAGAAGCTAGTCACCTTACGGCCGAATACGGTGAACATAGTCACAGAAAAGATTAAGAGATCCCCATATTATAAAGTTGGGAAGACAGAGCAGTTGAATTCCTGGACGCAGACATAGTCGATGAACCAGACAGGCAAGTGTCAATTTCCAGTCATGCAAGTGAACACAGCAGCAAAGCATGTCAAGGTACCAAGGGGGTTCATTGTGGGTAGAGTAGAACATATGTCACAAACTGAGGACAGCAGGCAAAGGCAGGATAACTATAACAAAAGGAAAAAGGGACATAGGAGGATTAGAGATAGGAAAAGATCGTACACTAGGAAGATTAACCAACAGTCATGGCAGGACTATGTGAACACCAGGAATTGTCCAGCGTTGGATCCACAGTGTGACGATGAAACGCAGCTGACCCTGAAATATTGGATGATAGGGTACGTCCCTCGTAGCATCAGTACCCCTGAATATTGTTGTAACTTTTCGTCAAACGGAAATTCTTCTACCTGGGCTCATTAACAATGCACAACAGAAACGTGGAACTCCACCTGGGCTCATTAATATGCGCCAGAGCATAGTGGTCTCGTCACCATGTTTGCTAATTAAAATGTAGACAGTTTATCTTCCGTGCACTCTGGAAAATTGCATGGCCTTAAGGGGAGGTTAAACCACGCCCACGACTATTTCTAGAGAAATTGATAGCAGCGAGTTTCCTTCGTCTGTGTATCCAGCAGAGCGCATCGTCTAAAGGAGGGGTTAAGCCACGCCTCTTGCTTGACCTCAGAGCGGTCTGAATCAACTACCACCTCACCTTTCTTTCGTACCTGCCTTAAAGGCGTTGCCTAAATCAAACGGAGGAAAGCGGCGCGATCTAAGGCAAGACGATCCCAAAACAGACGACGCTAGTCTCTCGCAGTAATTTCACATCTCTGTGTCAACCAGAGAACCGCTAGAAAGACGGAACGAACGGGAAACCCGAGCGGTCAGGAGTTGAATAATCGGACGAGGAGCGAGCGGCTAGAATCTCGATTTTGCCCTGAGTTCTGAAAAGGTGTGAAATTTTCACATGTCCCCCCAATCTTTCATTCCATTTCATATTCAAACAGACCCTGAAGAATGCCATTTTATCACTCGTTTGCAAGAGATTTACAGAAGCACTAGCTATAGTAAAATCTTGTTAGATTTACCCTGGATTTTGGGCTATATTTGCAGTGAATTCTATTCTGTGCTAAACGGTATAATATATATTAGTTTCTAGTGATCTGTGGTCAAGTTCATTCATTTTTAGTTCACTGGATTTTGTGTTGATTCAAATCTATTAAATTAAACCTATCTCAATAGTTTCCAGTTGAAAATTTAATGATATATTTATTCTAGTATTTCCAAAGATAATAGATGCTTAAAACGATTAAATTAACTTTTAAAGTCGCGAAGGAATTTATAACTAATTAACTAAGTTAAGTCCTATATATAGATGAGTGTTTTAACCATTAGACGCACGTAGTGTTTTCTTAATATATAAATAAATATGCGAGTGTGTATAATAGTCTTAACGGTAAATTTATCGCGCTTTAGAATGTTATTTGATTTTTCGGTATAATTACATGTTTTCTATCTTTCATATAGGGTGATCATAACCTTTGCGTCCCAGCAAAAACATTGTATTAGAGTCCTGCAGACTCGGTTCTTAAAACCCTCCAGATATTTTGATGAGACAGTTTAAATTTTAATCTTGTGGCGATCCTGTGTGGGGTCCAGCTAACTGAATTTTCCAGAAAGAAAGCAAAACCACAGAACAAATTAACACCTCATTGTAAAGTTTCTCTTCTTCTTTCCACTCTGTAAAGTGTCAGTCTGTATGCTCTGTAAGGAAGAGTGGTGTGTTGTTGAGATCAGGCATGCTCCAGTCTACCCAGCTGTAAATGGGTAACTCACCCTAGTCCTGAGTTAGGGAAGGCAAAGGCTCCAGGGGAAGCAGGCCCTAAACTTGGTCACTTCAACCGACGCAGGATGGTGTATGTATGAAGTAGAAGTGTAGAGTGTGATTGACGCGAATGGTGTACTGTTCGTGTGCTGACCAATATAACCACTCATACACTTGTGTCTACAAGGCACCAATGCAGACTGCTGGAATCTTTGTTTACTCAATTTATTCAGACGTACACACTGGGACATACGAGTACATCATGGTATGTTGACATATCAATTTGTAGGTATACATAGCAGATCTGAAGTCATGACACATTCAGAAATAATGGGCAGTACATCAAAAGTTCAATGTCATGATACATTATGGCCGCATCCCCCTATCTGACTAAACGCGTCAGTGAAGGCAGATCGGTAAATAACTAAAGTTACTTGACGTCCATAGTTTGAAGCATATATTATGAAACCACGAAAGAGGGGGTTTCTAGCAAGATTGAGATCTCCCTGTCACTGTCCGATAATAGGATAAATAATCTGTTCTCTTGGCAGTGATCAAAACATATGATGACCGAAATCTAACATGGCTGCCTCCCTGAGTTGTCGTTCACTCATTCATAGGAAGGAGAATATAAGCCAGAGTTAATTTATAATGGGTATATAAATGATTTCATAAATGTTCCCATACAGCTCTACGATGATCAGGTTAATTCACGTAGCCATAACCGCTGTAGGAAAGTCTGTCATCTTTGTCGATACAAAACACGACCCTAGCGATACGAAGCACAATGTTCCATCTAGGTCGAATCGACATGAGATCATCAAAATAGGGTCTGGCAATACATGGAGTCCGAATTATACATTGTACCGTACCTTAGGAGAGTCTCTAACATAAACTATCGTAGAGATACCATCTCCTTTAGAAGAAAACCACTTCATGAATTATATTTCCTTAAGAATCTACCAGCCCTTTGAAAAGTGCGTACACGCCATTATCACGGTACATCGGAACTCATCACGACTTGTCAAGACAACTCATACTTCCGCTAGACCGGAATAACAAGAATCTAGTCCCTCCTACCCATCCAAAATATACAATATAGGACTGATTCTACTTGTACTAATAATATGTAATACATATGAATTCAGGCCATACACAATAAGCAAATTAATATATTTTCTGGCCCTAAAAAATAAGTACAAACGTAAGCGCAATATCCTTACGCCGGATCAATATCCAGAACGATTACTCCTATAATCAAAAGTGTGAATCAAACATGGATTCTCTCGCTTTTACCATAGACAGCATTTTCATACACAAATGAATGAATGTCTATATTTTTCCCATATTAAATAGCCATATCGATTTTTGTAATATGTGCGTCAAAATATGCACGCAACAGATTACCACACCCCTCGGGAAAAAAAAAAATGGTACTTTTTTTTTTTTGAAATACATCTAGGAGCAACATACAATAGGCTCACAACGCACCAATAACAATGCGCAGATGATAAGCATAAGTTTTTATGACCTTAGAGAAAGTACTTCTCTAAGTATAAATATTTCCAGAGAGGTGTCACCAACGCATACTACAATATTAGCAATGACACAATTTCCACATTAGTTTATACATAAATTTCATCTAAGATATCTTAACATCATGATCATCAAAGACGAAAAACATTGAAAGATCAGCGGTGAATAAATATCAATGAACCGCTAAGTAGTGTTACAATCAATATATGATATATTACATATGTGTACACATTTCAACATAGAAACAACTGTATCAAAGTTGTATAACAGTTATGAATCATGTGGGCATCTAGACAAAATATCTGCCATCACATTTTCTGACCCACGGATAGCTCGCACCGAAAAATGAAATGGCTGTAGAGCAATCGCGTATCGCGTTGATCTCGCGCTCTTCAGATTTTTACTCTGAATAGCCGTAAGAGCTTTCTGGTCAGTTTCCACAATGAAATGCGCGCCCAGAAGAAATCTTTGCAGTTTAAGGATTGACCAAACCATAGCCAATAATTCACGGTCTAGGACCGAGTAATTCTTCTCTGCGGCATTTAATTTCCGAGAAATATACATCACAGGATGCAGAGTTCCAGAGTACTCTTGCATTAGTGCAGCTCCAATCCCGGTGGATGAAGCGTCACTACGAAGAATAAATGTCTTATCCTTAGAAGGCAATACTAGGATAGGTGAAGTAGAAAACATAGTTTTAACCTTATCCAAAGAGGATTGACATTCTTGAGTCCAATGGACTACATTAGGAGACCCTTTCTTTAGCAAGGAAGAAAGAGGTGACATAATGGAGGACAGATTCGGGATGAATCGTCCATAAAATTGTATTAGACCTAAGAGACTTCGTACTTGCTTTTTAGTCTTAGGAATAGAAATGTTAAGTATCTTACTTGTATTATGGTCTTCTGTTTTTAGGAACCCATGACCAACACGGTGTCCTAAGAAAGATATTTCGCTAAAACCAATACATGCTTTCGATGGTTTCGCTGTCAGGTTATGCTCGCGTAAGATAGACAATAGTTCATTTATACCATTATAGTGATCGTTCCAAGTATCACTGAAAAGACAGATGTCATCAAGATACGCAATGACATCTGAGCGATGAGATAGGATTCGACGCATCATGCGTACAAATGTTGCAGGGGCGTTCATAAGACCGAAAGGCATGAAATTCCATTGGAATAGACCCCTAGGCGTCGAAAAAGCAGTAAACGGTTTGGCGTGTTCGGATAGTGGAACTTGCCAATATCCCTTAGACAAATCGAGTTTAGTAAAGAAGTGAGAATTCGATAGTCTCGTAAGTAGCTCTTCTAGTAAAGGCATAGGTTCAGCATCGAATTTAGTCACTTGATTCAATTTGCGATAATCCACGCAAAGACGTATGTTATTGTCTTTTTTTTTCCGTACTATAACCATCGGCGAAGAATATGCTGATGTGGATGGTTCAATAATTTTTAACTCTATCATCTCATCTAACTCTTTCTCTACCTGTGCTTGAAAATGTATCGGGATAGGATACGGTCTGACTCTTATAGGACTATGGTCAGTAAGAATAATGTCATGTTGAATGACATCCGTTTGACCAGGAATGTCAGTAAGGACATCCTGAAATTGTTCTAACAAAGTAGAAACTTGTTTCTGCTCTCCTGGAGATAATTCTGGAGAAATTGCAACATCTTTCCATGATTCATTAGAGTGAAGAGGAATCATTGGAAAAGGTAAATTTACATCCGAGAAACTCGTTTCCTCATCCTGTATTACTGACAGAGATGAGTACTGTCCATGTTGGACTGGAAAATCGTCCGTTGCCTGGAAAACAGGTTGTAAATAATCAGGACGTTCATGGAATTCCGTGAGCATGTTGATGTGGAAGGTTTTACGCTTCCCGTCAATATCGACGATATAGTCAACATCGGAAACTTTTGATATTATATCGTATGGACCTTTCGAAGAAATGAGAAGTCTATTTTCCCTACAAGGTAGCAAGACAAATGCTTTGTCACCTGGACAAAGTTGACGCAAACATCTCTTTTTATTGGCAAATTCCCTTGCCTTCTGTTTCGCAAATTCAGAAGAAGCAGTTGCCAATTTGCATGCTTCAATAATCTTTTGTCTAAGTGCGATGACATATTCATAAGAGGATTTTGTGTCATCGACAATATTATCAGCAGTTATAAGATCATGAAGTAAGGACATAGGACCTCGCGGTTTCGCGCCAAAGACAAGTTCAAAGGGAGAAAATCCTGTATGTTCGTTGGCGACCTCTCTATATGCAAAGAGAGCCGCGGGTAAAACCCTATCCCAATCCTGAGGATGATCTTCCGTTATCTTACCTAGTAGGTTTTTCAGAGTTCTATTCAAACGTTCCACCATCCCATTGGACATAGGATGATAAATACTACTCAGCTATCTCTCTATCTTCAGAGTCGACATTACTTGAGACATGGTATCCGATATGAGTTGGGTACCATGGTCGGATAATATTTCTGCTGGAAACCCCAGACGAGAAAATATTAACCAAAGAGCATCTGCGACATCAGCAGTAGTTATGCTCTTTAGAGGAACAGCCTCCGGCCAACGTGTGCACATATCAACACACGTCAAAATAAATTGGTGTCCTCTAGCAGACTTTATCTTAAATGGACCAATGATGTCTATCGCCATTTTTTGAAATGGCCGAATGGGAATGTCTGCAGCCTGAATAGGTGCATCATGGCGTGGACCTCTGGATTTAATCTCTTGACATACTTTACAAGATCGACAATAGATTCGTATGTCCTTATTCACAGCAGGCCAAAAGAAAGATTGAAGAACTCTAGCTTTAGTACGGGAAAAACCCATATGTCCAGCACACTGCGAATCATGAGCGTGCTGTAAGATTTTAACTCTCATATTTTTAGGCACAAGGATTTGAGAATGAATGGACTTAGCGGAGTCTTGTACCATACGTACAAGTACGCCATTCTTCATCGTAATCCAAGATTTACGATTAGTATCCTTATTCGGATCACCTTTTGTTGCCAGAGTAAAGAATTTATTTAGAGTAGGATCATCTTCCTGCTATTTGATAAAGGAATCGTGGGAAATCTCCAAGGGATCATCTCGGATCTGCGCATCATTATCTTCAGAATGTGAAGATTGTGGCATATTAAGAGCTTGAGCCCTAGTGATTACTGCATTAGCCGATTGCATATTAACATTTTCCCAATTAGAAATTTGCTGTGGAGTGCATTCTTTCACCCCGTGAATGCGACCGATGATAAGATCAGCGATCGGATTCGGCAAGAGACATGCTTGCACCTCTCCTGTAAAGAAAGGCGTAGCAATATTGATAATGGCAGTGGAGTACATCTCCAATGTGCCACCAAATGTTACACATTTGACTATATTGCCTGTAGCTCGAGAAGGATTTACGAGTGATTGCCTCGCTCCAATGGTAGTGCACCCCGAGTCGAAAAGAATTGATACCGGAGTACCATCTATTAGGCCCCTATTAAAGACAAGAGCACCCCTTCCATTATGCGCAATTGACGCATGGAGAGCGGGAAGCGGGTGACCGCAGCTTAAAGTAGACACTGTGGTTGGATCGAATAATGTTTTGCATTGCGAACACTCAGATGCTCTAGCAAAATCGAAAGCGGAATTTGCTACACTGTTGGAGTCTTTTTTATCATTATTCTGATTATCGGTGTCGTGGAACTCCTGTTGTGCAGAGTTAGCCTGGTAATAAGATTTACCATGTCTTTTGTGTTGTGATCTACCTCGGTTATAATTGTCTCTATAATTATTATTGCCTCTGTTATAACCCCTATTTGGGTTTGAATCATAATATTCATGATCATAATCATCATGCTCGTTATATTGAGTATCCCTGTAATATTGTTTCTTTTGTCTCCATGAAGCACTTGGGTAGTTCCTATAGCTACTCCCTTTCCGAGAATTTCTAACATTATGGGTACCCCTCGCGTGTCGAGGACTATCAGCCCGATTCCAGTTCTTCGAAGAAGAACCCTGATTTGAGTGGTTATCTTGGTTTTGATACTTATTCCAATTAACCTTTTTATCAAATTTATTTTTAGCTCCTTGGAATTTGTGTGAGTAATTCTGATTATATTCTGTTGCCGAAGCAACTGGCATACTCTCTTTAATGTTAGAGTTACTAAGAATCATGTCAGGGTGTGCCGTGGCATACTGGTCACAATATTCTTCCATTTGCTTTATTGTACCAGGTTTACGCTCATGTAAGAACTCTAGGAATGAGTTATTTACAGAAGACATGACCTTGTCTCTTAGCAATAAATCCGTAAGACCATCAAATGTTTTCTCTGTTTTGGATAATTCAATCCATCGTGAAAGTGTAATTCGTGCTTTTGAGATGAAATCTGAGAATTCTACACCTACCTCAGGTCTCATTGTTTTAAACAAAAGACGGTAACCTTCCTCAGACAGCTGATATCTCTTTATCAAAGCTGCCCTAACAGCATCATAATTATCTTTGTCGGCCTCTTCAACAAAATATAACTTACTCAGAGACTCCCCTTTTAGATTTTCAGACAAGTGATTCACATACTGTGATTTGTCAACATTATGAGATCGACAAGCCCGTTCAAATCTAGAAAGCCAAAATGTTATGTCATCACTGGTAGGGTTAAATGCTGGTACCTTGACCTTGTACACAAAGGGTTTACCATTACCACCAGATGCCTGATTAACATTACTCATACATGTCAATTTTAATTTCTCTAATTCAAACTCATGTTCTCTTATTGCTTTTCTCTCTTCAGCTTCTCTATCTAATCTTTTCTGTTCTGCAGCAGCAGCAGCTTCTAATTTTTTCTGTTCTGCAGCAGCAGCAACTTCTAATTTTTTCTGTTCTGCAGCAGCAGCAACTTCTAATTTTTTCTGTTCTGCAGCAGCAGCAACTTCTAATTTTTTCTGTTCTGCAGCAACTTCTAATTTTTTCTGTTCTGCAGCAACTTCTAATTTTTTCTGCTCTGTATCAGCTTCTAATTTCTTCTGTTCTGCCTCAAATCTCCTTTCCTCCACTTGCATCTGCAATTTCTTAAGTTCAGCAGCAGTATCAGCTTCTTTTTCTAATCTTTTTTCTTCAGCTAAAGCTTTCCTTTCTTCTGCAGCAACTTTTTTTTCTTCTATTTGAAGTTTTCTCTCCTCAGCCGCAGCTTTTTTTTCCTCTGCAGCAGCTTTTCTTTCTTCAACAGCAGCAGCAGTTTTTTTCTCTTCTGCAGCTAATGCTTTGTCATATTGAGCAACAGCCCATTGTTCTAAGTCTTTTCCAGTCTTATCAAGAGATTTTCCTTGTGCAATGAAATAATCTAATGTAGACATATTGTCTTCTTAAATCAGAAACCTGAAAAAGTAAATAAATTACCCTATCTCACTTTAATGGGAGACAAGTCTATACCATAGACTTAGTCTTAGTCCAAACTTGTATGGTTTACAATAACCAATGATAACTTGAGTACCTGTGGACAACAATAACTGTATCTCAAATACTGTGGGGACAAGCCTTACAAAGGTCTTGTATACCTCAATGTAATCAAAGATCACTTGAGTACCTGTGGAAAAAATATTTCCCTTTACCAATCACTTTGGGAGACAAGCCTTACAAAGGTCTTGTACATTTTGTTTTATAACAATAACAATCATAACGTACTGATCTGTACTATACTATCAGTGTATACCACTATACGTCATATGTCAACTAAAGACATTACAAAGGACAAACAAGAAAAGACAATATGAACACATTTGCAGAGATCAAATTAAATTAAATAGGAGAAATGAAAAAAATGATCACAGAAACCGTGATGATAACTGCCATAATATAACAAGACAAATACGCCACAGTGTATAAACATAAGGGTGTAAAGAAATCAAAAATAGAAAAGATGAGACCTACAATTATACAAACAAATCAAACAAAACTAAGGAACACAAAATTATTAACAAAAACAACGAAGAAAAGAACACCTCATCACAACTAACAGAAATAGCAGCAAATTGTTGCTAACAAATTTCCAATTAAGAAAATGTGTACCTATAGAATACTAGTACCAGACCAATGTCACTCGGCATACCTTGTACTAGTCACACAGAACATAAACTAATTTAATACATAACAAATAACATGTAAGCATAAATAGCATATAGCATACAATATAATTTATGTCATGAATGGAATGTGTTGCAGGTATAGTGTTGTAAAGCAGGCACAGTTTATTTTAATACTAATAACTTGCCACTTTATTGAGTAATAGATTTAATTCTAAACTATTACACTGTCAATTTTTTCTCTTTTGAGCATATGAAGATCCAACGATGAACTATGCACTTTATGTTCAACAACACTGTGATTCTTCTGTACGTTGAGAAATGTCAACAATACTGCTCCAGATATTTTCTACACTTGATACCACTGTCCTGTGTAATACTGTCTGTACAGCGAAAAACTGTCAACAAGCGCTGACCTAGATACAGCATCCTATCGGTAATACAGGTCAAGCTGACATCGACTGTATAGCTGTCCTACTGGTGTTGATGTGTTCAAACAAATGTTCTTTCAGCTGTAAACTGTGATTCTCAACACAAAACTGCGTAAGCTGGACCCAGGAATCTGGCTCGCCACTGTAAAGTTTCTCTTCTTCTTTCCACTCTGTAAAGTGTCAGTCTGTATGCTCTGTAAGGAAGAGTGGTGTGTTTACTTGACGTCCATAGTTTGAAGCATATATTATGAAACCACGAAAGAGGGGGTTTCTAGCAAGATTGAGATCTCCCTGTCACTGTCCGATAATAGGATAAATAATCTGTTCTCTTGGCAGTGATCAAAACATATGATGACCGAAATCTAACATGGCTGCCTCCCTGAGTTGTCGTTCACTCATTCATAGGAAGGAGAATATAAGCCAGAGTTAATTTATAATGGGTATATAAATGATTTCATAAATGTTCCCATACAGCTCTACGATGATCAGGTTAATTCACGTAGCCATAACCGCTGTAGGAAAGTCTGTCATCTTTGTCGATACAAAACACGACCCTAGCGATACGAAGCACAATGTTCCATCTAGGTCGAATCGACATGAGATCATCAAAATAGGGTCTGGCAATACATGGAGTCCGAATTATACATTGTACCGTACCTTAGGAGAGTCTCTAACATAAACTATCGTAGAGATACCATCTCCTTTAGAAGAAAACCACTTCATGAATTATATTTCCTTAAGAATCTACCAGCCCTTTGAAAAGTGCGTACACGCCATTATCACGGTACATCGGAACTCATCACGACTTGTCAAGACAACTCATACTTCCGCTAGACCGGAATAACAAGAATCTAGTCCCTCCTACCCATCCAAAATATACAATATAGGACTGATTCTACTTGTACTAATAATATGTAATACATATGAATTCAGGCCATACACAATAAGCAAATTAATATATTTTCTGGCCCTAAAAAATAAGTACAAACGTAAGCGCAATATCCTTACGCCGGATCAATATCCAGAACGATTACTCCTATAATCAAAAGTGTGAATCAAACATGGATTCTCTCGCTTTTACCATAGACAGCATTTTCATACACAAATGAATGAATGTCTATATTTTTCCCATATTAAATAGCCATATCGATTTTTGTAATATGTGCGTCAAAATAATTACATGTTTTCTATCTTTCATATAGGGTGATCATAACCTTTGCGTCCCAGCAAAAACATTGTATTAGAGTCCTGCAGACTCGGTTCTTAAAACCCTCCAGATATTTTGATGAGACAGTTTAAATTTTAATCTTGTGGCGATCCTGTGTGGGGTCCAGCTAACTGAATTTTCCAGAAAGAAAGCAAAACCACAGAACAAATTAACACCTCATAAATAAAACTAAGATTAACTGGAGAAGAACTTAGCCAGAGCTATATTTTTATTGTTTTACTGCTCTATTGCGAAAGAAAATAGAAATCTTCCGAACACTGACTGTGCATATTTTCTTCATTGGATTTTAAAATCCTAGAAGTAAACCATACCTCAACGGTCAGTTGTTATCTTCACGCATTAAGAAGTATTACCATCAGCGGCTAAATCAATGAGACCACATCATATTCACTACCTGTATCTAAGACTGTGCCATCTCATAGAACCTTCCTTTTAACATAACAAAAACCAAGAACACTTAGGCTTCACCTTCCAGCGATTTCGGGACTGTACTAACGCATAAACCTGATAATCTGGGGCTGGACACAGAAGAAAAGACATTACCTACGTCGAGTGTTTAATTGATGTTTTTGTATTTTCTATGGAGTGCCAGATTCTACGATCGGTAAGTGTGTGTGAGCGTATGAGTGTTGGCCATAACGAGCGTGCATGAATGACATGAGATTTATTTTGCAAACCATTTGTTAATTTGCCTACCTGATAAATACTTTTACTGTATTCCCTGCATTGTTTCTTTAAGTGGGATCTTTGTTAACTCGGTTTACCCCCCCCCCCCCCCCACCTTTTCATTTGCTTTTTTCCTGTAACAAATGATACATGTTGTGACTGATTTAAATGATAAATAAACAAAATAAAACTGTTAGTACTGTGTTGGAAGGCCCAAGCCCAAATTACCAATATTTGTTTAACATAGTTTGTATTCACGTAGCGTCCGTGTGTTTGAAGCACCAAATTGGTGTGAGCGCAGGTGTGTTTGGAAACTGGCAAATAATTGTTTAGCCAGGAGAGTTTAAGGAGTAGATTGAGAGAAACAGATTGTCGTAAAAGAGTTTGTCCTTACTCTCCCCAGCACTCTGTGAAGCAACTATTTACTTTCTAACCCTTATCACAGAGCCTTCACCATCATTCTTCACTCTAAACGGGACCACTATTTCTAAGACTCTTTCTCTCAAATATAAATTTACCACAATAATTGGCTGGCTCGCCGGGAATTTGGGATTTTGAGTCTGATCTAAAGTCTGGGTCTAACCAAGATAGAGTGTGAATGATCTGTCTTTGTGAGTTAGGGAAATAAATAAAAATAATTACACCCCTATACAACGCCTTTTAGTATTTGGGTCGACCACACAAATATATTTACAGGATTTGTTTCTTTCCACAGAAGTAGAAAGTTACAGATAAACATAAATTCGTTACTTTTTTACTCTCTGGCAGAGAAAATAGAAAATAATTTTTTATAAGATTTGCTGGTATCGCGTGATTGTCAAACAGTCACAAAGGTTTTTGAAGTTAACGAGTTGAGCTAAGCTAAAGACGCCTTGTTCTGATTTTTTAAATCAAGTTAACAACGTCTCATCTCATAACTGACTTCAGGGGCGGAGTTTTGTTGTCGGAGAATCAAATTTTAGGGAAAAAAATTTTTTTCCTTTAAATAGTTTTTAATAAATTTTTCTCTACTGTTAGTAAGAGTAGATTGTTTTCTAGTGTTTTACTTACCAGTTAACGTGGCATAGCCGCCTGCATTAAGAGTCTTAATCGACAGATAATAGCAGCGATAAGTTAACACATTACAAGGTAGGAGGTAACACAAGTAAATTTATACTTTGTGTTTTTTTTCTCGTAGCGGCTTTGAGTTTTTTCCCTCCTTGTTTCTTCTTCTTATACTCTTGTCTTAGAAGCATCCAGTACTTTGTCATGGCAGAGAGAATTAGGATGAGATCCATTTTGAGACAGGAGGTGAAGGAGTCAGGGTTAGAAGGAGAAGCCGCGAACGTGTTTGTAAACACGGAACTTGAAATTTATGACGTGGAACAAGAGAGCAGAGAGGAAAGAAGCACAGGATAGAGCAGAGAAGAAGGAAGCAGAAGAGAGGGCAGAAGCTAGGAAGAAAGAATCGGACGATCGTCAATTGGAGCGGAAGAAAATCGAGGCAGAGATGGAAGCTCGCAGCGAAAGAGAGAGAGAGGGAGAGACAGCACGAACTTTCGCTTTAAGCTTTAGAGAGTCGGGGCGCTTCTACTTCAAATAACGGAGCGCCGTCTTCGCCCCAGTCTCAGTCAACGGATCTCTCCAGCACTCAATCTGCCCAATTAACTGCGATGTCTTTTACGTTGGAGTCTTTCCCTAGCCCCAATGAGAAAAAAGACACCTTCCTAGAGAAATTCGAGAGGCTCGCAAATCTGTATGGGTTAGAGAGTTTCCGTTGGTCACTTAAACTCTCAACGTCATTAAAAGGTAATGCTTATGACGTGTACACTAAGTTGGGAATGAATCCAACATGATTACGACATGCTAAAGAAGGCCTTGCTAGAGCGGTTTGAGATGACCGCCCGAAAATTTCTGCAAATGTTCAGAAACAGCCGAAAAGAGAGCACGGAACATTTCCCCAGTTCTCTTCACGTCTCACATGCTATTTGACAAAGTCCATTGAATTATCTGAATTACCTCTTACATATGAGGGACTTCTTGAACTTGTTCTTGTGGAACAGATAAAGTCAACTTTGTCAAACGAAACCCGTAGATTTTTGGCTGAACATGGCGCAGTCAGGCTTGAGGACATCCTCAATAAGGCAGAACGCTATACTAATGCAATGGCCGAACTTCCCAGCACTAAACGTAAACCCACAGATGAGCCATCTCGAGAACAAAATCTAGAGCAGTCATCCTATTCTTCCAATTCCTCTCAGCATTATAACCAACGAGAAGATAATACCCAGAGACCTCCCCATGAAAAATCGAAATTCTAGAAGACCCGATTTCCCCCAAATAACAATTCTGATAAACCCACCAAGCTTACGTAGCAGCGCGGCCACCAATGTCAAGGAAAAGGGAAGACCCCTACACCAGGGACGTCTGATCATTGCAAACAGACCGGGCCTAACCGCATCGGACGTTTGCATACAGCCTCGCAAGGAAGAGTCAATGTCAGTGATTCTCAACCTAAGGGGGACAGACCCTCAACGCGAGGATCTGTAATTTTGAATGGTACCTCAACTACTTGTCTTTTTGACACTGGATTAAGTTTTGATTGCATTGTCGCCAGGCACTTAGTCAAACCCGGTCAGGAGACAGAGGAAACCGTCAAACTAGTTGGAGTTTTCAAGAGTGATGCACCCAGGACGCTTCCTATCGCACTGGTAAAAATACACTCTGATTTTGTCAGAGGTGTTATTAAAGCGGCCATAATGGATGATCCGATCTACCCAGTTATCCTGGGATGTAGATATGTGTTTATTGGGAGACCAAAAGAGCCGATTGTGGCAGCGGTAACCACAAGACGGCAAACTAAGAAGGAGAGGGAGCCTGCGCCAAATTTGTTGCCGAACGAACTGAAGGAGGCGCAACAAAGGGACCCTACTCTGGAGCCCTGCTTTAGAAAACAGCCCATGGCTAAGGACCCCAGACACCACGGGACATCTTTTCCAAGGATGGCGTATTGTATCGTAGAACGGGCGACCCTGATACAGGGAATAACCAGCTCCTAGTACCGACGCAGTACAGAAGCCAGATCCTAGAAATGGGGCACTCTCTTCCCTTTAGCGGACATATGGGACATAATGCCACTATTCAGCGAATAAAAAACCACTATTGGTGGCCAGGAATGAATTCTGAAATTATCAGGTACGTGAAACCCTGCGCCCAGTGCCAACGTGTAGCACCCAAGCACTTGACACCCCCAGTACCTATGGGGCAAATGCCAATAGTAGGTACTCCATTTGAACGGGTTGCTGTCGACATCATTGAACCCCTGGAAAGGACCAAAAGAAGGAACAGGTTCATCCTGACCTTAGTCGACACTTGCACAATGTAGGCCGAAGCTATACCGCTAACATGCACAGATTCCAAGCATGTCGCAGAAGCCCTCGTGCAAATTTTTTACACGGTTGGGATTCCCTCAACAAGTTCTGACGGATAATGGATCCCAATTCCGTAGCCTGTTAATGGAAGAGATCTTTAAGATCTTGAGGGCCAAACACATCCACACAAGTCCCTACCATCCGGCCGGAAATGGGCTCATGGAACGTTTTAACGGCAGCCTCGCCATGATGTTATGTAAGCTGGGACAGGAGAAACTGTTAGAGTGGGATCTATTTATATCTGCTGCCTTATTCGCCTACAGAGAGGTTCCCCAAGCGTCTACGGTTTTCGCGCCAGCTACACTTTTATTTGGCAGACCTATTAAGGGGCCACTAGAAGCCTTACCGTCCTTAAAAATATCTCACGCACCAATTACAAGATCTCCATTAAAGGAAAGGAGAAGTTCTTTCACATAAATCTGCTAAAGAAATATTTGGAAAGACCAGTGCAATCCTCCGAGCATCTCCTGGCTGTCACCATAGCAACGGAAGACGAGGAAGATGATGATGGTTGTATGGAGTACTCATTGCAACCCACAGAATCCTTTAAAGATGTCAAGGTCGGCGACAATCTCTCACCAGAACAACAAACAGAAACCAGGGCGCTACTAAAAAATTACAGTGCAGTCTTAACGGATGTACCTGGTCAAACAAATCTCATCGAATTTGATATGAAATTAACAAACGAGACCCCTGTTCGAACCAGAGTTTACCCCATCCCGTACGCTAAAGCTGATGCACTTCGCGGAGAAATAGACAAGCTGCGTCAGGCAGGAATTATCAGTGAGTCTACATCTCCTTACAGTTCGAGTGTAGTGCTGTTGCAGAAGCCCAATAAGGAAGTTCGGCTGTGTATAGATTACCGGTTGCTAAACGCTGTAACGGAATTCCAGCCTGAACCTCTCCAAACTGTTTCTGAGTTGTTCACAAGCTTAGCAAAGCAAAAATTTTCTCCACGATTGACCTCAGTAAAGGTTATTATCAAATACAAGTCAAGGAGGAAATTAAACCTTTGTTAGCTTTCAGCACTAGTAAAGGATATTACACATTTAATGTGATGCCGTTCGGATTGCATAACGCACCAGGAGTGTTCACCAGGATGATGAGGAAGCTTCTAGAACCTTTGCAAAGTCCCCATATCCATAATTTCATGGATGACATCTTAATTGCATCGGAGACCTACGACGAACATATTGCTACGGTTGCTATGCTCCTCAGGAGACTACAGGAAACTGGTCTCACAGCCAGACCTATCAAATGTCTCATCGGGTTTCAAAAGCTAGACTTCCTGGGGCAAACTATTTCTCACGGCTGTAGTTGGCCTGTTAAAAAGAACGTGGAGAAAATAATTGCAGCTAAAAGGCCACGAACGAAGAAAGACACTCGTTCCTTTTTATCACTATGTGCATACTATCAAAAATACATCCAGAACTTCAACTGACTAACGGCACCTCTGACTGACCTCACAAAGAAAGGTTGTCCTGATAAGGTCATTTGGGATCAAAAGTGTGAACACGCGTACAGCACTTTAAAAGGACAGTTGTCTGCATACCCCATTTTGAGGTTACCTGACCTCAAGAAACCTTTCGTACTGCGGGTCGACGCGTCAGGTCAGGGCATCGGGTCAACACTGCTGCAAGCCGAGGACAGTGACCCGAATATGCTATTCCCAGTTGCTTACGGCAGTCCGAAATTAAATAAAGCTGAACGGAACTACAGCGTAGTTGAAAGAGAATGTCTCGCTCTGATTGACGGTATCAGACGCCATCATGAGTTTCTTTATGGGACATCTTTCACGGTGCAAACAGACCACGCTCCATTAGGTTTTCTTGGTGCCAATAAAGAATTTAATGCAAGGATCATGCGTTGGGCCCTCCTTTTAAGCGTTTACTCCTTCAAAGTGGAATATATTCCGGGAAAACAGAATGTCGGGGCTGATTTCCTGAGTAGAAACTGGACTACTGAGAAAGAGGAGAAAGTTAAAGATATCAATCATCCAAAAGCTACCGATCAGGGCAGCTTCATTGTCATAAATCAAACATGAAAAGATGTTTTCATGTCTCAAAAGAGGGGACGATTGTGACGATGAAACGCAGCTGACCCTGAAATATTGGATGATAGGGTACGTTCCTCGTAGCATCAGTACCCCTGAATATTGTTGTAACTTTTCGTCAAACTGGATTTCTTCTGCCTGGGCTCATTAGCAATGCACAACAGAAACGTGGAACTCCACCTGGGCTCATTAGTATGCGTCAAAGCATAGTGGACTCGTCATCACGTTTGCTAATTAAAATGTAGACAGTTTATCTTCCGTATATTCTGGAGAATTGCATGGCCTTAAGGAGAGGTTAAACCACGCCCACGACTATCTCTAGAGAAATTGATAGCAGCGAGTTTCCTTCGTCTGTGTATCCAGCAGAGCGCATCGTCTAAAGGAGGAGTTAAGCCAAGCCTCTTGCTTGACCTCAGAGCGGTCTGAATCAACTACCGCCTCACCTTTCTTTCATACCTGCCTAAATCAAACGGAGGAAAGCGGCACGATCTAAGGCAAGACGATCCCAAAACAGACGACGCTAGTCTCTCGCAGGAATTTCACATCTCTGTGTCAACCAGAGAACCGCTAGAAAGACGGAACGAACGGGAAACCCGAGCGGTCAGGAGTTGAATAATCGGACGAGGAGCGGGCGGCTAGAATCTCGATTTTGCCCTGAGTTCTGAAAAGGTGTGAAATTTTCACATGTCCCCCCAGTCTTTCATTCCATTTCATATATATACAGACCCTGAAAATGCCATTTTATCACTCGTTTGCCAGAGATTTACAGAAGCACTAGCTATAGTAAAATATTGTTTGATTTCCCCTGGATTTTGGGCTATATTTGCAGTAAATTCTATTCTGTGTTAAACGGTATAATATATATTAGTTTCTAGTGATCAGTGGTCAAGTTCATTCATTTTTAGTTCACTGGATTTTGTGTTGATTTAAATTTATTAAATTAAACCTATCTCAATAGTTTCCAGTTGAAAATTTAATGATATATCTATTATAGTATTTCCAAAGAAAATAGATGCTTAAAACGATTAAATTAACTTTTAAAGTCGCGAAGGAATTTATAACTAATTAACTAAGTTAAGTCCTATATATAGATGTGTGTTTTAACCATTAGACTCGCGTAGTGTTTTCTAAATATATAATTAAATACGCGAGTGTGTATAATAGTCTTAACGGTAAATTTATCGCGCTTTAGAATGTTATTTGATTTTTCGGTATAATTACATGTTTTCTATCTTTCATATAGGGTGATCATAACCTTTGCGTCCCAGCAAACACATTGTATTAGAGTCCTGCAGACTAGGTTCTTAAAACCCTCCAGATATTTTGATGAGACAGTTTAAATTTTAATCTTGTGGCGATCCTGTGTGGGGTCCAGCTAACTGAATTTTCCAGAAAGAAAGCAAAACCACAGAACAAAGTAACACCTCATAAATAAAACTAAGATTAAAGGAGATGAACTTTGCCAGAGCTATATTTGTATTATTTTACTGCTCTATTGCGAAAGAAAATAGAAATCTTCCGAACACTGACTGTGCATATTTTCTTCATTGGATTTTAAAACCCTAGAAGTAAACCATACCTCAACGGTCAGTTGTTATCTTCACGCATTAAGAGTATTACCATCAGCGGCTAAATCAATGAGACCACATCATATTCACCACCTGTATCTAAGACTGTGCCATCTCATAGAACCTTCCTTTTAACATAACAAAAACCAAGAACACTTAGGCTTCACCTTCCAGCGATTTAGGGACTGTACTAACGCATAAACCTGATAATCTGGGGCTGGATACAGAAGAAAAGACATTACCTACGTCGAGTGTTTAATTGATGTTTTTGTATTTTCTATGGAGTGCCAGATTCTACGATCGGTAAGTGTGTGTGAGCGTATGAGTGTTGGCCATAACGAGCGTGCATGAATGACATGAGATTTATTTTGCAAACCATTTGTTAATTTGCCTACCTGGTAAATACTTTTACTGTATTCCCTGCATTGTTTCTTTAAGTGGGATCTTTGTTAACTCGGTTTACCCCCCTCCCCTCCCCCCTTTCATTTGCTTAGTAAAGGGAAGAACAATTGAGAATAACATGATTTTTTCTACCACCCATACCTAGTATTATAACATCTCTTTTCAGAGTAATTAAAACTTACTGTTGGGTTACATTATCTAATTTTCTGATAACTACCTATCTTGGGACTGGGTTTATCTTTGTCTATTACAGGCGGGAAGGGCAAATTGGATACCACTCTTCATAACCCCCCCCCCCTCCCTATTCCCCCCCCCCACCCCACCTTGTTACTTGTATTTCTGTACCTATGATTTTTGTTCCTGTAACAAATGATACATGTTGTGACTGATTTAAATGATAAATAAACAAAATAAAACTGTTAGTACTGTGTTGGAAGGCCCAAGCCCAAATTACCCATATTTGTTTAACATAGTTTGTATTCACGTAGCGTCCGTGTGTTTGAAGCACCAAATTGGTGTGAGCGCAGGTGTGTTTGGAAACTGGCAAATAATTGTTTAGCCAGGAGAGTTTAAGGAGTAGATTGAGAGAAACAGATTGTCTTAAAAGAGTCTGTCCTTACTCTCCCCAGCACTCTGTGAAGCAACTATTTACTTTCTAATCATTATTACCGGAGGATAAATCATATGATGTGAAATTGAAAGAACATCGTCAAACATATGATAAAGGACCACAAGCGCACATGATAAGAAGTACATAGTACAGATGGAACCATCAACCATACAACAGTGTTACAGGAATAATGAACAAATGTCATACAATCAGTGTCACTTGAGATATCCAAACAGGAAAGAACAAGACAACAACTCGGATAGATTTCATCGTGAGAATATCCAATATAGACAAGGAAGAAAATACAATAACAGAAATGAAATGGTAGACACGGTTACTACAGGAACATATTGGAACAATCTAAAGAAAAGGAGACATCGGATAGCAGTTAGAAGTGTTATTGCCGAGATAGAACGGGAGAAAAGGTGGAAATTAAGAATGTAGACATAAAGAACGGACAAGAGTGCCAGATAAAAATTGGAAATGACTGGCAGTTGAATGTAGACTCAGTACGATCATGGAGAAGCACAAACGGACGTTACCAGCGACATGTTATAACAAATGAGGACATTGGTTAAAAACAGACATTGGAATATTCCGTTCTGGTCAACAACAAAAGAACATAATAAGACGCAGAGACAGATGATTAGTGTCGAAAAAAAGAAATACAGAGAAAGATCAGAGACTACAGTAACTATGTGATATTACCATCACATAATAGGAAGTAAGTAGAAGTATCAACACAAACGGAAATTGATGATTACATCAGAAAAAGGATAACCAATAACAACTGATGAAAAGCAATGTGATAGAAAAGAACAGAAAAGAAAAACATTAATGATCCTGAATAATACGAGATGGAGTACATATGGACAGAGGATATCTAACAACACACAGGACTCCTCAATAAACAGTGGTTGGACCATCAAGGAAGATAATTGGGTATTAATACCAGAAGAGATGGATGAGTCAGAAGAGAGTTCTCTAGAAGAGTCATATAGACCAGGAGCAGGAGGAAGTCATATAGAGACCAGAGTAGAAATACACGCACAACCGAATAACGCAAACCAAAGATTCGTAATTTTTAAAGATTCAAATGACAAACAGCAGAGAGAGAAAGAAAAAGATAGACATGACAGACATGAGAGAGGGAAGAAGAAAGAGGAGAAAGATAGATATGATAAACAGGAAAGAGAGAGATAGACAGAGAATGCAGGCGGAAGAAGATAGGAAAGAGAGAGAAGAGAGGAAGGCGCAGAGAAGGCAGGTAGAGGTAGAAATAGAAGAAGAAGAGGAAGATGTGCAGCATAAACAGACGAGAACGACACAAAGAGAAAATACCAGCAGAACATTACCGGAAGAATTAAAGAGGTTGAGAAATGTAAGAGACAACTCGGAAAGCGAAGACGATATTCCGCTGATGGAATATCTACAGAGACTGCAAGAGAGAGAAAGTAAATTAGCAGAGCAAGAAACACAGTTACAACAGATGCAGGAAGCAGAGAGACAACAAATAATCACACAAGGAAATCCGCAGGAAGAAGAAGAAATGAAAGAAAATGAAGAAACGGAAGAGCAGGAAGAAATGGAACCAGACGTTAGACGGGGATCAAGGTATATTATACGTCATCGGATGATTAGTCAGAATATAAAATGCCACTAGCAAAGTTTAGAAATATTTCTCAAATGGAGGTAAGGCTGAAGTGGAAGGACAGACAAAGAGAAGCACAAGAAGACAATAGGTAGAAAGGGTCGGAAGACTATTAATGAAGTAGTGGATAGGAGGAGACGGAGAAGGACTCCAGAAGAGGTATTGATGTCGAATGATTCAGACAGTGTGTCGTCTGAGGAGAGTAACAAGGGTCACAGGAATAGCAAACGGAGATCCCATGGAAGGGAAAATAGTAATAGAAAAGAGAGAGCGAAGACGAAAGAGAGATTGCGGAATTATGTAGATATATTGACAGAAAATATGAACAGGCCAGAAAAATGGGAATCGAAGAGTAAGTGGGGATCTACGGAAAGAACATTCCAGTAGTCGCGAGGAAAGGACTAGGGGGAGTCGGAAGACGAGAAATGAGAGCAAGGGTCGAGTGAGACCAGTAGTAGAGATAGGTCTTTCAGTAGGATTAGACATGAGAATCCCTGGAGTACGGGAAGAAGTAGATAGAGATGCAGAAGTGGGTAAAGATAAGAAGAGAGACATTCGGGAGTTAAGAGAAACGCAGGGACTTTGAGAGACGAAAAAGTAGAAGAGAAACTGAAGCAAACGGTTGAAGAAGTAAGTAGTAGAGTTGGAGAATAACTCGGGAGACACGAGAGATAGAGAGCTAGAGAGGTAACAAAGTGCTGGTGAAGTCGGAAGAGTAGATGAGACTCAGAATATTGATAAACAGATAGCGTTGGAAACGCTTACAGCCAGAGAGGCTAGGATGATGACGGTGTTACAGATGATGAGCGAGATGAAGTGGGAGAGAAGGAGGAGGCTATGAGGGGAGGACTCAAAATATACATATAAAGACAAGATGGCGGCGGTTGGATTTTAGGTTGAGGAGATGGCAGATAAGAGTATTTGTGGAGAGTGTTCCAGATAGAACGCATACCGTGGATAAGTGAGGAAGAATGAAAATGGCGAAGGTATTAAGAGATTGGGAGATAGAAAAGTGGATTGAGAATCCATAGAGAAAATGACGGAAATACAGGAGATTAGGAGAAGCTATACTGAGATGGCAGAGATAAGACAGAGGACTGTCAATGAGAAAAGACGAATATATTGAGAAACATGAGATAAATGGCAAAGGGGAGTTTAGAGGTGGAAGTTCCAGAGGGAACAGGTAAATGGAACAGTCATGGAGAGAAGGCAGAGATATAGGAGTTATGACAAATATGAGAAGCCATGGAGGAGATAGCAGAGAGAAATAAGAAATATGATCAGAGAGAAGTAAAAAAATTGAGCAGAGAGAAATAAGAAAATTGAGCAGGGAGAAGTGAGAAATTTAAGAAGTCATGGAGAAGATCGTTGTAGAGATAATGAAGTTAGTGAAGCCATAGTGAAATGGCAGAGAAATAAATGTAGAGTACTCATAAGTATGTTCGATAGAAGCCATGTGTAAATGGCAGAGATTTAGAGGAAGGTTCCAGAGGGAACAAATACTATAAATGACAAGCCATGAGAAGGTGGCAAAGAGTTAATAGAATGTTCCAGAAGGAAAGAATATATAATGGAGAAATTAAGGGAGAAACTATAAGTGAGACGACAAGAGACGAAATTGAGGGTTCTGGAGTGAACAGATATGAAGTTAAGAGGCCTTAGGAAAATGGCAGTGATGCGAGAAATAGCGAGAATAGTGAGGAAATATGTTGAGATATTCAAATATAGAAAGTAACGAATAAATGTTCTAGAGAAGAGAACTTACGTGGAATATAGAATGAGAGATTGAGCCAAAAAGAGACGAAGAAAAGAGGAACATTGACAAATGAGAAGTGGAAAAATAGGAGGAAGAGACTCGGAATAGGAACAATAGAAAAAATAAATAAGAGCATAGTGTTGGCAAGACAGGTTGATATGGAGACATTTGACACAAGGGAAATAGAAGCAAGACGAAAAAAATGATAGGGATACATAGCTGATACGGAAACGCAAGTAGTTCGAGTTAGTGGACCACATATGTTTTTGGTCCGAAGATAGTTGAAGGATTTAGCCGGGGGGACAGCACAAGTGAATAATCAGTGACACCATGATGTTTTGAATGGGTCACAAAACGGCTGTATATAATGTAAATTAAGTGTAACAGGCAGTTACAGTCGAGTACGGAAAAGTGTTATCTACAGAAGAAGTAAATAAGAAAGGGAGTAGGATGATGAAGATGATATTCAATAGGTCATGATGGAATGACTTACAATGCGTAAGAAATAGAGCTCGATGTATGAGAGTACGTAGAGGTTGAACTCTAAAGCAAAGTATGCAATACTTGGTAGTGAAAATGGTGTGTGGAGGATACAATAAATTATGATTGAAAGAAGGTCAGAGAAAGAGTGACAATCGACAATGTGGAAACTATAGAAGCATATCCCTTCTCAGTGTCACTGGTAAAATCTACTCTAGAATCCTAGAGCAGAGACTCCGACGACTAGCTGAGCCACAATTGGATGAGGTCCAGTGCGGATTCCGAGCAAACCGAAGTACTCAAGACCTAATCTTCACACTCAGACAGCTGAGTGAAAATGCCTTGAGTATAAGAGTGAGATCCATCTTTGTTTCATAGATCTGGAAAATGCGCTTGACAGGGTCCCCTGGAGCAAACTTTGGGACTGTTTGGCAAGGAAGAACATTCCAGCACCTCTGAGTCATGCTATACAGAGCTTCTACAAGTCTTGCAGAAATTAAGTGAGGACAGCAAACCATAAGTCAGTAGAGTTCTGGACCACCACTGATGTAAGACAAGGCGATATCCTGTCACCTAATCTTTTCATACTCCTCATGGACGATGTCATCAAGGCATGTAAGGAGAGAACAAGAAAGTATTCAGTGGGGTACTGAAAGATGAGACAGGTCTGTATTTCAGAGGTGGCATTTGCTGATGAAGTTGCCCTGAAATCAGAGGCACATCTCCAATCCTACCAGCAAGTCTGAAAGGACGAGCTGGAGAAGAGAGGGGTGGTCATCATCATCATCATCAGTTGCCATCTCCACAACGAAGGTTGGCTGTAATGGATCTCCAACGTCTTCTGTCTCTTGTCTTGGTGGTACACTCTGATAGACTCTTTCCCGTCCATCTCTTGATGTTATCTTCCCACTTATAGCGCTGTCTTCCCCTTGCACGTTTGCCTTCAACTCTCCCTTCTGTTATGGTCTTCTGCAAGGTGTTATGCCTTTTTATGTGGCCAAAGTATTTTAGCTGCCGAACTTTGACCTCTCTCATTAGTTCACTTTTCATACCTAGATTTTCTAGTACCTCCTTATTTGTTTTCATCTCTTTCCATGAGATATGCCCCATGGGGTGGTCATAAGCAGCTCTAAAACAAAATCCATGGTGATATCACGAGAAGAAAGAAGACATCAGATTAAGCTGGGAGAACAGGTCCTGGAGCAGGTCAACTACTTTAAATACCTCGGAGCTATTATAGACCGAAAGGGAGGCATCAAAGAAGAGTTGGCCACACGAAAAGTAGCAGCTTTTTCACGCCATAAATCGAGGATTCCTCAGCAAGAAAGAGGTTGGTAAGAAAACGAAGATGGCTGTATACAGCTCCACCTATGTCCCAGTCTTGACATATGGATGCCAGTCATGGGCAATAACTACAACCCATAAAAGCCAGATTCAAACATCAGAAATGAGGTATCCGAGGAAGGTGGTTGAAGTAACAAGAAGAGACATGGTCCGCAACCAGACGATACGTCAAGGCCTAAAATCCCACACCCTGCAGACCCAAGTAGAACAGTCCCAACTTAGATGGTTTGGCCATGTCTGCAGAATGGGAGAAGATCGGCTACCACGACAAGCATAGGAAACAAAGAGCCAGGGATCCCGACCCCCAGGACGACCCAGAGTTGGCTGGGAGGACAACATTAGACAATCTTTGAAGGACCGAGGACTAGAATGGAACAAGGCCAGGAGGAAGACAGCCGATAGGATAGTCTGGCGCTCTCTCTTCCAAACCTCTACACCTCACTGTAGAAGGGGAACGACTATGTAAGTAAGTAAGTAAGACGCTCTGAGTTTAAACAGAAGTCACAGTTTGTCGTGACTATAAAGTTTTGTGTTGTATAGGTAGATATAGTACAATTACAATAGAAAGATGTATTGTGAAAAAAGTGATGAATACAAGAGTGATTACTTTAGGTGGGTAGCATGATGAACTTATATTGCACTTATATATCAACTAGCAATTACCCGTCAATAATGACGGAAGTAAATCAAAAACTGTAATATATTTTTAAAATAATTTTTAATTCAATATAAAAGTTCTTTGATGACAACATTTTTTGTGAAAGTCCGTGGATTTGTTTCAAAGAATGTTCCTGATTAAAAAGTGTTTTTAACAAAAACTTTCAAGTTTTCATGATTTGTTCCTCGGGTGAGGGCGACATAGAGCTGGCCGTGTCCGAAAACAGGTTCAGGAAGGAAAACTCCTACGTGATCAAAAGATTGTCATTGCGCCTTATTGATCGTCATTCAATCAATCAATACCCTTTAGCTCACCAAGGAGAAAGGCCTTCAACAAACACATGCCATGTCTTCCTGTGCCGTGCATTCCGCTCAAGTTCTTTCCATGTTTTCCTCATCATTTTCACCTCTGTCTCAAGCTCTCTTCTCCATGTTTTTTTTTTTTTTGGGGGGGGGGTCTACCTCTGCCTCTCTTTCCCTGTGGATTCCAGAATAAGGACTGCCTTGTAATGCTATCAAAAGGTTTCCTCAATGTGTGTCCTATCCATCGCCAACGTCTTCCTCTCAGCTCTTGTTTCACTGGCCCTTGTCTGGTCCTTGTCATCAATTCCACATCTGTGACTTTGTCATACCATTTCAGTCCTTCTATTCTACGCAAGCACCCGTTTATAAAAGTCTGTAGCTTTTTAGTTGTTGTTTTTGTTGCTCTCCATGTCTCAGAGCATACAATAGGACTGACTTGACATTTGAGTTGAAGATTCTTATTTTCGTGTTGGACTTGATTTCTCTTGTTCTCCACATGTTTCCCAATGCAATGAAAGCTCCTCTTGATTTTTGTTTTCTTAATTTGATATCATTGTCCGTCCCTCCAACTTTGTCTATATTACTATGATATGTGTAAGATTCTACATCCTTTAGTGGTGTTTCTTCAAGTTCAGTCTTGTTATCATTTCTTGTATTTATTCTCATAATCTTTGTCTTTTCCCTGTATATTTTCAGGCCCACTTGTTGTGACCTCTCATCGAGAATTTTCATTTTCTCTTGCATCTGATTATGGTTATGGGACAGAAGAGCCAAGTCATCTGCAAAATCCAGATCATCAAGCTGTTTAGTCAGATTCCACTGGTTTACCATTTCTGTTGTGTGATGTCGATGTTTTCATAACCCAATCTATTGCTAATAAAAAAAGAAATGGAGACAAAAGGCACATCCTGCCTCACTCCCGCTCTTATTCTACACGGCTCTGTAAGTTGTCCTTCTTGAAGAACTTATGTCATGTCTTCATAGGTCTTCCTTATTAAGTTAATGATTTTCATGGGAAATGCATAATGCCTCATCAGTTTCCAAAGTGATTCTCAGTCTAAACTGTCAAATGCCTTTTCATAGTCACGAATCAGATGAAAAGCGGTGAATTCCATTCCAGACTTTGTTCAACTTTTATTCTCAATGTGGCTATCTGGTCTGTACAGGATCTATTTTGTCGAAAACCTGCTTGTTCATCTCTCAGTTGTTGTCTATGGACTCACTTAATCTCTCAAGGATGATTCTGTTTAATACTTTTCCTGGCACTGATAGTAACATTATTGCTCTATAATTTGTGCACTCTTGTAAATTTCCCTTCTTAGGCAACTTGACCAGATAACCTTCCTTCCATTCTGCTGGTATTTCATCTCTAAATTTGTTCACAAAATCCTACCACAGAATGCTCCAAAATATCTGTGGCAAATGTTCAAATACAATGAAAGACGCAGTCAACGCCTTAACAAAGTACACGTGCCCAAGCCTAGGCTTGACTTATTCAAGAAAAGCTTAGCTTACTCTGCTGCTCATCTTTGGAACTATCTTCCACATGATCTAAAAAATAACAACCTCAGTCCCTATTCATACAATCGTAGACTTTTCGAATACTTTATCAGTTCTGATTATCTGCCCCCCGCCCCCAATCTAATGTGATTATTTTTCCGAACAAATGATATAATATCGAATGTAGGGTTAATAATGATGTTTGTACTCTTCAACGTATTTTATTTCAAGGTGATAATTAGTTTATACTTTTCAACATATTTTATTTCATGTTTATAATTAGATACTGTGAATGTGAGTATGATATTATTTGACCTTTACAACGTTGAATTCTTTTACATTGATGGGTAAAATGTATGTGAGAATAAATGAAATGAGTATAAAAGACGAGAGAAAGAAAGGGCAGAATGTCAGACGGGCCTGCGTGCTCAATTTTCAACCCTTTGAAAATAAAGTTCGTTCGTTCGTTAGTTCTCTCTCCCAGACTTTGCCAAGTAGTTTGTATAATATCTTTATAGAAGTATCAATATCTATGTTGATGGCCTCTGCTGGAATGCCATCTGGACCAGTTGGTTTTCCGTCTATCAGAAGCTTTATGGCTTTCTTTACTTCTTCCTTCGTTGGTCTTTCACAGTTAATTTGTAGCTCCTCGTCTGCTGGCTGGATGTCTGGGGGATAAGGTGGAGCTGGTCTATTGAGAGGTTCCTGATAAAGTTGATAAAATGTTGGATTTTTATTCCCGTTAATGATATCCACCAAAAGATAGATATAAGTGGATGGAAGCAGACATCATCATCATCATCAGTTGATAAGATCTCTATGGTGTTGTTTGCTCCACTGTAGTGTATGGAATGTCAACTTGACCTACGCAGTGGTGTGTAGACATGGATTGAGTGTACAATGTGCGAATGATGATAAGGGTTCGTGTTGTTGACAAATGTTCTTTTCTCACACTCATGTATGACTGGAAGTCATCGACACCAACGACTGTGTACCTTTTCTAAAGTTTAATTGGACGTACACACTCGACAGCACAGATAGTGACAAATCACAGGTTGGCATAATACATCATGGTACAGTGGATAACTGGTCTTGCAATGTTATGTTACATGGGCACTCATGTAGATTAATATTATAATAGACTGTCAGTAGCCAAGCCCTCAGTATCGCCCATACATATAAATCATCTGACTTCACTGACTGAGCACGTCAGCTTATAAACAATATTTCAGATGGCTTCTAAACCTAATCTCGTTTAGCGACGATTCTCCCACATAATGTTCAGCACATATTTTTTTCATATAATAATATTGAACCGCTGATAAAGGGTTCTCATGTGTAGCAGTGATCTCTGGACTAAACAAGCGATAATACGGGCATCCCCTTTTCTCTTCTTGAAAGTCACTACATGTTTGGATCCAAGATGGCTTCACTCGTGAGCTGTCACTCACGTTTGGATACAGATAATGAATCTGTCCTAAAGTTAGTCATTCATAAAACATTGCATTGCTCTGTAGATTTGATCATGAACAATTGACTGCATTCTACAGAATATAGTGCTGCTAGGAATCGAAGTCGTTTTCATCGAGTCAAATATATTCTCTTAGACATTCAAATCGTAACTATCGAAAATGGTGGCTTCGATCGAGAGTTCATAAGAGTATCTTTGATTACCTTGGTAGAGGAAATATGAAACTGCCATTCCTTGGCAATACGCATAAACACTGGGGTAAAGCATACACGATAGGTCTAGACGACTATCACTTTCCCCACAAATACTGAGATCACTTTTTCCCCGGCGACAGGCCGACATAGGAAACACAGTCCCTATCAGGACGAAGCCAAATCACACCACTCTCTAGCGACACATCCGCCGAATAGCCTTCGACCTCTCTAGAGACAACAGAACATATAGTTCGACTTAGATATGTAAAGATATACAGATATAAGACAGACTCGTCCTACTCAGACAAACAATACACATAAATTCAGGCCATAGATATTCTGAAGCAAGAACAATCTATTATTACGCAAACAACGAATAAATCGCAGTAAAATGGATTTATCCGCGGAGTTTGTCCATCTTCATTTGTTCTTGTATATTACTAAGCAATTTTCCATTCTTTTGTTTTATGAGGCGATTTGCTTGCTTATATTTCCCTGTTAGCTTCGTTGTGTTGTTGTAAGGTCCCTCATATTTCCTTTGGCTTCAGCTTCCTCTGCTTCCCTTGCCAACTCTTCAATATACTTCCTCTTGTCTCTTTTGATGTTTCTTCTTACTTCTTTGTTTGCTTCTATGTACACTTCACGAATCTCTAAGAATTACTAGTTTATATTTATTTACATTTGTTCCAAAAGCGATTGATCATTAAATTTTGTATATATTGATTTTGATAAATACAAAGTCGAGTTAATGATTACAGAGCGTAAGGCACATGTGTGAGTCCTTATTTTAATATATATAGTTATATCTACACCTGAAGAGCCACTAACAACAATAATAATAATAATAGTAGCAATAATAATAATCAGAGAAATCTCGCTGGATTAAACCAGCCGGGGGCTTAACAAGATAACGAATTAAAAGATAACCTAGTCCTTCACGAACGTTGACAGCAGATATTAGAGTTAACATTGCTTAGAAACATTCAGCATTGTTCTCGCTTTCTGAATATCTTGTGAACAACACCTTGAGGTAGAAGCATCATTATCCTTCTACCTACAATTCTGCTAAGAGTAATCTTGTGCGAAGGTAGACACCTTTGAAGACCGACATTAGTTACTCTTGAGTTGTGGCCATTGTTGGACCACTACTGCAGAGCTAAGGGGAGGCAATCCGTGACACCTAGCTTGGGAGCAGATGTGATGATCCTTTAAATGCAAGCCAAGTTGGAGAAACTGGAGCTCATGACTTCAACTCATCACGTTCGGAATGGCAGGATAGCCATATGAAAAGCCTAGATCTACAGTGTAGATAACACCAAGGAGATTTCAACTTGGTATTGGCTACAAAAGATCGAGAAGCTCAGAAGCCCTAGTTAAAGAACAATAAAAACAACAACCTGACATAGCAGTTAACCCACTAAGTGATCTAATATTAAACAGAGAAACGATTGTGGCTAAGATAAACACACAATGGTTACTTTTTATTTAGAGATATGAATATGATCTTTAAACAGAGCACGGAGTATGTAGATTATTAGATACAGGTAAGTCTGTTGCCATTGTGCAAAATCATGAAAATGAACATTCGTGTCACCTTTGCCTTTAACGTTACTGTGCAGTTCGAGAGCTAAATTTATTCATGACAAGTCCGAGTCTTACTGCACCAGTTCAATGTCTTCCCATGCCTTCCCTATCTTGTGAATGTCTGAAGTTCTCTCCTTCATCTGTTTATGAATCAATTATTTATACACTGGACAAAACAGAACAAAGATAGTCTAGTAATGCTATTATCAGGTTTCGCCATTATGTTCTATACATCGCCAATATTTCTCCTCACCTCTAGTTCTACATGTGTTTGCCTGAATCTTTGCATTAGTTCCTTGTTATGATTATGTCGTACCATTTTAATTCATCTGTTATAGTTCCTTGTTATGATTATGTCGTACCACTTTAATCGTCTGTTATAGTTCCTTGTTATGATTATGTCGTACCACTTTAATTCGTCTGTTATAGTTCCTTGTTATAATTTTGTTGTACCACTTTAATTCGTCTGTTATAGTTCCTTGTTATGATCAGGTCGTACCACTTTAATTCGTCTGTTATAGTTCCTTGTTAATCATGTCGTGCCACTATAATTCGTCTGTTATAGTTCCTTGTTATGATCATGTCGTACCACTTTAATTCGTCTGTTATGTGCAAGCACTCATTTTGGAAATCTGTATCCTAAATTCTGGATGTCGTAATTGCTGGCCCTCATATTTGGAGTTCATGAATTTGCTTTCTTTGACTTGACATTCTGATTGAAAATTCTTATTTTTGCTGTGGATTTCATTTCATTGGATTTCAGCAAACTTTCTAATGTAGTGGAAGGCCATCTTCCCTTCTGCATGGCTGTTTTGAAACCGTTTTCTGTTTCTTTACTTACGTCGATGCAGCTGGCTGCGAAAATTTGAGTCCATATCTTATTAGAATGTTTACACAAGTACAATCGGTCTACCCTTTGCAGGATCTACTACATCGTCGTTGTTTGTTGTCTCTGTGGATCGTCAGACCCATTTGTTGTGACCTCTCTTCGGGTATTCTCATTTTTGTCTAGGATATCCATTCGGTTATAGGAAAGAACGGTGAATGCATCAGCAAAGTCATATGTGTTATTGAAATGTTTCATCACACTTCACAGAATTCCCGTTGTGGTTGTTTATGATCTTTCATACTCTAGTCTATAGCCAGATAGAAGAGCAATGGTAACAAGAGGTACCCTTACAGCATTTCAGTTCTGACCCTGGAGGTCCGAGTGGCTAAGAGGTATGGCGTGCGCCTCTAATTCTAAAGGTACCGGGTTCGCTCCCAGTAGGGGTAATATAAATAATGGAAATTTTTTCTGAACCAGTGGTTATTAATGATGTTATACTTCCTCTGATCTCCTAGGGAGTGAGATCGGATGCCTATGTAGCCGCGTGCGAAGCACTGGCGGTTTTATAGATGACGAATATAAGAAGAACATAAAACGTCACAATTAGTAACATTAGTTAGGTTATGAAAAATAAAAGGATTAGAGACGTAACTATAATTCTGAACAGATCACAATGACCAGACAGTTATATTAAACGACAAATTATCAAGGTCAATTAGATTTTAGTTTGAATAAAACTAAGAGGCGAGATGACCGCACGAAGAAAATAGATCACATGACACAGCATGTGACAAAACTGACGGGTGGACAGTCCGTGGTACGTGACAGAAAGATTGCATCAGCAAATTAATGAGGAAAGTCCCCCAACTAAGTTTACTGTTAATCACTATAATAAGTTTAGAATGGTTCACAAGCACTTGAAATAATAAAATGCCAGCATGGTTTGACACGAGACAATGTCGGCCAGCCGGTAGAAAGTACGTTGGAACGGTCGAAAAACAAATAGTGGTATAAAAGAGGCAGTTAGGGCAGACAGGAAGGGCTTGAAGACAACCATGTAGAAGTATACTACAGAGAGACGTTAAGACGGTAGTGCTACTCTTTCGGCCAGAAGAACTTCAAAATTCATAGATAGAAGCAAGTGTATTGAGATCTCTCCAAAAGACTACCAGTCTCCAACAACCCCGCACTACGTTTTTCGGTTCATGGTTTTTCCAAAATTAGGAGAGGTAACGAATCTATGTATATACTTTGTGAATTTATACCAGCTCAAACAGAAGGCTGGAACATAGGTGAAAGTATAGAGAAACATTTATCTTCGTCAAATCGAGAAACATTAAAAATGGCTGTTACTAGAGTAATAGCCTATACAAGATATGCTACCAGAGAGATTGAAAATTTGAGTTACCTGAGATTTCAAACAGATGAGAACCACTACAGTTGCATTTTAGGTAGGGCTGACAGGAAGGGCTGGAAGACAACTGTCACAGCGTTATTTCGCAGTGCATTTAATGTCTTGTGTTCGTTGAAAAGGAAGTTGGGAGAGGCCGCGGTTAGCCGAACTGGTGGGTCATGTGACTACCGGAAGTCAGGGGAAAAGGCGCAAAATTGGGGAGTGAGAATTGAGTCTCTTGTCTGAGAAGGACTTTTTTCCCTTATGCCAGCGAGATCGCTGTGTGGTCTCTATTGTAAGACTGTAAACTGAGTGCTTGCCATGTTTTCGGACCTTGGTGATAATTACGTTGTTAAGTCTAGAGCAGTGAAGGGTCTAGATCGTATTATCTACAGGCCGTAGTTTGATAAGATGTCGATGATTTTGAGTGCGTCTTTGTCATAGCTTTTGCCGCTCGGGTGAGCGATATTTATAGCAGCCATTTGTGGTATAGTTTGTACCTTCGTGTATGGAGGTGATAGTTTAAGCTGCTAAGGCAGGTATACAGTGTTTTTTCCATTACTGTATTTGATGCGTTACTATGGCCGTGTGAGGCCTTATTGTGTGTGTATATTTATTAAAAGGAAGTTAAAGGTATTCATTACTTTTGTCAACCATTGTTGTGTGGTCATAACCTTAGGAGGGCGAGCCTATAGTTGTTATTATAAACCCACACATCAGTGGTGTAACTCGTGGAGTGTTCTCCGTGATAAGTGGTTCCTGACAGCTGGGGAGCTATTATCCGGTTCTTTTGTGAGCCTAGAGGCCGTGTGGCCAATATTTTACATTATAGAGGCTAGAAGTTTCTAAGCACACATATGAGAAGTTTGTAGCAGCGTTGTGTACACTTCATCGTGTTTTCCAGTGTTTACGGAAGTGTGTTTTTTTTTCTTTTCTTGTTAGACAGTATCGCTTAGTGCTAGGAAGTTGGTGATCCAGACGGAGCAGCGGAGGTTAGTTGTGCAAGGTGTCAATATAGTTGGTCCTTGTAGGGCTATGGGCTTCTGTGCCTGACTGTGGAGATTAGAATGTCCTGTGTGGTTGGTGTTAGTATTTCGGCTTCCGGTGCTTGACTGCGGTGTCCGCAGAGGAGATTAGAACGTCTGTATTTGTTGGTATTGGTAGTGTCAATAGTCGCGGTGGCATCTTTCGGGCTCCGGTGCTTGACTGTTGTGTCAGCAGAGGGGATTAGAACGTCTGTATTTGTTGGTATTTTTAGTGTCAATAGCGACGGTGGCATCTTTCGGGCTCCGGTGCTTGACTGTGGTGTCAGCAGAGGAGATTATAGCGTCTGTATTTGGTTGGTATTGGTAATGTTGATAGTGGTGGTGGCATCTCAGGGTGTGTGAAACTCCTCTTATCTAGATCATGTTCTAGATCATCGCAACCATTGATGTGCACGTATCCGACCTGCAGCAGTGTCATCGTCCGAACTGCTCTACCTACCTGGGGAACATTACGTTTTCGTTCCTGCGTTCTTGCCGAGTTCCGACGTCATCATGATTTACCGATGTGCCTTTCCAGAGGGAGTCTACACATGCCTCGATCGGGGTCCCAGTACCGCTTGATAATATGCCAGTTACTGAAGACTGCTGATCTGCATGGTCCTGGAAAATACTGTGCTGAAGAGTGAAGGCTGCTGGGTTCATGAAGTGACGGATTGCGCTGAACTGTACTTATATATTTTACGCATCACCGTGCCAAAGGACTTGGTCGTTATTATCTGACACGTATACTAGTGAAGATGTCTTGTCACCAGGACATTATTGCGTCTACGGTTGTTATTCTTGCTGTGGATAGTGCTGTGATAACACCGTGAAGAACATTGTTTACTGTTTGAAGGCTATTTGTAGAGACTGGTTTTTGCTGTTTTCATCTACCATCATCTGTGTCTGAGGAGCTACGTGGAGGTACATCGCTGGATCGTCAGTTAAGTTATTGTTTGAGTTCCTGTGTACGGTGATTTGTTGTATTTTATTTATTTGTTTTTTGTTCTTCCATTTCTTGTTTTTTTCCTTCAATTCCGTCTTCCGTTGCTATTCTATACATCTGGTACAATTTGTCGTACAGTTTGTTCTTTTAGGTTAGTGGGACCTTTCTGTTGCGGTCGTATTAGGTTAAGTATATAGCAATAAGCAGTTTTCTTTTTGTTTTACAACGCCTGTTCCTTGAGGTATTCGTATTTGTTTTCATTAGTTGTGGTTTTTTTTCGCTTTCTTTGAAGAGACTTAGTCTTTGACTTTATATGGTGTTAGTTGGTTACGTGGGAACTGTTACTCTGATTTCCTTTTACTTTGGGTCAGTATTACATCCATATTGAATGTATTTATAAGTTACAGTGTTATTATTGCTTGAATGTTATTTAGTTTTATTTTGATTGGTATGATTTAGTTAGTGACTAGTTATGGTGATAGCTCTTAGCACGTCAGAAACATTCCACAAAATTGACATAATTGCTTTTCTCCACTATGGCAGCCACAGTACGGGGAAAACGAGGACACAGTATTACGGTCTATGTCTTGTGTGGACTGGCCTATACTGTATAATAGTGGAACAACAGAAGTGATTGCGTCATTAATAGGCTGAAATGCCTATGGTAAACTTCCGGTGTTATGTCTTTCGGTTCGCACTAATGACCTGTCATCGAAGTATCATTTGTTAGTGATTCGTAGATGGCAGGAAAATAGTGTGCTTCGCTTGCATAGCTAGGCAGAGTTGTCGCACGGAAGGTCCAGGGTTCGAATCCTGGGTAAGCCACTCATGTGTGTTGTTTTTCTGTTGTCTAGTGTTCTACTTCTTTATTTCGTACGAGTGCCTGATAACATCCCTTTATGTTTGTCTCATATTATTATACCAAGCACAGTATTCATTAGGTGTACTGGTGGGGTTTGTATTTACGGTGTCGTGTACATTCAGTAATTCTGTTGTCGTATTTAAGTGGTGTTATCTCTCGGTCCTTCTTTCTATCGTGTAAATACGTCAACTGGTATCACTTGTTTTCGTTCGTTGTCATTCACGGATTGAACATATCAGTCTATCTCTGTTCAAACTTTGTCTGTCATCTTTTTCGCCGTTACTGTGAGTTATCTTGGTGTCTAGTGTGTGTCTTCTCATCTGTGGAGTGTTCATTTTTGCCATTTGTAAACATATTAGGTAGAACTGAAATATGGTCAGAGTACAGAACCAGTGTGGGTGCTATTAAGTTACTGTTGTGTAAAGGCTAACTTATTGTTCAATTTTCGGGTCGGTGCCCTTACAGTTGTGAGGTGGTATAGTACCAATGGGTATTATCCGCTAGTGAGATACAACTATTGACTATAATAAGGGTCTTTTCAGTTGTATTACAGAGACTAAGTGGTCTGGAGGATCAAAACTACAGAGTAAGTAGACATAAGCCAAAAGGCAGAGAACGGGCATACTGAGTTGAGTGATGAAGTATGTTCTGTATACATTCATATGGTTGTACTTTGAGCAGTGACATTGTTATGCATATATCATTACTGAATACTTTGTAAACAGAGAGGTGTGTGTTGATATAAGTGAGGTGGTTTAGAGTACATGTTATTGAGTAGTTGCATAGAAGCACTGAATTAGATTTGCAGACTTTGAGAATCTATAGCAGAAGGAGCAGAGTTATAGACAGTATTGAGTATCGTGAGAGTACATCATGGACTTGCAGGGTTTCATTCTGATAGGCAAAGAATGTGGGTACACTGGGAATGAACTGATGGATTTTGCCAAGGCAGAATTCCAGGCAGAGGAAAATTAAGAAGCTTTGGAGAAGAAGAAGATTGAGAAGCAGAAGCAGGATAAAGATGTTCGCACTGAAGAGTTGGAGCTCAAAAGAAGAGAGTTCGGATTAAAAGAAAAGAAGATGAAAGAAGATAACGATGTGAAACAGAGAGAGTTGTATTACAAAAAAAAAGAACATGAAAGAAGATAGAGATTACAAGAAAAGACGACGAAAGAGGAAAGAGAGTTAGAATTAGAAAAGCAGAGAATGAGAGTAGCTCTGGAGGAAAAAAGACTGCAGGTAGAAGCTGATAAGGAAATACACTTAAAGAGAATAGAAGCGGGTGCGAGTGGTCAGAACTCGACCTGAGGGAGGCTCATCGTCCCTTTAGAATCGTCTGCAGAATGTTAATGACAAAATAGATAGTTTGAACTTCTTCCTTGAGAGGTGTGAGGGTGATTGCGTGGCCTGGAAGCTAACAGACGAGTGGCCATCTCTGTTATCCACATTGTTAATTGGGACTGCGATGGAGACCTTTTATAACCTCCCGCTGGAAGAGCAAGCGGATTACAACAAGGTGAAAGAACGGTTGCTCAAGAAATTCCGTTTGACGGCTGACAGGTACCGGACGCGGTTTAGAAACGCAATGCCAAGTGCAGATCAGAACTTCGATTTTATTTCGAAGATCAAATTTCTGCTCAATAGATGGATTGAGATGGGGGAGGGGGGGGGGCTTACCAAAGATTATGATGGCTTGCTAGACCTGGTGCTACGGGACAAGGTGTTGACGTCATGCTCATCAAAGCTAGTTGCATTTTTCCAGGAACGAAAACATAAGGATTTTGTCTCTATGACCCAATTGGGACACCACTACGTCCTGGCCCATCCGGGAAAACACATCCATTGGTCTGGTCTGTCTGACGTCTTAGTTGCAGGCGTCGGCAAATTCCAGCGCTAACCGTGGCAACGTCGGGTGAGAAATGCCGACAGGTCACCGAGGCAGATGTTTGGTAGGTCGCCCCGTCCATATCAGTCAGGCAGGGGCAGTTATAAGAACTTTAGACCGCAGCGGAATTTCAAGCCTAGGTGGAACAACCGACAGTTGGGAAGCGATAGCGACGGAGAAGGATGCCAAGCGCGGAAACAGGTGCGCTTACAGGTATCCAACAAAAATGTTATTATAAAGGGAAAGGATCCAAAAACCGAGGTGGGTCGTCAGACGGTCGAGGGTCTGATTCCGAGGCGCGCTGATCACCGATCCATAGTCCACAGAAGGACAGTAAAGATATTTGCAAGGAGTGCGGTGGCAGATCCCATATAGCTAGGATGTGCTGCAATAATGCAGAGAATTCTAATGTGCCGTGCGTGTTAGACACCGTCAATAACGATGATTGCGACGGCTGCAAACAATTATTTGTTCCAGATGGGAAACCGGTGTTGACATGTGGTCCCTGTCTGTCTTCTCTAGACGAGTGTGGGAAACTCGATCTGCATTCAGGTTTTGTGCAGCTGAAGCATGTATCTGTGCTTAGAGACACGGTGTTTACTACCATAGGGTTACGTCGATCCTGTATCGACGAGCCATGCTTGACGGGGAAGACAGTAAGGTGCGACACGTTCGGGGGTAATGTGGAGCATTATCCTATAGCCATTAAGAAGATCGATACCCCTTTCTGGTCAGGAACGGTACGTGCGTGTGTCCTCGAGGCAGCGATGGCCGACCTGATTGTTGGTACCGTCCGGGGGGTGCGTGACTGCACACGGGACGAAATACAAAAGTGACAAATGGGTAGTCAACTAGCGGCTAATTCGATGCTCGCTAGGGAACAAGCGAGGGCAGATGAGATGCAGGAGTCTCGAGGTGTTCTAGCTCGTCGTACCTGGTGGAGGTGCGTCCTGGGGGTCAGGGCACATTGGTTGTCGACATCGTGCATTTTCAAAGAGCTGATCGGTCTATGCAGAGACTGTTCGCATTGGCAGTACAAGAACCATATTTTGACGCGGTGCTTCGTTAGCCAACAGCAGTTTTTGCACTAGGTCGTTGTACCAGCACTATGAGACCGAAGGGAGTTGCCCACGACTTCTATTTTGCTGGCCATATGGGTGTTGCAAGGACTCGAAATAGGGTGCTCTCGCAATTGTATTTGCCAGTGTGTAATAGGGACATCAAATTATATTGTCGATCATGTCGGGTGTGCCAGCAGATGTCATACAGTGGCAGATCCTCAAAGGCCCCGGTACAGACAGTGGACTTGGCCCTACGCTCCTTCCAGAAAGTCGCTGTCGACATAATAGACCCGTTACCGTTCGCACCTGATAGAGAATCCCGGTTTATCCTCACCATGGTTGATCTGTGTGTGAGATGGCTGGAGCCGGTTCCGATGCGGTCGATCACCTCGCAGGCAGTAGCAGAGGCGCTACAGCTTTTATTTAGTCGGTTCGGGTTCCCGGAGTGCATTCTCTCGGACAGGGGAACACCGTTCATCTCCAAGGATATAGCCGAAGTCACAAAATTGTTGGGAATCGCCCAGACGTTTACCTCTCCCTACCACCCTCAGGCAAACTGGATTTGTGAGCGCCTGAACGGCGCAATTAAGCAGATGTTGGCGAAGGTGACCACTGAATGATCACAGGATTGGGACAGGTATTTGCCGGCGGTACTTTTCGCGTACAGAGAGGCCCTCACCAGAGTACAGGGTTCTGCTCTTTTGATCTGCTATATGGTGCAAACCCCAGGGGCCCTTTGCATGTCCTGACGGATTGGATGGTGGGGAAGCATACGGGATAATCGGCGGTGTCGGCGTATGATTATGTCATTTGCTTTCGAGAGCATATAGTCAGGTCGTGTGCGATAGCACGTGAGCAGCTAACACAAGCAGGCATTCAGTATCGACGATACGCGAACCGGGAGACTAGGTTGATATCTCTTCAGACAGGAGAACAAGTGTGGCTACTTCTTTCTACGAAGCAGGACAGGTTGAGCATCTCCTGGCATGGTCCGTTTCAGGTCCTCAAGAAGGACGTGGACTATCTTATCAGGGTTAGAAATAAGAAGAAGCTGTTCCACGTGAACATGTTGAAACCATACGTGGAACGACCGGCGGAGTTAGCAGACGTGGTAGATGCCATGGAAGGACCTGGGTCAGAGTCGGTAGCGTCGGTACTAGTCGATGAGTCCAGAGACAGTGGTGATGATGTGAACCTGCATCTGTCACTTGTTTCGCTGGCTCCATCCGAGTCGTGGGTGGACGTTTCGATCTGTGAAGATCTGTTACAAGAGCAAAAAAAAAAACGCAGGTGCGTGCGATCCTTAGGGATTTTAATGAAGTCCTCACAGATCTTCCCGGACAAACCAACTTGATCGTCCACCACATAACTCTGACCGACAATCAGCCAATAAGAGTGAAACAATATCCCATACCACTGCACTATAAGGCGGCGATTGAAAATGAAATCGATGATATGGTCCGTCTGAACATTATTGCTCCATCCGAGTCGGCATACTGTTACGGTAGTTTTATTGATATCGTCTGCTAGAATTGGCAGTGCGCATTTTTAGGGTCAATGGAATTAATATAGATGGATGTTCATACTTCGCGAATTAATGAACGCGAAATACACGGTCAAATTATGACGTGTTCGCGTCGATAAGGTCACGCTTCGTGACTTAGTTACTGTACCCGTGTTACGTTGTCCGTCAAGCCAAACGGTCGTGTTTTTTTACCTCCTTCCACTATTGGGCTTTGTTAATAGCCATTTTTTCTGTAAATTAATCTAAGGACTCAGGGTCAGTCCAGATACTAGTATATACGGGTGAATTCATAAGGCTACGTTATGGAAGGATACTTTGATAAGTAAATTGATTATTTTCGTCAAGACATCATGTGCTCACTTCTGGCTGTCTGGATCACAGCAGCGCATGTACATAGCCATGATGGTCTGTAGACATGAATTCAATAATGACACGGACGGACAAGAATATCTATGCAAATAAATTCTAATGAACTATATGCGAATGTATACCTACATGAATGTCTCGTGTGTGAACTGTTTTAAATTCATGGACTCCAACTGAGGACTTAATCACATCGATACGTTACAGCTGTTTGTTGCATTTGCCAATATTGATTATCATGGTAGTGAAGAACTCTTCTGATAAGAAAAATATATATATATAATGATGAGCTCCGAAAGGAACGAATGTATTCACAAATCTATCGAGGCTAAAAGCTAAGTAATTGTTTTCAGTTTATGCTGTCATGTCCTCTTTACGATTTCACAGCCATGTCTTTTGCAAATCATTGTTTAATGTTAATTGTGATTGTCATATGTATTATACATGTTAGCGGGTTTGGTTGGCGAGGGAGCTGAAATCTCTGGAAATGTCGCGAAAAGCTGACCCCAGAGATTTCAGTCGGTCTTAGGGTTTATTGAAATTTTGCAAGCTGTACGGGAGCCCCCTAACAAATTAACCAGGGAATTGTTCTGCTCGACATTGCAAGATTTCGATACTAAGTGTTTTAGCTGTGCAGTTCTGTAAATAACTGGTGTATTTTTCTATACTAATTTCATTTTTATTCAGTTTTGTAATAATGTTCGTAATCTATTTCGTCAATACTGATCTTCCTATCACTTATTTCATAAATTTTGTATAACCGTCATGAGTCCATTGTTACGTCACTGATTTTTGAGCACATGTTTCATCTTGATTTAGTTCAACCCTTGACCTTCTTAGGTACTTCCGATTTTTTCTCTTTAGTTTATAGATTCATTTTATGTCTGAAATTGTCAGTTTGTGATGTGCCAATGTTCTGTACAGTTTAGTTTATTGTTTGTCTTAGTTATTCATTTCATATATTAATGATATAATAATATTAGAAAGTTAGTATTAATGGAATAATACAATAATTTAATTAATTTTGACCAAATCAGTTGATGATTTAGGTGATGTCATCTATTTGCAGTAGTAGTCCAATATACTATTGAAGCAGATTGTAGATTATGACGAGGGCACTATAGCATAATATAAAGTGATAAATAACTTTGATTATTGGTTTGCCTTGAATAGGACAATCATATGAAATATTAATTAGTACATTTTCATAATACTACAGTGTTGACTTAGCACATATAATTGATCAAATAACATAATTATGGAGGTATGTTACGCATAGATTCTTTTGTAGGCAATGAATATAGAGATATATATAGAAAGATATTTATTTATCTGTTAACACATTTTGTTGAGAAATACTTAGATTTACGTCGGCCCATCTTGAGTTGAACTCTGGGGGTCACGCGTTTCTGCGCATGTGTTGAATCGTGGTTGTCGAGAGAGACTTCCGTGATGATGGGCGGATCCTGATCGCTGTGCGGACAGAAGTCCGAAGATTTGTTCTTTGCTGTGAAATTCTGAGGGAAGGCGACCTCGTCTGTGTGACTATTAGGTCTATGTTCCTCCCCAGAATATATTCTTAGCGCCAAAGGAAGGCGGGTGCTATTTTTTCTAGTGTTTTTCTAGGATGATAAGGTAAAGAGAGACAGTTACTGTACCTTTTCAAATGCCTAGATCTGCAGCCATGTTATGGTCTGCACATGTATATGATTGACTATTTTCGAGACGACATTTTGCCAGCAGCATCATTATTCGTATGATATACATTGCATTATTATGCATATAATCTGCACAGCATTATTGATATGATGGACAGCGCCCTTTACTTATGCTTCATTATGCAGCTTCGGAGTGAGCGAAGCTCATCGAAGTTAGGAGCCATTTTTGGATCTCGCCTTTGCCTAAGCGGATCATCGTTTGGAGAACAGGAATGCCTTATTATCTGACGATGGTACAATGATCTGTCTACTATGGTAACCCACTACTGTGGTTTAAGATTGTCGTCACTTAAGCTTACTGATTTATGGCTTGTAATTCCTCGACAGAAGAGGTTCTGTCAGGGAGCCATTTATAATAAACGTTTACAAACATTAACTGACGCGATCAGTCAGTTAGGCTTGAAAGTTATACAACTAGAACCCTGAGGAACTAGCTACGAATGTTCTGTTGTATCCACATTCTATATGAATGCATATTTGATGTCGTAGACCATTTTGTCGAGCATGTGAACTTTTTTTGCCAAACTGTTCCAGTGACTATATATGTGTCGTCAGAGTTTGCGTCCTATTAAATGTGTGAAATTATCAACAGTAGTTCCAGACATCATTGACTTTCATACATGAGTGAATGAGTGCCTTATTACTTGTCAACTCTGCAGAACAGTACCACCCATTCGCATAACGTACATTTGCACTCTCATTCTACATAAACACTGTCCCTTGTCGGGGCCTCAATACTCTATGGACAAGGTGACCTGTATGCCCAACACTGTGTCGGTTTGAATTGACCATAATACCTGTATCAATGTGGTAACCAGAATTATACCACATCAACCGATCCTACTCCAACATTTAACACTCATCAAGGTATAATACCCATAATTATTAAATATTGATATTAGGTGTATGATATAAATTCAGCATCTTAAATAAATAAATAGCTTAACTAGTTATGATGTAAATTATTATGTACATATAATATTATTACAAATTATTATATAGTTGTGGAACTTACAAATAATAATACAATAGTATTATAATTGATTATATTGAGCAAATACATACACTATTAGGTTCAAGAATGCTTACCTTGGATCATTTCATTAGAATTGGAAAGGATTGTAATAAAAAGGGAGACGCACTCCTGCAATTTGCGACAACTGAACTTGCAAAATATAAAGCAGAATTAGAGGAACAGAAAGAAATTGCTAAACGAGAGAAAGAAGAACTTGAAAGAAAAGAAGCTGAGAAAAAAGCTGAATTAAGACGAGAAAAAGAAGAACTTAGACAAGAAGAAGAGAATAAAATGAAACGAGAGGAAATTATAAGGCAACAAGAAATGAAATTGCAACGTCTTAAGTGGGAAACTGCAAGATTTCAGGCACAAAGTGCTAATATGAGTCAGAATGATAATTCTCAAAATGGATCTTCATCCAACCAAAATAAACCTCATTACAATTTTAAATTACCACATTTCAAATTGAACTTCGACGACCTTGGATCGTACCTGTCACGTTTTGAACAGGTATGTTTAACACATAACTTACCAAAACAAACATGGGCTTTAAAACTTAGTGAATTGTTGGACGGGGAACCATTAAGTGCAGTTCAGAATGTTGACCCAACAATAGCTAGTGACTATGACGCCATTAAAGCCTTGTTATTACGTCGTTTCCATTTCGACGAAGAGGGTTGCAGATTACGTTTTAAAAGTATTCTACCAGATTCTAATAAAGACTTTACAGGTTTTATTGCGAACATACGCAATACCTTTAACAGATGGGTGGAACTGGCAGGTGTCAACAAATCATACGACAAGTTAGTCGATTTGTTACTGAGGGATGAAGTGTTATCCTCTGTCAGCCCACCGTTCTTTGCCTATTTGCAAGAACGAAAACCATCTACTATTGATGAATTAGAAAAAATTTCAATAAACTATTGCACTGCTCATCCGAATGCGAGCATTTCTAACTCGCTAATAAGGGAACCTCTACCTGTGGCCTCTAATATGTCATACCACAGTCATGACAAACCAAGAACACACAGTGTAGATAGAAGTCGCTTCAAAGGAAATTATAATGTTAATTTTCATAAGGGACATAATAATTTCAACAATAAGAGTGACTTTAATAGAGGTAGACCACAAAATAGAAATTATTCACCTCAGTCGAGATACAATAATGGTCAACATAACACAAATCATAATCGATCATATAACTATAACACTAGTAACAATTGGAATAACAATAATCATAGCTCGAGACATCGAGATAACAGTTACTACAGGGGACAACGGGATAATTCTAATGATCATTCTCGTCATCGATCTCAGTCTCGTAGATCGTCTCATTATAATCATAATGCAGGGGCAGCAATTACGAATCATACAACCCCAGATGTTCCACAAAACGATAAAGTGATACAGTCTTCCTCTACATGTTATGCAATAAATTATAACGTGGCAAATAGTTGCCCAGAATATAATCTTGTTTTTCAGAAAGCAAAGGAGACAGTATTGAACTGCGGACATATTCTACCAGAAGTAGGTCTTGCAGCCAATGATGGAACAGGCTCCCTAATATTTAACAGAGATATAGTGAATGGGTCTATCGTCTCTGTTTTGAGAGATTCCGGATCTACGACGATTGGAGTTCGACAGTCACTGATCCATCCAAGTTGTGCAACAGGGGAATACGTCAGATGCATGACGTTTGGTGGGACAATTGAACATTACCCCACTGCGATAATTCATATTAATACACCCTTCTTTTCAGGAAATGTGAAGGTATGCATGTTGAAAAATCCTATTGCAGATCTGATGGTTGGTCGCATTCATGGCAGTAGAGATTGCACCCCAGAAGAAATTAACGAATGGGAGAAACATAATCTGTGCACTGGAAATGCAGTGACTACTAGAGCACATATTAAAATTGTAGAGAGTGTCGACACTAACAAGGCGGAACCAGACAAACATGAAGATATTGAGGTCCATTCTCCTATTGACAGAGCTACGTTTGCAAGAAAACAGAAGGAAGACACATCTTTAAAAAAATTCTTTGCTCTGGTGAATAAGTTTGATAATCTTACCTCGGGTGGTAAAGACAAACATTGGTTTATTATCAAAAATGATATATTAATTAGATGTTTGATGGACACTTCTCAGGTAAAACAACAAGTCATGGTACCTTCTGCATTTAGACGATATATTCTTCAACATGCACATGATTCCAAGTGCGCAGGTCACATGGGATATACTCGAACACGTTCTCGAGTATTATCTTCATTCTTTTGGCTAGGTGTTTCACGGGACATATCACAGTATGTACGCTCTTGTACGACATGCCAGGAAGTTAAAGCACGTGGAGCTTTTCACACGGCTCCTATTCAGGCTTGTGATATTTCAGTGCGACCTTTTGACAAAATGGCCATAGATATCATTGGTCCACTGTTACCTTCGGCCAGAGGACATAGATTCGTCCTCACTTGCATTGATTTATGCACACGATGGCCCGAAGCAATACCACTGAAGACCACCACTACAACAGATGTAGCTGATGCACGACATCTTATTTTTTCTAGGGTAGGTTTCCCTAGAAAGTTATTGTCAGATCATGGATCTCAGTTCATATCTCATACTATGGCAGAGGTAATGAAGACATGGCACATAGATAGGAACCTTAGTAGTATTTATCATCCTATGAGTAATGGTGCAGTGGAACGGCTTAACCGTACACTGAAACAACTATTACATAAGGTTACGGTTAAACATCCTCAGGACTGGGACAGAGCACTCCCAGCTATCCTGTTCGCCTATCGAGAGGTGCCAAATGAACAGACTCGCTTCTCTCCATTTGAATTAGTTTTCGGCGCTCCACCAAGAGGTCCTATGGGACTCATAAAAGACTTACTAATTGACTCCGAAATGACTCAGGATACCCAGTCATCCTACGAGTACGTAATTAATCTTCGTAAGAATATCATTGACACCTCACGGTAGAAGGGGAACGACTAAGTAAGTAAGAATATCATTGAATCTTGCCAGTTGGCTACAGCTTCTTCTGGGGCTGCGAAAGCTAAAGCTCGTACCTTACAAAATAGAACTCGACGATTACGTCAACTATTTCCAGGCGATGAGGCTTATGTGTTACTTCCACATAATGACAATAAGTTCCTTATATCATGGAATGGGCCTTACAAGGTTATTGACAATATTTCTGACGTTGACTACGTCTTAGACATTAAGGGACACAGAAAAATATACCATATAAACATGCTCAAACAATTTCACACTCGTCCAGAACACTTGCAATCTATTTTCCACGAATTAGATGACACAGTAGTACCCAAATTGTCATTATACTAATCTATCAGTGATTCAGAAAGAAGAATCCTCTTTTCCTGAGGTACAGATGCCCTTACCTGTACCGTTTATTACAACCTATGGAATCTTGGTGGGATGTAACCATCTTTTCGTCGGTTACACCGCAACAGCATCATCAGATTGCTGATCTCTTACAATCATTTCCAGATGTGCTGACAGACGTACCTGGTCGCACATCAGTGATTACTCACGACATTACTCTTAAAGATGATACACCAATTCGTGTACATCCCTATTCTGTCCCACTACACTTTCTCAGCAAAACGACTCAGGAACTTGAGCAGATGTTGTCGTTAGGTATTATCGAGACTAGTACCTCACCATTTTCGTCACCTTTAGTCATTGTCCGAAAGAAGGACAACAACATTCGCTTATGCGTTGTTTATAGGAAGCTAAATGCTCAGACCATAGCTGACAGTGAACCACATCCCAATATTGACGACTTATTTTTTCGTCTGTCCAATGCAACACTTTTCACTAAAATAGATCTAACTAAAGGTTATTGGCAAATACCACTAACCAAAAAGGCCAAATACTACACCGCGTTTTCCACTCCACAAGGTCTATACCAGTGGAATGTGATGCCTTTTGTGCTTATGAACGCTCCTGCTACCTTTATTCGCATGATGCGAACAATTTTATCAGGTAGACCAGACATCATTACATACATCGACGACATATGCTTATTTAGTTCGTCATTTGAGGAACATTTTTCGGGGCTTAGATGTGTTTTGGAAATATTGCGGGATAATCATTTAACCGCGAAACCTACGAAAATACAAATTGCGTTTCGAGAGATAACCTTCCTGGGACATATTATTGGAGCGGAACGTATTCAAACGGTTCCTAGTACGGTTTCAAAAATCTTAAACTTATCAGTTCCTCAAACGAAGAAGCAAGTTAGGAGCTTATTAGGGTTAGTCCAATACTACAGCAGATTTGTACCAAACTTATCATCCATCACGGCTGTCTTGTCATCATTGTTGAAGAAAGACATGCCGTTGAAGGTAAATTGGACCGACGAATGCGATAAAATTTTTCGAATGATACTAAACATCTTTTCAAATCCACCAATTTTGAGATTACCAGATACTTCTAAAAAGTTTTATCTTCGTACAGATGCCAGTAATTACGGTATTGGAGCTTGTTTACTTCAATATCATGACAATATACTCCATCCCACGATGTACATATCAAGAAAACTGAAGTTATCTGAAACTAAATACTCCACTATGGACAAGGAGTTGCTGGGTGTAGTTTGGGCAATAACGAAACTTGAAAAATTCTTGTTGGGAGCACCCTTCGTGATCCAAACGGATCAGAAGGCGGTGGCATCGTTACGTCGCTCCAACCACAAAAGCCCCAAACTTGTCAGATTTTTGATTCTAGTACAGCCATACGATTTCGTCATCGAAGCCATACCGGGACAAGAAAATATAATTGCTGATGCACTGTCAAGACATCCTACTGAAGTCGAATAATTGTCCACAAGTTAAAAGAAACTTAACAAGATTGACTCTGAAACTCTCACTTATTCCTGTGTTATGAAATTGATACGAACCACCTCTATACGACAATGACACTTTGAATACTTGGAGTAAATTATTCAATATAAACAGTTTTCGAAAGAAGATTCGTGATAGCAAGAGACTTATTTCGATGGTTCTTTTCTAACGTTTGGACTTTGGTTAGTGTCCAATCGTGCTACAACTTATTACGATATGGCCGGGAATATGATACGAATCCAAGCTGGACATTTAACGTTATGCTACAGAAATTGACTAATTTAACACGATAAACGTTTATAACCAATCAGGAACGAAACTTGGTTGAACAGTTTTAAATTTCTTCTCCAAAGGAACTTTCCATAATTTCGCAAAGGACATAACGACAACTGGATCTTCATATCCGACATTATTAAGTTTAATAGTTATTAAGTTAATAAAGAATATAATAAAATTGAAGTGTGATAATAATATAAAAAGAAGAAATTGTGTCAAAAGAAAGAAAAAAATGAAAAAAGAACAAAATAATATCACACAAGCGAATACTTTAAATATTTTATTTATGAATATGATAGCTGTTATATGCATTTAGATATTCACATGAAATGTATGAATATTTGTTCTTTATTAAGTCATTAAGTTAATTATTAACTCGACACTCATAATTAAGTTTAAACACACATAACTAAATTAATTTATACTTTACCTTTTTCTTTACTTTACTTGTCCTTACTTCTCATGTCTTTTATTATGACACTATCTCTCAGTTTATTTAATTAGATGTTAATTTATTAATACCTTACATACTTACTATGATTAATTAGTTTAATTTTAATTAGTTAGAATAATTTTCTTTACATAACACTTCATTATTCACTCACACAGTCTTTAAGTTCAGTAGCTAATTATTTAGCGACAGTTGACATCCCTTTGTTTAATATAATAATATTATATGACTGATATATTATCGACATGACCACGACACTGTTCTAGACAGAACATCGTAGGCCATATGTCGGGTTTTTGTTAAATTTTTTGAGTAAGATAGTTCAAAAAAATCTATCTAATAGATTTTTTTTTTCCACGGCGGGCAGGAAATTGTTACGGTAGTTTTATTGATATCGTCTGCTAGAATTGGCAGTGCGCATTTTTAGGGTCAATGGAATTAATATAGATGGATGATTATACTTCGTGAATTAATGAACGCGAAATACACGGTCAAATTATGACGTGTTCGCGTCGATAAGGTCACGCTTCGTGACTTAGTTACTGTACCCGTGTTACGTTGTCCGTCAAGCAGAACGGTCGTGTTTTTTTTACCTCCTTCCACTATTGGGCTTTGTTAATAGCCATTTTTTCTGTAAATTAATCTAAGGACTCAGGGTCAGTCCAGATACTAGTATATACGGGTGAATTCATAAGGCTAGTGATTAACCTACGTTATGGAAGGATACTTTGATAAGTAAATTGATTATTTTCGTCAAGACATCATGTGCTCACTTCTGGCTGTCTGGATCACAGCAGCGCATGTACATAGCCATGATGGTCTGTCGACATGAATTCAATAATGACACGAACGGACAAGAATATCTATGCAAGTAAATTCTAATGATCTATATGTGAATGTATACCTACATGAATGTCTCGTGTGTGAACTGTTAATAAATTCATGGACTCCAACTGAGGACTTAATCACATCGATACGTTACAGCTGTTTGTTGCATTTGCCAATATTGATTATCATGGTAGTGAAGAACTCTTCTGATAAGAAAAAAATATATATATAATGATGAGCTCCGAAAGGAACGAATGTATTCTTGGACATTCAACACATAATGAATCCATATAACGTTGACCCTTATTCCAAGATTATAAACGAATAAAGCACGAATTCGCTATTCAACAAAATACAGAACCAGCTCTGAACCAGCCCTACCCTTATTCAGCTCAGATTCTAGCCTTATCACATACTCCTTTCCGTTGGTAGTGGTGAAAAAGAAATACGGGTCCCTTCGAGTGTGCATTGATTATCGGAAGCTCAATAACATCACGGTGGCGGACGCAGAGCCTTTGCCGTATAAGGAGGAGCTTTTGACCAAATTCTCCGATGCCAGTCATTTCAGTAAACTACATCTGTCAAGGGGTTATTGGCAGATGCCATTATCCGGCATTTGCAACACCAAATGAGGTTTTTTCAATTTAATTACATGTGCTTTGGGCTAGTCAATGCACCCGCAACATTTGTTAGAATGATGAGGAAATTGTTAGGTCATAGGAACGATGTAATTACGTACATCGATGACGTCTGCGTGTGGTATGACACGTGGGACCAGCATATGGAGGTAGTGTTCGCTGTATTAAAATGTCTAAAGGCACATGGTCTCACTGCTCGTCCGAGGAAAGTATCGATTGGGTTACGCAGAGCTTAGCTTCCTGGGTCATGTGGTCGGCCATAATGTGATCAGACCAGAAGGAAACACTGTGACCAAAATCTTGGAGTTGCAGATGCCGAAGGCAAAGAGACAGGTTAAGAGTTTAGTGGGACTCATTAACTTTTATAATAAATTCATCCCTAATTTTTCTACTGTGGCTGAGCCACTTACTGAACTTACAAATAAGGTGCAGCCAAATAAAGTAAAGTGGTCTGATAAATGTCAACAAGCACTGGTTAGAATAAAAGAAGTAAGCGATTATCACTTTAAACACTTCACAAAAATATTAGATACATTGGTAATCGCACACTTGAATGTTACGCGCAATATTTATTTGAAGTTTGTAAACAAAATAGTGCTTAAGCAAATTTGGAGAATAAATGAAAATCTAGTTTCAAACTCCAGTAAATATCTTAAACCAGGTGTTACGTGCAGTCTTTGATATCTTACAATTTATACATTGGTATACTTGTTATGTTCGCAAATATTTTGTAAACAAAATAGTGCTTAAGGAAAAGTCATTACTGAGTTACTTCCCTTGAAAGTTGTGTCGGCTCTTTCGATCGAACTCCGCGGATGAGTCCAGTTTTCTGCGATTTATTCTTCGTTTGGGTAGTAATAGATTGTTCTTGCTTCAGAATATCTATGGCCTGAATTTATGTGTATTGTTTGTCTGAGTAGGACGAGTCTGTCTTATATCTGTATATCTTTACATATCTAAGTCGAACTATATGTTCTGTTGTCTCTAGAGAGGTCAAAGGCTATTCGGCGGATGTGTCGCTAGAGTGTGGTGTGATTTGGCTTCGTCCTGATAGGGACTGTGTTTTCTATGTCGGCTTGTCGCCGGGGAAAAAGTGATCTCAGTATTTGTGGGGAAAGTGATAGTCGTCTAGACCTATCGTGTATGCTTTACCCCAGTGTTTATTCGTATTGCCAAGGAATGGCAGAATCATATTTCTGATACCAAGGTAATAATAGATACTCTTATGAACTCTCGTACGAAGCCACCATTTTCGATAGGTACGATTTGAATGTCTAAGAGAATATATTTGACTCGATGAAAACGACTTCGATTCCTAGCAGCACTATATCCTGTAGAATGCAGTCAATTGTTCATGATCAAATCTACAGAGCAATGAAAGATTTAATGAATGACTAACTTTAGGACAGATTCATTATCTGTATCCAAACGTGAGTGACAGCTCACGAGTGAAGCCATCTTGGAACCAAAACATGTAGTGACTTTCAAGAAGAGAAAAGGGATGCCCGTATTATCGCTTGATTAGTCCAGAGATCACTGCTACACATGAGAACCCATTGCTAGCGGTTCAATATTATTATATGAAAAAACTGTGCTGAACCTTATGTCAAAGAATCTTCGCTAGACGAGATGAGGTAGAAGCCATCTTGGATATTGTTTATAATCTGACGTGCTTTGTCAGTAAACTCAGTTGATATATATATATATATGGGCAATACTGAGGGCTTGGCTACTGACAGTCCATTATAATATTATTCTACATGAGTGCCCATGTAACATAACATTGCAAGACCAGTTATCCACTGTACCATGATGTATTATGCCAACCTGTGATTTGTCACTATCTGTGCTGTCGAGTGTGTACGTCCAATTAAACTTTAGTAAAGGTACACAGTCGTTGGTGTCGATGACTTCCAGCCATACGTGAGTGTGAGAAAAGAACATTTGTCAACACCACGAACTCTTCCTATCATTCGCACATTATACACTCCATCTATGTCTACACACCACTGCGTAGGTCAAGTTGACATTCCATACTCGAACCACGAGCAACACAACAACACAGTATTTAACTCTGGTGATGTTCGAGCGAGCTTCAGATTTCCCAGCATGTCTCTTGCTCAGGGCAAGGGTCTTGTATTAAGAGTTTATCAACTGATGATGATGATGTCTGCTTCCATCCACTTATAATTATCTTTTGGTGGACATCATTAACGGGAATAAAATAGAGGACTTTATCAACTGGTGGACCAGCTTCTGGGTTTGACCTCGCAGAAGTTCAGAAGTCAACAGATTACCGATACCAGACCGTTTCCTGTGGCTGATACGACACACTTGCAGTATTGGTTTGCTATTTGTCAACACTTCGTCACGTGACCTGTCAAGTGAATGCAGTATGTAGGTCAGCGTTGTTGACATTTTTTACATTAGACATTACAGAGTTTCACAGAACAGTTGGATCAATTCTTGTCAATATTAACAGGAAGACAGTATTAGTGAACTAAGAAGTCCTATTTTCATCGATGGATCTTCTTGTTTTTCTGTAGATGAACTTTAATATTTAAGGCCAGAATGTTTAATTGAATAAAGTGGCAGTTTGTTTGTTTTCATAAAAATAACTTTGCCATTACTGTAAGACTGAGCCTATTTTGCAACACATACTATCATACACATAATTTATATATATTTATGTTTACATGTTATTTGTTTGTATAGTATGTTAGTTTCTATGTCAGCGGGTTGTGTTTAAGGTTGGGGCGGCGTCCTCACAACAGAATATCCCACGTCATAGAGGGTCCGTTGTGGGCGTTTTCTATAGGTGCAATTTTCTTGATTGAAAATTTGCTGCGACAACTGTTGCTTTTGTGTTAGCTGTGAAGTCTGTAATTATTGTTATTTTTGTAATATTTCTTTGTTCTTTAGTTTTGTTTTGATTTGTTTGTAATTTGTTGGTCTAACCTTTTCTATTTTTCAGTTCTATTCACAATTTATATTCATATATTGTGACGTCATTTGTGTTGTTATTCTTTGCAGACTCAGTGATTATTTTCATTGATTTCCCTATTTGATTTATTTTGATTTCTGCAAACGTTCTTGTATTGTCAGTCCTATTTGTACTTTATGTATTCTGTTGGTTGACATATGTTTTATATAGGTATATTTCATAAGACACAATTGCCTGTGCACTGCACTTGGATTATGGTATAAACCAGTACCTGATTATTATTACTATTATACAAGACCTTATTAAGGCTTGTGACCCACTGATATTGGGATAGTATACTGATTAATCAAGTCATTAAGAACTTGTGGTATTATTATTGGTTCAGGTGATTAGTATTATTGTTAGACATCATGTCTACATTAGAATACTTCATTACACAAGGGAAAGCCCTTGATAAGACTGGTCAACAATTAGAACAATGGGCTGTTGCTCAATATGACAAAGCATTAGCTGCAGAAGAAAGAAAAACTATGGCTGAAGAGAAAAGATTAGAAAGAGAAGCTGAGGCTGCTGCTGAACAAAAGAAATTGCAGATGCAGGTGGAGGAAAGGAGATTTGAAGCTGAACAAAAAAAATTAGAAAGAGAAGCTGCTGCTGAACAAAAAAGATTAGACAGTGAAGCTGAACAAAAAAGATTAGACAGTGAAGCTGAACAAAAAAGATTAGACAGGGAAGCTGAACAAAAAAGATTAGACAGGGAAGCTGAACAAAAAAGATTAGACAGGGAGGCTGAACAAAAAAGATTAGATGCTGAAGAGAAAAAAGCAATAAGAGAACATGAATTTGAGTTAGAGAAATTGAGATTGACAAGTATGAGTAATGTTAATCAGGCTAGTGGTAATGGTAAACCTTCTACTTACAAGGTTAAGGTTCCACCGTTCAATCAGTCCAGTGACGATATTACATTCTGGCTGGATAGATTTGAACGTTCTTGTCGTACACATAATGTGGATAAATCACAATACGCTAATCAATTATCAGAAAACTTGAAAGGTGAATCTTTGACTAGATTATGCCTTGTAGGAGAAGCAGATAAGGATAATTATGATGTCATTAGGGCGGCTTTGATAAAAAAAATATCAGCTAAGTGAGGAAGGCTATCGCCTTTTATTTAAAACGATGGTGCCTGAGACGGGTGTAGAATTCTCAGAATTCACTGCAAAGGCACGTCTCACAGTTGATCGTTGGATTGAGCTTTCCAAAACAGAAAAAAACGTATGAAGGACTTATGGATTTGTTGCTCAGAGATAAGATTATGTCATGTGTGAACAAACCTTTCCTTGAATTTATACATGAGCGTAAACCCAAATCTCTAAAAGAAATGGAAGAATATTGTTCCCAATATGTCACTGCACACCCCGACGTGACTTTTGGCAATACTAAGATTAAGGAGAGTATGCCAGTTGCTTCAGCAACACCATACAATCCCAATTATTCACACAGATTTCAGGGTCCTCAAAACAGATTTGATAAAAAAGGTAACCATAATAGTTATCAAAACCAAGGTAACCAATCATTTCAGGGTTCTTCTTCAAAGAACTGGAGACGAGCTGATAGCTCTCGACACAGGGGTGGTCATAATTATAGGAATTTCCGTAGAGGAAGTAATTATAGAAACTATCAGGGTTATCCGTCTTGGAGTCAACAAGATCATAATTACAGAGATACTCATTATAATGAATATGATAATGGTAACCAAGGGAACTATGACTCAAACCCAAATAGGGGTTACAATAGAGGTAACAATAACTACAGAGGTGATAATAACCGAGGTAGATCTCAATACAAAAGACATAAACCACATTTTCAGGCAAACTCTGCACAACAAGAGTCCAATGAAGCCTATAAACAGAGTAAAGATAATAATGATGCTAGTAATATGGCATGTGCCGCTTTTGATTTTGGGAGAGCATCTCAGTGCCCCCAATGCAAAACGTTATTTGAGCCAACCACAGTGTCTACTTTAAGCTGTGGCCATCCTCTTCCTGCTCTTCCGGCATCAGTCGCGCATGATGGAAGAGGTGCTCTTGTCTTACATAAGGGTTTAGTGAATAACAATCCAGTCTCTGTGCTATTTGATTCTGGATGCACCACAATTGGTGTTAGGCAGTCACTCGTAGATCCTTCCCGTGCCACTGGACAAGTAGTCAAATGTGTAACATTTGGCGGCACATTAGAGAAATACTCTACTGCTATCATTAGGATTGCTACTCCTTTCTTTACAGGAGATGTACACGCATGTCTTCTTCCGAATCCGATCGCTGACCTCATCATCGGTCGCATTCATGGAGTCAAAGAATGCACTCCGCAACAAATTTCCACGTGGGAAAGGCAAAACATGCAGATTGCTAACGCTGTAGTCACTAGAGCTCAGGCTCTTAATATGCCTCAAACTTCATCTACTGAAGATAATGAAGTGCATAACCAAGATAATCCCTTGGTAATTTCTCGTGACTCGTTTATAAAACAGCAAGAAGATGATCCCACTCTGAAGAAATTCTTCATTCTTGCAACTAAAGGTGATCCGAATAAAGACACAAGTCGTAAATCGTGGATTACAAAGAAGAATGGCGTACTTGTACGTATGGTTCAAGACTCCATTACGTCAAGTCATTCTCAAATCCTGGTTCCCAAGAATTTGAGAGTTAAAATTTTGCAGCACGCTCACGACTCTCAGTGTGCTGGACACATGGGTTTTTCCCGTACTAAGTCAAGAGTCCTTGCGGCTTTCTTTTGGCCATTGGTAAACAAGGACATACGGATTTATTGTCGATCTTGTAAAGTATGTCAGGAAGTTAAATCCAAAGGTCCACGGCATGCTGCACCCATTCAGGCGGCGGACATTCCTATTCGGCCGTTCCAAAAAATGGCCATAGACATAATTGGTCCATTTAAGATCAAGTCTGCCAGAGGACATCAGTTTATCTTGACGTGTGTTGATATGTGCACACGTTGGCCAGAGGCTATTCCTCTGAAGAGCATTACTACTGCTGATATTGCAGATGCTCTTTGGCTTATATTTTCTCGTCTGGGGTTCCCCGGAGAGATATTGTCAGACCATGGCACCCAACTAATATCAGATACCATGTCTCAAGTAATGTCTACTCTGCAGATAGATAGATCTTTAAGTAGTATCTACCATCCAATGTCTAATGGTATGGTCGAACGCCTTAATAGAACACTTAAAAACTTACTGGGGAAGATAACTGAGGATCATCCTCAAGACTGGGACAGAGTTTTACCTGCGGCCCTCTTCGCTTACAGAGAGGTACCCAATGAACATACAGGATTTTCTCCCTTTGAACTCGTCTTTGGCGCGCGTCCGCGTGGCCCTATGTCGTTGCTTCACGATCTCATTACATCTGACAATATTGACGATGACACAAAGTCATCCTACGAATATGTCATCGCGTTGAGACAAAAAATTATCGAAGCATGCAAATTAGCAACTTCTTCTTCTGAATTTGCGAAACAGAAGGCAAGGCAATTTGCCAATAAGAAGAGATGCTTACGACAACTTTGTCCTGGTGACAAAGCATTTGTATTACTACCTTGTAGGGAAAACAGATTACTTATTTCTTGGAAAGGTCCGTACGATATAATATCGAAAATTTCCGATGTCGACTATATTGTCGATATTGATGGGAAGCATAAAACCTTCCACATCAATATGCTTACTGAATTCCATGAACGTCCGGATTATTTGCAACCCATTTTCCAAGCAACGGACAATTCTCCAGCACCACATGGTCATTACTCATCACTGTCCGTGATACAGGATGAGGAAACAAGTTTTTCAGATGTAAATCTTCCTCTTCCAATGATCCCACTTCATTCTAGTGAATCATGGAAGAACGTTACTGTCTCTCCTGATTTGTCTCTAGGAGAACAGCGACAAGTTTCAACTATGTTGCAAACATTTCAGGATGTACTCACTGACATCCCTGGACAAACGCATGTCATTGAACATGACATTGTTCTAACTGACCATACTCCTATTAGGGTTAGACCTTATCCTATACCTATACATTTTCAAGCACAGGTCGAGAAAGAGTTGGATGAGATGATAGATTTGAAAATAATCGAACCATCCACCTCTGCATATTCTTCGCCGATGGTTATTGTTCGTAAAAAAGACAATAACATACGTCTTTGCGTTGACTATCGAAAATTGAATCAAGTAACGAAGTTCGATGCCGAACCTATGCCTTTACTGGAAGAGCTACTTACTCGACTCTCCAAATCTCATTTTTTCACTAAACTTGATTTGTCTAAAGGATATTGGCAAGTTCCTTTATCTGAACGCGCCAAACCTCTCACGGCTTTTTCAACACCTAGAGGTTTGTTCCAATGGAATTTTATGCCTTTCGGTCTTATGAACGCACCAGCTACATTCGTACGCATGATGCGCCGAATCCTATCTTATCGGTCAGATGTCATTGCATATCTAGACGACATCTGTCTTTTCAGCGATACTTGGGAAGATCACTATTCAGGGTTAGATGAATTGCTGTCTACTTTGCGTGAGCACAACCTGACAGCGAAACCCTCTAAAGCCTATATTGGTTTTAGCGAAATTTCTTTCCTAGGCCACCGAGTTGGTCATGGTTTCCTAAAGACAGAGGACCATAATACTAGTAAGATACTTAACATCTCAATCCCTAAGACTAAAAAACAGGTGAGAAGTCTGTTAGGTCTTATTCAATTTTATGGCAGATTCATTCAGAATCTATCCTCTATCATGGCACCTCTCTCAACACTTCTAAAGAAAGGTTCGCCTAATGTGGTCCACTGGTCTCAGGAATGCCAATGCTCTCTGGATAAGATTAAAACATTGTTTTCAACACCACCTATTTTAGTGCTACCTACTAAAGATAAGACATTCGTTCTTCGTAGTGACGCTTCATCCACTGGGATTGGAGCGGCACTAATGCAAGAGTACTCTGGAACTCTGCATCCTGTAATGTATATTTCCAGAAAACTTAATGCGGCAGAAAGGAATTATTCGGTTTTAGACCGTGAGCTATTAGCTATGGTTTGGTCGATCCTCAAACTACAGAGATTCCTTCTAGGCGCACATTTCATATAGAAACCGACCAAAAAGCTCTTACTGCTATACAGAGTAAGAATTTGAAGAGCTCGAGGTCTACTCGATATGCAATTGCTCTTCAACCTTTTCATTTCTCTGTGCGAGCTATTCGTGGATCAGATAATGTGATGGCAGACATTCTGTCAAGATGCCCACATGATTCCACATAACTATTAGGGCTTAGACTTCTTGATATGTCTAGTTCTATAGTAGTTCCTTTTCTATACCATGATAGATACACATTTGTAATTTAATAATATAATGATTGTATCACTACATAGCGGTTCATTGATGTTTATTCACCGCTGTGCTTTGATGATTTTTTCTTCATAAATCATAAATTTAAGATATCTAATACGAAATGATGATATGAATTTTTTAGGCATTGTGTAATTGCCAGAATTGTATTATACTTTGATGACACCTTCCTGGAAAAATATACTTGTAGAGAAATAATTTCTCTCAGTTTATGAGACACATTCTCACCAGTCGCTCCATAAGTCGACTTAGCCTCATATTAGGCGTTATAGGTATTCCTGATATTTTCATCTGCGCATTATTCATGCGTTGTGAGCCTATTGTACGTTGCTCCTAGATGTATTTCAAAAAAAAAAAAAAAGTTCCATTTTTTTTTTTCCCGGGAGGTGTGGTAAGACTGTTACGTGCAGTCTTTGATATCTTACAATATTATACATTGGTATACTTATTATGTTCGCAAATATTTTGTAAACAAAATAGTGCTTAAGGAAAAGTCATTATTGAGTTACTTCCCTTGAAAGTTGTGTCGGCTATTTCGATCGAACTCCGCGGATGAGTCCAGTTTTCTGCGATTTATTCTTTGTTTGGGTAGTAATAGATTGTTCTTGCTTCAGAATATCTGTGGCCTGAATTTATGTGTATTGTTTGTCTGAGTAGGACGAGTCTGTCTTATATCTGTATATCTTTACATATCTAAGTCGAACTATATGTTCTGTTGTCTCTAGAGAGGTCAAAGGCTATTCGGCGGATGTGTCGCTAGAGTGTGGTGTGATTTGGCTTCGTCCTGATAGGGACTGTGTTTTCTATGTCGGCTTGTCGCCGGGGAAAAAGTGATCTCAGTATTTGTGGGGAAAGTGATAGTCGTCTAGACCTATCGTGTATGCTTTACCCCAGTGTTTATTCGTATTGCCAAGGAATGGCAGAATCATATTTCTGATACCAAGGTAATAATAGATACTCTTATGAACTCTCGTACGAAGCCACCATTTTCGATAGGTACGATTTGAATGTCTAAGAGAATATATTTGACTCGATGAAAACGACTTCGATTCCTAGCAGCACTATATCCTGTAGAATGCAGTCAATTGTTCATGATCAAATCTACAGAGCAATGAAAGATTTAATGAATGACTAACTTTAGGACAGATTCATTATCTGTATCCAAACGTGAGTGACAGCTCACGAGTGAAGCCATCTTGGAACCAAAACATGTAGTGACTTTCAAGAAGAGAAAAGGGATGCCCGTATTATCGCTTGATTAGTCCAGAGATCACTGCTACACATGAGAACCCATTGCTAGCGGTTCAATATTATTATATGAAAAAAACTGTGCTGAACCTTATGTCAAAGAATCTTCGCTAGACGAGATGAGGTAGAAGCCATCTTGGATATTGTTTATAATCTGACGTGCTTTGTCAGTAAACTCAGTTGATATATATATATATATATGGGCAATACTGAGGGCTTGGCTACTGACAGTCCATTATAATATTATTCTACATGAGTGCCCATGTAACATAACATTGCAAGACCAGTTATCCACTGTACCATGATGTATTATGCCAACCTGTGATTTGTCACTATCTGTGCTGTCGAGTGTGTACGTCCAATTAAACTTTAGTAAAGGTACACAGTCGTTGGTGTCGATGACTTCCAGCCATACGTGAGTGTGAGAAAAGAACATTTGTCAACACCACGAACTCTTCCTATCATTCGCACATTATACACTCCATCTATGTCTACACACCACTGCGTAGGTCAAGTTGACATTCCATACTCGAACCACGAGCAACACAACAACACAGTATTTAACTCTGGTGATGTTCGAGCGAGCTTCAGATTTCCCAGCATGTCTCTTGCTCAGTGCAAGGGTCTTGTATTAAGAGTTTATCAACTGATGATGATAATGTCTGCTTCCATCCACTTATAATTATCTTTTGGTGGACATCATTAACGGGAATAAAAAAGAGGACTTTATCACCAGGACGAAGGGGTCCCAACTTATTTCGCAAAACGAAATAATCTCCCCTTCTTATTCTTAAACACCTTACATAAACTAGAAGACTACCATAAACTGACACTCGTGCGTTTTCACACCTCACGCTAACCAAGGCCAACAGTGAGTGCCTTGTCAGCTGGGATTTCCAGTCAAATGTCTCAAACTGCGCCGAGGAGATGTCGGTTATCGCGCCTCACCTGAGCGCTCAGCCGATGCAACTCGTTGTGGCAGGTGAAAATGCAGACAAAATGTCGCCTATAGGTCTGGCAAAAGCGAATATTCACAGTTTCGTACACTGACACCTAATGCAACAGAATGCATTTTAACGCTGTCTCTCTCTCGTACAGAGACTGACACGTTATGTCATAAATGCGTTTACCAGTATGAGAAAGAAAACGGTAAAGTTGAGAATGTGGAAGAAAATATTTTTCGCAAACGAATGAGTGCGAAAAATACCGGAAATGGTAAAGAGTGATAATAAAATAGATGACACGGGTGAAGAAAAGAAGAGTATATAGAGAATTTAATTATCATAACTCTCTGTGACAACAACACATTTTGTAACGTGCATTGTTGCAGACGTCGAGCACATAATTCCAATTCCGAAAAATACGCCATGAAAAAAGATTGCAACTTTGGTAGGAAAAGAAGGGACAAATGTGACGGAGCGATAAGAGAATTCTTTATATGGTGAATAGTGATACTGTTGTTATTAGTGGTTATAAATTGTGCTGTGTTAACAACCTCGACTGCTGTTCATCGGGACTTCCCCCAACAATGAACATCAAATTTCTAGACAGCCAACAGCATAAGAGCACTAAAAACAAGCGGGAGTATTGACGACAAATTAAGTGGACATTCAGTGTACACACTCTGCGCAGTGTTTGTCATTGTGGGCTGTCATACAATCGTTATATACTTCCTGTTCCTTGTCACTAGTACTGTGTAATATGTAGGTTGTCATTAAATGCTATTTTGTGGAGTTATTGCGCACATGTCCATATCTGTGAAAGTACTTTGTGTATTTATGTCTCTTTTTTCGGTATTTCTAAGTCTTTATAAGCTTAAGCAATGATACACAAAAAAAGATGAAAACAATATTTTAAACACATGCTTTTGATGCACTAAAGACCCAAAAATAATGTTTCAAGGAGTTTATAGCTTGCAGTAAAAAAATGTAACGTCAAATTGACAAAAAGCGTGTGGCGCTTAAGCGCTTATCATATATTTTACGAGTATCTATTAGTGTCTAATGAAGTAAAAAGCAGAAGTTCATTTCATGCAGAATCAGCGCCCCACGCATTTTGTCAATTTGATGTTTCATTTTTTTTATTGCAAGCTATAAATTCCCAGAAGAGGTGGGATTTTTTTGGGCCACAAACGGCTCCTGGGTCGACCCAGCCCCAAATGGGCATCAGAGCAACTCTGGGAAGGTTAAGGCGGCCGGCGTGATGCTTGTCGTGGTTGAGTTAAAGTGTTAGAGTCTTTGTCGAGTTAGACAGTTGTAGTGAAATCGACAATGATAGTGAACTGACAAAGTTATAGATTACACATAGATAAGGTGTAAATAGGGTGAACTTGAGACCAACCTGGAAGAAGATTTATTAGAGTTATCCCTCTCTCTCCAAGCCTCAACACACTTATATAGTCTAAGCACCACCCACTCTCTCTCTCTCTCTTTTCTCTTGTCAAAATATAGAGGCTGAGTAAGAGCTTGTAATATTAATTATGGATGAAAGGGTCGTGAACAGCGCGGTAATAAATGAGTAAAATTTATTAACAAAAGTTCATGAAGAAGAAAATTATATAAAAATAAGTATATCTACACAACAACATATTAAAAGGCATCAGTATTCACAACAGTTGACACAATTCCAGTTAAACACCAGTGGACAAAAACAATTCACCAACACACAACAAAACCTGTACTGTAGGACACCGAGAAAAAGAATAAACAGAGTTAACAATCCCTCCGCTTTTGGGGAACCACAGTCGATAAATCCAGTCAGTGGCTTTATCTGTATATTCTCCTATAGGCGATGCAAAACACGAAAAAATCCACTGTAGGTGCTTATCCTTGCATCGGTGGTTACGCCCTACTGGCGAGATAGGCTGTAGATAACTCGGTTTATCTTCGGCTGACCGCTCATACGTGCGGGGTTTTACTGATCAGAAACACACACAAGACGAGGTTACTTTAGAACAAATGGTCCATTGCGCTATTATCCCGGCGCTTGAAATTATGCCTGCGTGCTTGGTGTACAATCCGGTTGGGCTGGCTTGAACTATTATTTGTAACTGGGGTGCTCCGTTTAAGCACACACACCTGGTGTATTTAATTCTGCTGAGGACGCTGGGTTGATAGATATGTTGCAAGCCGCAATGCTCTGACTGGTGATCAAGAGGCGAGTAGGACACTACTACAGCAACATAAGATTTCCAGTTTTGCTATAGTTCGTTACACACTACGTGAGCTTATTTCCCATTTGAGGGATGGGAGTTTGCAAAAGGGTTTTGCTTCAGGTATGGGGTGACAACTCGTGGTGCTAGTTGTTTTCAGAAACCGCTAGATCGAAGAGTATGTGTCATTCTTCGCCTGCCTGGAATCTTGCGCTAGCAATGCGGTATATCCTGAAACTGAGACCCAAAAGAAACGACCTTTACATCAAGCAAACAATAAAATTACAATAACGTTATAATAACCAGTTATGTTCCACATTGGGATTTAGAATTATTTTAATCATTGCTACGATAGTCTTGGGCTGTCCTTTTCCATAGGAGTCACTCTCCTGTTACTTCCACTCTATCAATTATCAGCATGCGCCTGCATAGGCTAATATATTTTGTACACACGTGTACCTGTCAGTAAATGTTCTGACAGCAAAATCTACTCCGTCCTCTTCCAACTCAACATATGGGATATCTAACCCTGTAGTTCCAGCTGACTGGATATGCTAGTCATCGTACAACATTAAGTGAATTTACATAAAAATACAGCATTTGACATTACATAATAAATGGTATGCGCCCCTTGAGGTCGATACGCAAAAAGGTAAAAAGTAATAACCTCCCAAAATGTAATACATGGAAAATGCAATGTTATAGCTATAATAATAGGTTGCGACTGAAACCTAAGAAATAATGTTATCTATGGCTGGGGCCTGCTTTCTGTGAAAGTTATAAACTGGTGTCTAACTACACAAGTAGGCATATAAAATTCCACACCCAACCACTAGAAGTTTCTACTCTCAGAAAGTAATAAGGTACTAACTCTGTTAATTCAGGGTTATAGCGCACGCACATCACTATCCAGTTTTTAAGTGAATAACCTACACCGCTGACATTTCCTTACAGTAATGACAAGTTATTTTAGCCTACTCTTAACCCAATGGTAAGCACTGAATGGACAACTCTGATTCTTCGCCTAGTAAGTATCTGTTATCGTAAGTTTACCAAATAACCCATTATAAACAATAACACAGGGAGACACGTACTGCTTAGCGCCCGTTTAACTAAGGCGGTGGACGGCGCTACATTATCACTGAACTAATTACCGGGAGAAATCCTCTAAATGAATTCAAGTCACACTCCTATCAGATATATATAAAAGCTAACATGAATATATATATATATATTATAAGAGATGTCTACTTACCCCGAGATGACGAGAAAATAGGCAACACAATTTAGTTCTGTGTTAACGTCTGCGTTAGTCTCATTTGGTCACCACGGGCAGGAAAATTTTACGAGTGTGCTTGACTGATTAAAACCCTCTAGATTTATAGTTTACAAGTGACGCTACCCCAGGACACCTGTTCCCATGGTGTTCCCATTGCATATAACGTAATCACGAGTAAGACAAATGTTATTCTAGAATCTACATCACAAGCAACAACCGTGAGCAAGTTTCATATATAAGACGTAATATTTCTAGCACTCAATGCGGCGTTCAAAGGCCACAACCACAAAGAAAGAACGCGAGTTTTATCTCCCCTGAATCCCGCTAGCGGTCCGCTCTTTCAAAGATCTATTTCTCGCTGGAGATCAACGCTTTTACGCCCCCCCCCCTCCCCCCACTTTGTAATGTTAGAGCCCGATTTTGGCCGTTCTGGACTTGAGAATAGTTTTTGTTATGACGGGTTTCATGTCAGCATATGATGAATAAACGTATTGTTTTATTTTTAAGACAATGTTATCGCATGTTATTGCCTAATTTGAAATAATCTTCGTTCCTTAATGTTTAACTGTCATTTATTTATTGAAATGAAAATATCCTATTTTATGTCGTATACTTTTTCGTTATAGTGTCCGCCCTTGTCCTCATTGTCATTAGAAAGTAATTAGACATTGTCTTCCGTTTTGTGTTGAAGGAAACGTTAACCCTAGTTTATACTGACTGGCAAATATTCTGATAGAAAGAGCGAATAGACAAAAAAAAAAAAGATCAGGGAAGGGGATAAATATGAAAGGGAAAAGTAATCTCAGTCTACACTTACCTCTTTTGTCTAGTACGAATGTGAACACTACAAAATCCTGGTAATTTATAGCTCCACTGACTTCGGTGTAAATTTTTACGGAAATCATTTCATTGAGCTGGAAGAATTCCTTTTTGTCGATAGTAATGTTTACTGTAGTTTGTTTATAACCTTGTACCATTGTCTGGTTCAGTGTGTCTTCAAGCACAGTTAGTAACCAGTAATTGCGGTTTTGTTGTTTTATACGCACAATCCTGTGGACCGGCATGTCTGACATAACACAGACCAAGAAACAGACTGGTCTGTTTGTCTCTACTATAATTGTGGTTCCATTGCGTGTAGACTTGGTGTCGTCTTCACAGAGGCGGATCCCACCTAAATAGTCGAGTTAACATGAAAAAATGGTTAATAACAGGTCTTTTTTAATTTTAAATGCCTTGCATTCTTTTCTTGCTTATTTCATTCGTTCATTTATTCACTTTTTCCTATTACGTGAAGAGTTGCTGACATCGGTTTCCTACACAACCATATCTCTCTCTGCTCCTTATACAGCGTGAACCACCACTGAAGTTGGTTACCTGCAGAAAGCCTGCAACAAATCATCCATGTCCTATTGCAGTTGTAGTTTATAATACGCTTTGTTATTTACTTGTTCTGTGGACAACCTCATTCTAGTTCCTCCTTACAATGTATCACAGGAAGCATCAGTCTTATTATTTCTTTGTCAGCTCTCGGAAACTGCACGACACTTCAAATGCCCAGAGTTAAACCTGACTTGATAGAAGGGCGTGTTTTTGCAGGACATCTGTTATGTCTTACTTACTTACTTAGTGTTCCATCTTCTTCCATGAGGTGTAGAGGTTTGGAAAAGAGAGCGCCATACTATCCTATCGGCTATCTTCCTCCTGGACTGGTTCCATTTTAGTCCTCGGCCCTTCAGAGATTGCCTAATGTTGTCCATCCAGCTGACTCTGGGTAGTCCTGGAGGTCTGGATCCCTGGCTCTTATCCTCCCATACCTGCCGTGGCAGCCGATCTTCTCCCATTCTAGACATACTATGTCACCGATAACTAAAGAACGAATAAAAGAACAGAGTGGAACGGCGACATCGTCAAAGGGACATAACCACAGGAAATAAGAGCGATAACTAAAGACTAGAGTTACTTAGAAGTCACGTGGGTAGGTGACGTAGTACTCTGATTTTAAGGACGAACAAAACGACATAAGATTCTTTCCCTCTTCGGTATAGCTCTTCCGAGCAGCATACTTTATGATAGAGGAACCACACTGCCAAGAATGTCAGGACGAGAATGACATAGACCACTACCTGATCCACTGTAAAAAGTATGAACAACAAAGGCTTGAATTTAAAACTTACTATAGAAATCACAATATAGACATGACATTTGATAAGGTTTTAAGTATAGATGCCCCAGGAGATTGCCCAGTCTATACTTAAAAGATATATACATAAAACAAAAGAAAACATATAAGGTTAGTACTTCAGAAAAGACATTCAACCAAATAGAAATTAAGCAACAAGAACTAACAAATTATTTTTTTTTTAAAACAGAAAAAAAAAAATTAGCAAACTTACTAACTACTCATAGAACAAGGAAAGACAACGAGGTTTAAAAAAAAAAACAACAACTCAAAAAGAACAAATACTAATACAAATTAAAACCAAGTGTAAAGGACAATAGTTATCTATAAACAATACAAAAGAGAAAATAAAATGGACAAAGACTAATATAAATTAAAATCAGCAATTGCACAAGACAATAGTTATTTAAATTGAATACAAAATTAGTAAATAAAATGACACTAAATACCCCAATTATAACCAATTTTCAGGTTGAACAGGGTAGACCAAGATGGAACGAGAAGAGGCAAAAATGCCCGCTCTCCACCCATCACCTCTTCAAAACAACAACAAACAACGGTATAGCTCTTCTGTTATGTGAGTGGACACGTAGTATTCCTCCAACTGTCAGGACACGTGGCTGTAACCAACGCCACCATCTGTGGTATCAGATCAGATGTGATTGTTAAGGAGACACCAGTAACGACATTTGTTGATCATCCATTCTACATCAAGTTATTGTGAGACAATCCGTTGGTATGAAGTGATGCTATTAACTCTCTAGAATACTACCAGTGATTTAGGCAAAGTTTTGTGCCGTAGAAAACTGACAGACGTCAGATATTCTTCGCAAATTAGAGATCATGTAGAAGTTGACATGTGTAAGAAGTACAGAGACTTCTTTTTGAAAAAAAAAAAACTAGCTTACAAACTGACAAATAAAAAACCCCGGGGGTTAGCCCGGTTCACCGCGAATATTCAGATTCAGCCACGGACAGTTCTTTGCAGCTAGATGAAGCTAGATGAAGCTAACTGAATTTTTTTGTGTGAAACATGACCAGTTAAAATGACAAAGAGAGAAAAGGATGTGTGTTCTATTTAACAGCAGTTTATCTGTAAATACGTTCGTCTAAGGAAACCTGTTGATAGCATTACAGTGCAGTCCTTGTTTTGGAACCCACAGGGCAAGAGAGGCAGAGGTAGACCAAGAAGCCCATGGAGAAGAGAGCTGGAAACAGAGGTGAAAATGATAAAGAGAACGTGGAAAGAACTTGAGATGATGGCACGTGACAGGAGGACTTGGCATGTGTTTGTTGAAGGCGTATGCTCCTTTGGGAGTGCAGGGTTATGAATTAATGAATATGAAGGAACTTAAACAAAGTTTTCGAAAACACCACTGGTTTTGAGTTCATCAATACCCTTTAGCTCCCCAAGGACCTTAGGCCTTCAACAAACACATGTCAAGTCTTCCTGTCACATGGCAACAGATCAAGTTCTATCCACGTTCTCCTCATTAGTTTCACTTCCGTCTCCAGCTTTCTTCTCCGTGTGCTTTTGGCCTACCTCTGCCTCTCTTTCCCTGGGGGTTCCATAACTAGAACAGGCTAGCAATGCTATCAACAGGTTTCCTCAATGTGTATCCTTGTCTGGTTCTTGTCATCAGGTCCACATTTGAGACTTTGATATACCCTTTTAATTCTTACATTCTACGCAAGCACCCATTTATGAATTTCTGTAACTTTGTTGTTGTTGTTGTAGTTTTTGTTGTTCTCCATGTTTCAGAGCCATATAATAGGACTGACTTGACATTTACGTTGAAGATTCTTATTTTCGTGTTGGCCTTGGTTTCTGTTGGTCTCCAAATGTTTCCCAATGCAATGAACGATCCTCTTGCTTTTTGTATTCTTATTTTTGTATCATTGTCTGTCCCTCCAACTTTGTCTATATTACTGCCAAGATATTTGTATGATTCTACATCTTTTAGTGGTGTTTCTTCAAGTTCAGCCTTGTTATCATTTCTTGCATTTATTTTCAGACCCACTGGTTGTGACTTCTCATCGAGTATTTTCATTCTGTTTTGCATCTGATTATGGTTATGGGAAAGAAGAGCCAAGTCATCTGCTAAATCTAGATCATCAAGCTGTTTAGTCAGATTTTACTGGACTCCATTTATGATGTTTAATGTCGACGTTACACGGGCAGCCATTATACAAACAATCATCTACAATTTCAATATCCTTATGATCCAGGAGACAAATTTAAAAGCCAATAGTGTTGTAAATTTCCCAAGCTACAGATGTTACGCCATCCATGTGGGCCTGGTAGACGAGGGCAAGCTATCCATGTAAAACATGAGCTCCCTCTTACGTGGCTGGATACAACTTCCCAAAATAGTGAGGATGCGGAATAGCAGGGAATTGCTGTGAATATAAGCGGTCAGGAGTGGCGAGTCTACAATTTATATGTTCATGTCGACCTTCTTACAGAAGAGAGTAGTTGGAATTTTCTGTCGGAATTGTCTGAAGATTCTAACATAAAGTGTTTAATTGCTGGCGATTTCAATGCTAGATCCAAGGAGTAGGGGAACATCATGAAAAATAGGCAGGGTGTAGCTTTGAGCCAGGCATTACTTAACATGAACCTAACCATCTTCAATGATGGACGCCCAACTAGACTGGCAACTAAACCTGGGGATACAAATGGTGTTATAGTTCTGGCATTCATCTCTAGTGCTGTCACCGCCATGTCATGTTGGGATGTATTAGGTGCACATGAAAGTGATTACTTACCTTACATTGCAAAGGGTAGGACCACTAGACACAGGTCACCTAAGCAGATCTTCAAGTATCTCACAGGCCCACTCGACTGTAACAACCCTTTACACAAATTCCGTCAAAATGCCAAAAAAAAAGACAGTGAGAACACCTTTCACCCAACCTCCCTGGTGGAATAAGATAGTTTAGGAAGCATGGATAGGAACGGAAAGAGCAACAAAGGAATGGTGTAAAGCACGAAACATAAGAATGAGGGAGAGGTTGAAGAGATGAATGAGAAAAAGGAAGAGCCTTTGATAGATTCAAGAGATTGGCAAGGGAGGCCAAGGAAAAAGTGTGGGAGGACTTTGTGACACAGGTGGGCATGGGAAAAAACCCTACAGAAATTCTATTTTTACATCAAAGAATGAATAGGAAAAGTGTAAGCCAACCCATTCTTAATATCAAAAGCTCTACAGGACTAAGCCTGAAGACGGACGAAGAGAAGGGAAGAGCATTATTCAATCGATATGTGAAGCAAACCGATAAAGGTGACAAAAGTGCCCGCCTGAAAAAGGACAGTGTGCTGGAAAATGTCCTAAGGAGCTAGATATACTTTGATCTCATTTCTGAAGAGGAAGTGTAGTACACTTTGAAAACCAGCAGAAACACTGCTTCGGGTCCTGAAGGTATACAATGCCATCACATTAAACAGTTCAACGACACAGCCGTTATAAATATGGTGAGCGATTTCAATACCAACATACAGATTGCAGACGTGCCAGAAGACTGGCTACACAGTTACCTTCGGTCACTTCCTTAACCTGGCAAAGACCCAACACTGCTCAGTAGCTATCGAATTATCACACTACAGAATGTCTGTGGTAAATTACCTGAAAAGATAGTTGCAAGACAAGTAATGAGCCACCTCGAAAATGCACACATCCTTCCTGATACCCTGGGTAGCTAAAGGTCTATTAAAAGAACATGGGGTAACGCTGGAACGTTTGCGTACGATGTGTACGAGGGATTACAGAGTAAAAGAGAAACGGTGGCTGTCGCAATTGGCCTAGATGATGCTTATAACAGTGTAGACTTTGCAACTCTAATAGACTGCATAATTGCATGTTGTGTAAACCCTTGGATAATAAGATGGATAGCAGCTGCCTTAATGGAGATATCTGTTGCATTTCGCATGGGAACATGGACATCAGAACCAAAATACATTTACCCGGGACTACTCCATGGTTCTCCACTATCACCAGTGCTATTAACATCTACACAGCAAAAGTAGCAACCTTTCAACCAACAGGACTTGGACGAACATTAACTTTCGCAGATGACATACTCGGACAGAACTGGCTTAAACAGACAGGAAATGGTCCAAGGCATACAAGAAACACTATAGGCTGTTTTTAAATGGTGTGAGGAAAGCGGATCAAAGGTCAATCCCAACATGGCCTGTGTGATGTGGTGCTCTTTGAACAACCCCATAGTGAAAGCAGACCTTCCAAACATAATTTTTAATGGGCAGAAAATTGAAAAGCAAGACAAGCTGAAATATCTGGGAGTAACGTTTGGTTGTGGGCTATCGTTCAAGTACCGTGTCGAACTGATCATACAGAAGTGCAAGCGAAGACTGACAGCCTTAAAACAATGGCTGTTCTGCGCTTGGAACAGAGACTACTGTTTCTCCTGTATCACCAGCTCGTGATTTCAGTAATCGAGTGTGAGCTAGGAATACTCATGCTGTCAGTGTTACAGTGGAACGACTGGAACGCATTCAAAATGAAGGGATGCGACTAGTTTTTCGCGGTACGCGTGATACCCCCATTGCGACAATGAGATACATGCTCTAATTGATGTCGATTAGATCCAGATATGCGATGGTCCAGGCAAAAGCTTATATGCGGGTAACAACCGACAAAATTTGTGAGAACGTCGCTGACATCAAAGGAGCAAGAATAAAGAGGGGGATGTCATGGATGGCACAGGCAGAGACTACGATTGGTCAGGTGACCAGGGTTGAAGATATATCCAAAGGTCAAGAGTGGAGTCAGTCAGGGGAGAACTGGATAAACTACGAGCATGTCATCATTAGCCTTGGCAGAGAGTGCAGATCTTGGGGCAATGGAAAAGCAGAGCTGGAGATTCTTCACTGATTAGTGATCATGCTGGGGATGATGACACCATTGTGTACACTGATGGGTCTGTAGTGTGTGGTAATAAATCAGGATGGATCTTCTTTGCGAGAATAAAGGACAGAGTTGTTGCTGACTAGACCTCGAGCATGAGAATGGAGGTAGAAGCAGTTACTGCAGCACTCAGGTGTCTGTCTGAAACACCATCAACCAGGGCAGTTATATTGTCAGACTCTCAAGCCATGCTTCGGAAAGTTCAGAACGGATGGATGCTGCAGGAATTGAAATCATTAATAGAATCTTCAAGTTTTCAAGAACTGGTGTGGATCTACTGCCCTGGTCATGCAGGGGTACGTGGCAATGAGAGAGCTGACAGACTGGCCTCGAGAGTACCCAGAGGTGGGACACTGGACATGGATAAGGGAGATATACTACTAAGGGCCTGCTAGATAATGACACTGCAATAGATGAACCAACAATGCTGAGACTGTTGTAGTTAGCAGAGATGGAAGTGAGAGAAGATGCATACGTTGTATATACAACCAGCGTGCTACAGGTACAATTAGTATTCATACTTTTGCTGAGGGAGACTGAGCAGCTATGGGTTTGCCCGGAATGCAGTGAGGTCGATTCTGATTAACAATAATAATAACAAACTTTTACCAGGGCAGCGGCCTGGTAGGCCTACTCTTTCCGATTTCCAACTGTCATTCGATTTTTAACGTGCCCAACTTGCAGACATGACCTCCTATTTTTTCGCCCTTATCCGAGAAGGCTAGGCTAGACTACCTAGGAGACCAGCATGACATCATTATGATCACTGATTTTGAAGAAAAAAAAATTTCCCATAAATTATATTTCCTCAACTGGGAATCGAACCCCGTACCTCTTGTATTCGAAGCGGACGCCATACCTCTTAGCCACTCCGAACCCCTGGCGTCAATGATAACTATGAACATGAATGACAAGAGTTAATTAATAAGTAAATAAATAATAGAAACTATTATCTGACACGCCAATTTAAACAAAAATATTTTTCTTACCGTAACAACTATTCCAAAACGTAAACGTTTGCAAAAGAAGGAAATATGATAAACTGGTTACTCGTAATAATATTGATTTCATTGTTATATTTCTGTTATATTATTTGAAATTAATTCACATCTCACGAGGCTTAAGTTATCAAGACTCATTCATCGATGAAGTACTTGTGAGCTCTCTATGTTTTTCCTCATACTGTCTTTTTTTTCTACCATTCAGCTGTATTCATTTAAAAATAACAATTTAAATCTCTTTATACAATATAGAAGCAGAGCTCATTACAAATGTCACTTAACAGTCACTCGGATGTTATCGTTGTATCGTCGTTTCATGAATACCTAAAATAGGTCTAAAGGTTAATGAAAAATTACGTTGTTAAATGAGCAGAATACCACTTGAAGTGAAGTGTTTCACAGATGTTGGTCACGTTTCACATGTAGTCTCTAACAGTCAGATTTAAAGCGGAAGATATTCATATTATTACATGTTCTATAGTTACTTGAATTAATGTTTAACTATTTAGATTACAATAAAGCTGAAAAAACTACTCAATTTATTAGTTTGTCACTTTCATTATTATCCTCACTTTTTGGCTCTCCTAGGACCATATTCCGTCAACGAACGTATGTCAGCTCTTCCTGTCACGTGCTACCAGCTCAGGTTCTTTCCATATCTGCTTCATGCTCTTCACGTCTGTCTCAAGGTCTTTTCTCCGTGTGTTCCTTGGTCTTTCTCTCTCTCTCTCTCTCTCTCTGTGTGTGTCTCTCTCTCTCTCTCTCTCTCTCTCTCTCTCTCTCTCTCTGTATATATATATATATATATATATATATATATATATATATATATATATATATATATATATATATATATATATATATATATATATATATATATATATATATCTTACACTAGAGATTCCAGATTAAGGACTACCTGGTAATGCTATTTACAGGTTTCCTCAATAAGTGTCTCATCCATCACCAACGTCTTCTTCTCATGTCTTCTTCCACTGGCACTTGTCTGGTTTTTGTCGTCATTTCCGTATTGATGATCTTGTCATGCTGCTTCAATCCTTCTATTATCGTAAGCACCCGTTTATGAAAGTCTGTAACTTGTTGGTCAGTTCGTCACTTTGATTTAGCCATATTTAAATAAAATTTTTTAATCATTAAATATTCAGTTCTTATCAGGTTAACAGATTAGACAAAATAGTTAATTAAAATAGTTGTTTTATAATTTTAAACAGTGTTAAATGAACGTGCAACAAAGCAATTCAGATCACACAAGTTGTGCTGTTTAATATACATGTAAAATGTCGCTTAATGTGGCATTTTCTCTATCATTTGAGGTTACTAAGTTAGAAAATTACTGGTACTATCGCAAAACGCAAACATCAAAACAACAAAGCTCTATACCATCACGTCAAAATGTAACAGGAAGTACTCACATGCATGTACTTAACCAACTGTGATGGAATAGTCCTTTCTTCCGTCGTCTTGTACTGTTTTCATCATTTTTTCATTCTATTTCTCCTCTCTGTAATCTAACAATATTCTTTAATCACACATTTCCTATCTTTGCACTTAGTTGCAAGAAAACTGTTCTAACGAATTTCAATTGTTCTATCAAACACTCACAGTTTATTTCCCCCTTCTTTATGAGGTACTGTACATAATGTGAACTACGAGTGACTGAATTCTCAAGTTCTGTTGTGGAAAGGGCTGGAAGTAAATGAAATGAATGATCAGGCTCCGGTGTGTATACAAGTATTCCATCCTCATTATTGTATTGTTCACTTATAAAGCAGCATGGATTCACTATTGCAGATTTCCCCAGCCCACCGCACAGGAATCTTACACGGAAGCACATTCTTGTGAGATGGGGACTGTAGTTTCTGATGCACTTTGTTATAGTCGTATGTATTGTCACTCAATAAAGACTATATTGTTTACTATGCGGTGACTAACTCTGCCTTCATTTTGCGATTAATTCGCCCTTCTATTCTAATAAATAGGTAATTAAGTAAATAAAAGTAATTAACAGGCACTCGATGGACATAAGACAACAGAAAAGAAAATATTCACATTTACATTTATCAATAGTTCCTATAATTAGCGTGTTGAATAGATGGTATCTAAATCTATGATGGCCCTTGCCACAGTTTAATCTTGCTCAAAGTGAAATTTCCTTTGGAGATACCATTATTCAGAACACATCCGAATTGCTTCCTTCTTAGACACACATAATATCGACAGATCGCGTGTATTTATTGGTAGTATCTGGGAAACGAAGAAACGATATGACTTGTGTTCTCTCTGGCATGTCGTAGACTAACATCAGATTTGGCAATGATCCAATTCCTAGGTTTCAAGTCTTGTATTTATAAAGTCCTGGTCCCTGAAGTTTTTTACAGTCTATGTATTTAAATATGCGAGTTTACTCTTAAGGTTTCAGAGTTGCCCAAATACTGTCGATCTGTCACTTTTGATATTGGAATTCTAGGTCCGATCCTTCTCTTCCTGGCTGTTGGGAGTTGCTCGTATAAAGTTGCGAAGCTGTCTGTTCTGTGTTTCTGAATTCACTAGGTTATATCTCTTATTCTCAGTTCAATTCACAGATGGTGTTCCGCCGAATGTTACAATAGAATTCATTGTATATTCTTACTTAGTCGTTCCCCTTCTACCATAAGGTGTAGAGGTTTGGAAGAGAGAGCGCCAGACTATCCTATCGGCTGTCTTCGTCGCATTTAGAATCCGTCCGGTTTTCTCTCTTGTAGTTCGCTTAATCAGGTTTCAAAGCAAACAGGTGATTGGCCTGTTGTGCCTTTGCATGGTGAAGGGCTGCCTCCTTACGGCCTCCGTGCAGACCGCCCTCCTCCTTTTTCAGCCAGTCTGTTGCTGAGTTATTTGCCGGTTGAAGATCATGTGCTGAGTATAGTTATTTTAATGATTTCTTGTTGATCGTGCTTGTTTTATCATTACGCGAATTAGGGTGAAGCGTTCATACAACTTAGTAGCATGATATGAAGAAGTAACATGTAATACTTGAACTCAGCAACATTAATGAAGTAATTAATGCCTTCAGGTTGAGTCCGTAATATTTAATCACATGTACACACAGGATGATCATTTCAAATATGAGCAGAACATAAGTCCGTATAAGTCATGCATAAATTAATCAATAACGTAGACTGCTGGTTTACGTGTCAATGTCCGTTTAAGGATACAATGCAGTATTGTCGTCAGAACATCACAACTATATGCACGCGCAGATAGACATGGCTACCTGCCGACAGTGAGACTGCGAGTCTGAATATTTCATACGAATTGGACGATTATTCTCCTCCTTCTGAGGATTCTAGTTAAACACTAACCTCCGTAAGTTTCCTCTCATATAGAGTTCTAGGACTGACCCTGGTCCATCATAAATGCACATATAAATGGCTATATCATGCCATTGAATTGGAAGGTTAGAAAACGCAGCTATTCAGCTTGGCGGTCAAGTAACAAAGGGTAGCGTCTCCTAGTTACCGACTGTGACCCAAACAACGCTAGACACGTCATAATCGATCGTGTATGGAGCGTTCAATAATTGAAACATCTATCGCAATATATTAAATGTCTTAACCTTTACAATTGCACGTCTGCTAACCTTTAGCAGACGGCGTTAATAACATATACCGTAACAATTCCCTGTACACCGGGGAAAAAAAATCGATAGATTTTTTTTCAAGATCTATCCGACTTAACAATTTTTCAAAAAATGTAACACCATTGTGACATATGGCCGACGATGTTCTGAGTAGAACCGTGTCGCGGTCATGTCAACTAACTATTTGTCATAGTCATCTAACATTAATCATATTATATATCAATATTATGCATATTATTATATCAACTAAATAAAATGTGTAATGTCAATAGTGAATGATAGAATTAAATTAAAGTAAGGTCTGTCGTATTAGTATGTCATATAGGAATTAATTTGACTAATTAAAATTAAATTAATTAATTAAACTAAGAGTTAAATTATTAAGAATCTAATGTAACACGATGTTATGAGAGAAGAAAAGACAAAATAAGTGAGAAGAAATAGAAAGAAATTCGAATATAAGTTTAACTTAATTGTGTGTGTTAAGTGTTAGTGAATAATAACTATCTAATTTAACTAACTAAATAACGTATAGGTACATTAAAAAAAAATATTAATCTAATACTTGTGTGAGATTTATTTTCTCTTTTCATAATTTCTTCTTTTTATATTTCGTTCTCTTTTTTTTTTTTTTTTCTTTCATTTCATTTTTTTCTCACATTTCATTTTATTGATAATAATTCAATTAAGAAGTTAAGTTAACTAATTAATTAGTATAGGATATGATGATCCATCCGTAGTCCTGATCCTGATGAATTCTTTTAGACAAAGTGATGAAGCATTTACGTCGGACAGAAATGTCAATTATCCTAGGATCCAAGAATTAAGTGCACATAGGATAATAAGTTCGACTTGTCGTCAGATATTGTTCCATGATTGTTCAACGAATATTCATATATTGTGTATGGACGTTAGACGAAGTTTCAATGTCAATATGTATACCTTGATTGTCTTTAGTTCAATTCTGTGATGCATATAGTGTTTATAATTATTAACTTGAAGTCAAGGTTAGTTCCCTTATAGTTGATACTCCGTTCTATCCAATGTAGTGATGATTGACGTAGTTTAGGAATGTCAATGTTGATTATTCGTCGTCAATAGGATTACGTGACAACGCATCCGCCACAATGTTTTCAGTGCCAGGAATATGTTCAATGGAGAATTCAAATGGCTGCAGGATGATCGCGTATCTGGCGAGTTTTGGACTTTTGTGGTTTGATCTACGCAAAGATGCGGAAGCATCGGGAAGTCTTAAAATTGGTTCATGCGAAAACAAATTTATAATTTTGTTGAAAGTTTCATTGCATATACCAGTCCATGTCACCTTCACCGGCATGTCTTTTTTTAACAATGAAGACAATACAGCCGTGATGGATGACAAGTTTGGTATGAATCTACTGTAATATTGAACAAGTCCTAACAAACTCCTGACCTGTTTCTTCGTCTGAGGAACTGCTATGTTTAGAATTTTGGAGACTGTACTAGGTAACGTTCGGATATATCCCGATCCAATGATATGTCCCAAAAAGGTTATCTCATTACACGCGATCTGCACCTTTGTAGGTTTAGCAGTTAGATGATAATTCCTTAGAGGTCGAAAACATATCTAAGTCCCGAAACATGTTCCTCAAACGACGAACTAAACAAGCATATGTCGTCAATATATGTAATAACGTCTGGTCTACCTGATAAAATTTGTCGCATCAGGCGAATGAAGGTAGCTGGCGCATTAACAAGCCCAAAAGGCATCACATTCCACTGGTATAGACCTTGTGGAGTGGAAAATGCGGTGTAGTACTTAGCCTTTTCGGTCAGTGGTATCTGCCAATAACCTTTAGTTAAGTCTATCTTACTAAATATAGTTGCGTTGGATAGACGTGGCAGTAAGTCGTCGATAAGTGGATGTGGTTCGCTGTCAACTATAGTCTTAGCATTTAATTTTCTATAGTCAACACATAGTCTGATGTTATTGTCCTTCTTCCGGACAATCACTAATGGAGAAGAGAATGGCGAATTACTAGTCTCAATGATTCCCAGAGACATCTGTTCAAGTTTCTTAGTAGTTTTAGCAAGGAAATGTAAAGGAACCGAATAGGGATGTACACGAATAGGTGTATCGTCATTGAGAGTAATGTCATGACTGATAGCCGATGTGCGACCCGGGACGTCGGTCAACACATCTGGATAAGATTGTAAGAGATTAGCAATCTGTAGACGCTGTTGCGGTGTAACCGTTGAAGAGATGGTTACATCCCGCCAAGATTCAGTAGGTTGAACTACTGGTACCGGTAACGGTAACTGTACCTCAGGAAAAGAAGATTCTTCTTCCTGGATGACGGATAAGTTGGAATAATAACAAGTAGATACTGTGTTGTCATCTAGTTCATGAAAAATTGACTGTAAGTGTTCAGAACGTGTATGAAATTGCTTGAGCATGTTAATATGAAATATCTTTTTGTGTCCCTTGATATCTAAGACGTAATCAACGTCGGAAATTTTATCGATGACTTTGTAAGGACCATTCCAAGATATCAATAATTTATTGTTATTGTGAGGAAGTAACATATAAGCCTCATCGCCTGGGAATAATTGGCGTAATCGTCGAGACCTATTTTGTAGAGATCGAGCCTTAGCTTTTGCAGCCTCAGAAGAAGCTGTTGCCAACTGGCAAGACTCAATAATGTTCTTCCGAAGATTAATCACATACTCGTAAGATGACTGAGTGTCCTGAGTCATCTCTGCGTCAATTAATAAGTCTTTTATTAGTCCCATAGGACCTCTTGGGGGAGCACCAAAAACTAATTCAAAGGGAGAGAAGCCAGTTTGTTCATGCGGTACCTCCCGATAAGCAAATACAACAGCTGGGAGTGCTCTGTCCCAGTCATGAGGGTGCTTAACAGTAACCTTATGTAGTAGTTGTTTAAGTGTACGGTTAAGTCTTTCAACTGCACCATTACTCATAGGATGATAAATACTACTTAAATTCCTATCAATGTTCCAAGTTTTCATGACTTCCTTCATGGTGTCAGATATGAACTGTGACCCATGGTCTGATAAAAGTTTTCTAGGAAACCCTATTCTAGAAAAGATGAGATGTAGTGCATCAGCTACATCTGTGGTAGTGGTGGTCTTTAATGGGATAGCTTCTGGCCATCGTGTGCACAAATCAATGCACGTAAGGACGAATCTATGTCCTCTGGCCGATGGTAGCAATGGACCAATAATATCTATGGCCATCTTGTCAAACGGTCTTACTGAGATATCGCAAGCCTGAATAGGCGCCGTGTGAAAAGCTCCACGTGCTTTCACTTCTTGGCATGTAGTACAGGAACGTACATACTGCGAAATATCTCTTGACACTCCTGGCCAAAAGAATGAAGACAGTACTCGAGATCGTGTTCGAGTATATCCCATATGTCCAGCACACTGTGAGTCATGCGCATGTTGAAGAATGTACCGTCTAAAAGTATACGGGACCATAACTTGTTGTTTCATTTGTGATTTGTCATTAAAACATCTAATCAATATGTCATTTTTAATAACAAACCAATGTTTGTTATTATTACCTGAGGATAGATTGTCAACTTTATCAACCAGCTTAAAAAATTTTTTTTAAAGATTTATCCTCTTTTTGTTTGGTTGCAAATGTTTCCCTGTCAATAGGTGAATTGACTACAAATTCCTCTTGGTTGTCTACATCCATTTTATTATCACCAACTTTCTCCATGAGTTGAGTCTGCGCTCTAGTCGTCACGGCGTTTCCAGTGCATAGGTTATGTTTCTCCCATTCTATGATCTCATCTGGAGTACAATCTTTACTGCCGTGTATACGACCAACCATCAGATCAGCAATAGGCTTTTTTAGCATACATTCTTTTACATTCCCTGTGAAAAAGGGTGTTCTAATATGAACAATAGCTGTGGGGTAAAACTCAATAGTTCCACCAAATGTCATGCAGCGGACGTATTCTCCTGTCGCACAGCTAGGATGTACCAGCGACTGACGTACACCAATCGTCGTGGATCCTGAATCTCTCAGCACTGAGACGACGGATCCATTAACGATTCCCCTGTTAAAATTTAGTAAGCCTGTTCCATCGTTGACTGCAAGACCTACCTCTGGTGTAATATGTTCGCAGTTAAGCACTGTTTCTTTCGCCTTCTGAAAAATAAGATAGCATTGTTGGCAACTATTTGCCACATTATAATTAATAGCAAAACATGCAGCAGAAGACTGTGTTGTATTATTGTCAAGTGGGACCTGAGCTATAGGGGTAGTATTATTTGTAACTGCCGCCCCTGTATTATGGTTGTAATGAGATGATCCCTGAGAATGAGATCGATTCCGAGTATAATTGTTAGAATTATCTCGTCGTCCTCTATAGTAACTATTATCTCGATGTCTCGATCCATGATTATTACCATTCCAGTTATTGTTATTTTTCGGGGTATGTGATCGATTATAATTAGTGTTATGTTGACTATTGTGGTAGTTTGTTTGAGGTGAATAATTTCTATCTCGTGATCTACCTCTGTTGAACTCATTTTTATTGTTGAAATCATTATTATGTCCCTTCTGAAAGTTAACATTGTGATTTCTTTGGAACCTACTTCTGTCTACACTGTGATGTCTTTGTTTGTTATTATGATTGTAGGCCATATTAGACGCCACAGGTAGAGGTTCTCTAAATGAGGAGTTAGAAATGGTTGCATTCGGATGTGCCGAACAGTAGTTTAAAGAAATTTTTTCCAACTCGTCAATAGTACCTGGTTTACGCTCCTGCAAATATGCAAAGAATGGCTGGCTAACCGAAGATAATACCTTACCCCGTAGTAGCAAATCAACTAATTTGTCGTACGATTTGTTGACTTCTGCCAGTTCAACCCATCTATTAAATGTATTGCGTATGTTCGCAATGAATCCTGCAAAATCTTTTGGAGATTCAGGTAAAATTCCCTTAAATTTCAACCTACAGTGTTCCTCGTTGTAACAAGTTGATCCTATGAAAAGGGCAGTAATTCTGAATATGTTTTTGGGCAAAGTAGATTATGAGTTACAATACTTGTATACCTGATTAAGCTGAGGTTTGTTTAACGTTATAATAGAAACATATCCTTTTTATTTTGAGTGACAGAGTACAGGAAAGCGTGCGAACGCTTTTATCTCAAATGCTGAGATGTATTTATTCTGTACTGTTTTTTTGAGCTGTGTTCAAAAACAGCGGAGTCTCGTTTTGGTTTTTTTGGCGGGACTAGAGTGTGTGATCCCGGAGAGGAGAAGAGGGATTCGGAGCGTTGGACCGGGAGTGGTCAACGCTGTTTGTGTGTGTTTTTCGAGGATGTATGCCTACGTAGTGCTTTGAATAATGTCGACTTAATGTTTTTGCTGTGTGGATAGGCCATAATTTATGTGAACTGCTGGGTGCAGTATTATAAGTCTAGCGCAGAGATGAGTCGTGAGGACTTTAGGCCATTATTTATGTGAACTGCTGGGTGCAGTATTATAAGTGAGTCGTGAGGACTTTAGGCCATTATTTATGTGAACTGCTGGGTGCAGTATTATAAGTGAGTCATGAGGACTTTAGGCCATAATTTATGTGAACTGCTGGGTGCAGTATTATAGTGCAGTATTAAAAGTCTAGTGCAGAGATGAGTCGTGAGGACTTTAGGCCATTATTTATGTGAACTGCTGGGTGCAGTATTATAGATGAGTCATGAGGACTTTAGGCCATAATTTATGTGAACTGCTGGGTGCAGTATTATAGGACAGTATTATAAGTCTAGCGCAGAGATGAGTCGTGAGGACTTTAGGCCATTATTTATGTGAACCGCTGGGTGCAGCATTATAAGTGAGTCATGAGGACTTTAGGCCATAATTTATGTGAACTGCTGGGTGCAGTATTATAGTGCAGTATTATAAGTCTAGCGCAGAGATGAGTCGTGAGGACTTTAGGCCATAATTTATGTGAACTGCTGGGTGCAGTATTATAGGGCAGTATTATAAGTCTAGCGCAGAGATGAGTCGTGAGGACTTTAGGCCATAATTTATGTGAACTGCTGGGTGCAGTATTATAAGTGAGTCATGAGGACTTTAGGCCATAATTTATGTGAACTGCTGGGTGCAGTATTATAGCGCAGTGTTATAGCGCAGAGATGAGTCGTGAGGACTTTAGGCCTTGATATAGATCTGCTGATGAATGTTGAAGAGTATTGTATTGCAATGACTTGTAATGTGACTGTGTGTATATCAATGTAAACGTGATCGTGCTGTGACTTAATAAATCGACATTTAAATTACACCAGATGTTTACGGCCATCCATGACTATTTATTTACGTACCTGTGTTGTGAGTGACTGTTCTACCACACACTCACTAATACATACCTAACACAGATACGACGGCACACCTACGCCACCCATACACCGTTAATGTTTCATCTTCGGTAACAGTGGTGGACCAGTTCAAATTGGAACGAATGGATATGACATTCGCGTATCAAGAGTTTCTCTAACTTGAGAGAGTATTTAACAGACGGAAGGATAAAATCGTTATCGATACAGTCCACATATCTGTATCATTTGATAGATTTGTTTTCGGGTTCTGACACCCGCAACAGTCGTTTTGAGAGAACTTCATGCGTGACCTGAATCTCATGTGCTTCAAACCGTGACCTGGTTTGTAGTCTGCCTGTGGACCGCATTTGGGAAACGCCTTATTCGTGGGAATAATCAGCTTTATAGCACTGTCAGTTGACGTCCTGTGTCGTGCCTGTGGAAAACAACAACGTCTGTAGTCTACATTTCCTATCAGATGTGCAGCGAAATTATCAAGCAGCGAGCCAGCAGTTTATGAGGTGATACAACGTCTGAAGGATAGCGTGTACAAGTCGAGTGTATGTGCAGTTGTACTAGTCATTTTGCAAGTATAGCTCGAGTCAAGAGCGGGTTTGCTGTGTTCCTGTTACGATCATCATGTGCTCCTATGCAGTATTCGAGCACATACCTTACTAAAGCGAGGACCTGAAGGGAAGAGAATCTAGATCCAATACCTTTCGGCGATAGACTGTTTTAGCGTCAGAATTATGTGATATTTAAAGTCTTGGCGGAAGGGAATGGAAAATTGACAGATAAGTGATTTTTGTTTGTTCTGTAAAGTGTGTCATGTCACTCATGTCCTCAGGCCTTCTGAATTCTATGCATTTCTTTTTAATTCTGTTGTTGATGTTGTTTATGTCTATAGTGACATAAGAGTAGAATTTAATGCATAAGTAGTTTATGGCTATTAACATGTGGTATTGACTACCATGATATGGATATGACAATATAGAGGTTCTTTGAACAGAAATTGATCTGACAGTAATTAGGAAAGGTTGCAATTTGTTGTATGGTTATTTAGCTGTCAGAAGTAAAAGGTTCATTGATACATATATAGTGATCTCAATAAATAAGTCACTATGGATGATGATGAAATGGATCCTGATAATATGTGGCCTTTATTGGAGTATTTATTTCAAGAGGGTAAAAATTTTCATAGATTAAAAGGACCAGAACTTGAAGCACACGTGATGGACGGATTGTTGGTCAGTGCGTCGAGAGCACTAAGAGATTTTGCTGAGAATAGATTTCAGTCCATCCCTCATTTAAGAATGGCTAGGAATTTAGCAAGGTTGCTGCTGTTAGACCTTCGTGTATTTGTGTATAAGAATATTCATGTTGAACACGACAATATATTGAAGGGGATACACAATATAATTGCTGACAATCAGGAAAAGAAGCTAGAAGATGAGGAAGTAAGAGTCAACAGACAGGAAGAAAAAAATTGCTTAAAGGGTAAAGCTGAAGAGAATGAACTTAAGGAAAAATTAGCTAAACTTACAAGTGATTTAAATAGATCAAACCTGGAACTTGCTAGAGTACAAGCAAGTTTGGATTCTTCACTATTGAAGGTTAAAGAATTGGAGGTCCAGATAAAAGTTAAGCATGTGGAGGTGGAAAACCTTACACAAGAGATCCAACGAAGAAAAGACATGTATGAAAAATTAAAAGCGGAAACCAATGAGCGAGAAGGATTATACAATGTAATGATACATGATGTATGTTTTGATAAACTTGAAGAGAAGGTTGCTAAGATTGAGAAATTGCTAGCAGAAGAAGGTTGCAGAGTTTTGGCTCTTAATGATTTAAATAAGAAACTTAGTCAAGAGATTGCGCATAGAGATACTGAAATTGCAGAGGCCAGAAAACGGGTAAATGGCCTGCTTGACATCGTCTTGGATAAAAAAATGTGGTCTTCTGTCTATGTTGACAGTGATAGACAGAAAGTTGCGAAAAGTCAGCCCCATACACTTTTTGCTCATAGAGAGGCCATACATGGTAAACATAGAACTTTTCATGGGAGATACAACTTCCCTAGTGCTAGTGGTACTAGTGACTCTATTGATAATTCTTGGCGTCAGGCTAATAAAGATTCTTGTGTTTCAGCCAGTTCTATTGATTACGAAAAGAAATGTGAGAAATTGAAAGTTAAGGCTCCTAAAATCAATCACGTGTTTACTGTTGCAGATTCTGATAAACTTGTAACAGGGAATAAACATAGTACTATATTTTCCAGGAATGAAACCCACTATGGGCAGGAAAATAAACATTCTAAGGGTTCAGTTACTTGTCAAACTCAGCACAGCCAGTTTGACGGGATTGGTAAACATATTCCCATAGGTGAAAAGAAGAACATTGATAGTAAGAGATATAATCACAAGATTAGACAGTACCAAGGGAGTTTATCAAGTGGTAATTTTGATTTTCCAAGGAATTGTAAACAATTTATCGGATTTCAACATTTTGATCCGAAGAATTCTGTAAGTTATAGTAGAAATAACTGTAAGAAAAACTATCAATCTGGTAATGATTTTGCTACTAGAAAGCAAGTCTTGTCTAGTGGACATTTTTGTCAAAGAAGATATGTTAATAACAACAATGCTAACTTGGGTTATAGACATAACATTTGTCATAATAGAGGAATTGACAAGAATATAAAGAGAGATAATAGCTCTTCACATGTTTCTCTACATAACTTGACTCAGCAAAAGTCTAGAGTCATTGTTTGTAAACAAAGCAACTGTAGTAATAAATATTTTCACCAGGTAACAAATAATAAGCGCAAGTATGCTAACTTTGCTCAACATGAGCCCAGAGTCAGTTGTAATAGAGATAAACAAGGTAACAATAACACTGGTGTTTTAAATACTATAGCTGATGATGTTGTTCAGCACGAGAAAGTGTCTCGGTGTTGTGAATGTAACATTTTGTTTCAGCCTACGGCAGTAATGTCTTCTGTGATGTCTAGAGATTATAAAAGAAGAGCTGAAGGCATCGTGAAAGGACCATTGCTTTACAAGGACCAAAGTACAGGGTAATTGTCATTGTGACTTCTACGTTTTTTCTCATTAGATTTCACCATTCATTAAAATGGAAATTTTCATTCATATATTTTGACAGAAGCGACTTTACGATAACAGTCAAGGCTCCTGTGACATATTAACTGTGAGAAAAGGAGGTCAACTTTGGGTCATTGTGTGCGTTCAAGCGTAACTTTTTTCAGCGTCTCATTAAACATCGGATGTTTTACTTGCTCAGGGTCAAGAAATGTTGACAGGAAAGGGAAGCTATAGATTTACATCTGATTTTTTATTTATTAAAACAGTAAATATTTTTTGTATTCGTTACTATAATAAATGATATGTTCTTGTTTTGCAATAACATGTAATTTCGTTTGAAATATTTAATGCATTATTTGATTGCCATGATTTTGTGTTTCTATTGTTAGTTATATTCCACTGTTGAACTTGCAGTTGTTTGTTTTGGTTTTTTGTTGTTGTAGCAGTTTTGTTAAGACAACTTTTGTACATGTTGAGTTTGCCAGCCCTATGCACAAAACTCATTAGTTGTAATGGTGCAATAATTACTTTTAGATAATTCATGAGCACTTGAATTTTTTCTCATGTGTTTTATGTGATGTATATTTTTTGAAGAGAAAAAAAAAAACTTACATTTGTTAATGTGTGTCTGTTTAGAGATAGATTGTTCATACGTCCTTCATTTTCTTGAAGTCGATTTCTTTGTTAGTTTATTCATTATAGCTTTGAATTGGTTGTAAATGTAATACTATTTTTATGCAACTTAGTGATACGAAACTTTTTTGTATTTTTTTTGAAAATGTATTTTTTCGAACGTTGTAATATTTTTTCTGCGCCAATGCTAGTCTGTATATTATGGTTAGTAATGTGTAGTGTCATTAGTTCCTTGAAATTGTTTTTTAATGTTTGATGCATTTTTCTGTATTTAGCGCGTGACTTTGAGTCAGTGCAAACCTTTTGATAGCGTTTTATTTTTGTTTGTGTGATATCTTGTATAATTTATTATTAGTTATGCATAAGTTTTATAATTTGGGTAAATTACTTACTATTCTTTTTGTCATAAGTTTTTACTTTGTGTTGTTAGTATAGATATACTTTGGTATTTTGTTTTGTAATTTTTGATTATGATTGTATTAAGTTAGACAATATGATGTTTAATTTAGATAGTTATAACGTATTGTTACTACTTTTTCTACATGTGCATCTTTACTTTTTATCTGTTTTTGTTGACTGTTCGTCATCCCTTTACATCTTTTCTGTTGTCTTTTCAGCATGATCTGATATGTTGTTTATACTTCCGTGTTTCATCTTTGTCTCACTTTATGCTTCGTGTATACTTTTTTCTGTTACGCTACTTAGACTTTCATTCTTTGTATTGTTCATGTAATGAGGTAACTTTAGATTAGGGATAGTTATATTTGTTTCACATAGTTTGACATTGTGATATTATTTGTTGTTTTTCATATGATGATTTCATATTTTACTTCTTTACGAATTATACTTCGTTAGTTTGATATTGTCATTTCTAGTACGATTGTTTGTTGCTTGTTTGAGTATTATTGTATATTCTTAACTTAGTTCTGTAATAGATTAATTTTGAGATACTTAGCTTGGTTTTCTAATAGATTAATTTTAGTAATCATACGTTGGATGATTGTTATTTACTTTACATTTACTGCTAATATTTTGTAGATATACTATTTCTGACTTACCATAAGATGAATTTTGTAAAACATATGTTAGAACTCCTTTATCTTTTAAATTTTTTCGTTTTGGGAGTTAATTTTCAAAAAAAATGATAGAATCATTTTTTTCTCCTGGGTGTGTGTGGGAAACTGTAACAAGTTGATCCTATGAAAAGGGCAGTAATTCTGAATATGTTTTTTGGGCAAAGTAGATTATGAGTTACAATACTTGTATACCTGATTAAGCTGAGGTTTGTTTAACGTTATAATAGAAACATATCCTTTTTATTTTGAGTGACAGAGTACAGGAAAGCGTGCGAACGCTTTTATCTCAAATGCTGAGATGTATTTATTCTGTACTGTTTTTTGAGCTGTGTTCAAAAACAGCGGAGTCTCGTTTTGGTTTTTTTGGCGGGACTAGAGTGTGTGATCCCGGAGAGGAGAAGAGGGATTCGGAGCGTTGGACCGGGAGTGGTCAACGCTGTTTGTGTGTGTTTTTCGAGGATGTATGCCTACGTAGTGCTTTGAATAATGTCGACTTAATGTTTTTGCTGTGTGGATAGGCCATAATTTATGTGAACTGCTGGGTGCAGTATTATAAGTCTAGCGCAGAGATGAGTCGTGAGGACTTTAGGCCATTATTTATGTGAACTGCTGGGTGCAGTATTATAAGTGAGTCGTGAGGACTTTAGGCCATTATTTATGTGAACTGCTGGGTGCAGTATTATAAGTGAGTCATGAGGACTTTAGGCCATAATTTATGTGAACTGCTGGGTGCAGTATTATAGTGCAGTATTAAAAGTCTAGTGCAGAGATGAGTCGTGAGGACTTTAGGCCATTATTTATGTGAACTGCTGGGTGCAGTATTATAGATGAGTCATGAGGACTTTAGGCCATAATTTATGTGAACTGCTGGGTGCAGTATTATAGGACAGTATTATAAGTCTAGCGCAGAGATGAGTCGTGAGGACTTTAGGCCATTATTTATGTGAACCGCTGGGTGCAGCATTATAAGTGAGTCATGAGGACTTTAGGCCATAATTTATGTGAACTGCTGGGTGCAGTATTATAGTGCAGTATTATAAGTCTAGCGCAGAGATGAGTCGTGAGGACTTTAGGCCATAATTTATGTGAACTGCTGGGTGCAGTATTATAGGGCAGTATTATAAGTCTAGCGCAGAGATGAGTCGTGAGGACTTTAGGCCATAATTTATGTGAACTGCTGGGTGCAGTATTATAAGTGAGTCATGAGGACTTTAGGCCATAATTTATGTGAACTGCTGGGTGCAGTATTATAGCGCAGTGTTATAGCGCAGAGATGAGTCGTGAGGACTTTAGGCCTTGATATAGATCTGCTGATGAATGTTGAAGAGTATTGTATTGCAATGACTTGTAATGTGACTGTGTGTATATCAATGTAAACGTGATCGTGCTGTGACTTAATAAATCGACATTTAAATTACACCAGATGTTTACGGCCATCCATGACTATTATTTACGTACCTGTGTTGTGAGTGACTGTTCTACCACACACTCACTAATACATACCTAACACAGATACGACGGCACACCTACGCCACCCATACACCGTTAATGTTTCATCTTCGGTAACAGTGGTGGACCAGTTCAAATTGGAACGAATGGATATGACATTCGCGTATCAAGAGTTTCTCTAACTTGAGAGAGTATTTAACAGACGGAAGGATAAAATCGTTATCGATACAGTCCACATATCTGTATCATTTGATAGATTTGTTTTCGGGTTCTGACACCCGCAACAGTCGTTTTGAGAGAACTTCATGCGTGACCTGAATCTCATGTGCTTCAAACCGTGACCTGGTTTGTAGTCTGCCTGTGGACTGCATTTGGGAAACGCCTTATTCGTGGGAATAATCAGCTTTATAGCACTGTCAGTTGACGTCCTGTGTCGTGCCTGTGGAAAACAACAACGTCTGTAGTCTACATTTCCTATCAGATGTGCAGCGAAATTATCAAGCAGCGAGCCAGCAGTTTATGAGGTGATACAACGTCTGAAGGATAGCGTGTACAAGTCGAGTGTATGTGCAGTTGTACTAGTCATTTTGCAAGTATAGCTCGAGTCAAGAGCGGGTTTGCTGTGTTCCTGTTACGATCATCATGTGCTCCTATGCAGTATTCGAGCACATACCTTACTAAAGCGAGGACCTGAAGGGAAGAGAATCTAGATCCAATACCTTTCGGCGATAGACTGTTTTAGCGTCAGAATTATGTGATATTTAAAGTCTTGGCGGAAGGGAATGGAAAATTGACAGATAAGTGATTTTTGTTTGTTCTGTAAAGTGTGTCATGTCACTCATGTCCTCAGGCCTTCTGAATTCTATGCATTTCTTTTTAATTCTGTTGTTGATGTTGTTTATGTCTATAGTGACATAAGAGTAGAATTTAATGCATAAGTAGTTTATGGCTATTAACATGTGGTATTGACTACCATGATATGGATATGACAATATAGAGGTTCTTTGAACAGAAATTGATCTGACAGTAATTAGGAAAGGTTGCAATTTGTTGTATGGTTATTTAGCTGTCAGAAGTAAAAGGTTCATTGATACATATATAGTGATCTCAATAAATAAGTCACTATGGATGATGATGAAATGGATCCTGATAATATGTGGCCTTTATTGGAGTATTTATTTCAAGAGGGTAAAAATTTTCATAGATTAAAAGGACCAGAACTTGAAGCACACGTGATGGACGGATTGTTGGTCAGTGCGTCGAGAGCACTAAGAGATTTTGCTGAGAATAGATTTCAGTCCATCCCTCATTTAAGAATGGCTAGGAATTTAGCAAGGTTGCTGCTGTTAGACCTTCGTGTATTTGTGTATAAGAATATTCATGTTGAACACGACAATATATTGAAGGGGATACACAATATAATTGCTGACAATCAGGAAAAGAAGCTAGAAGATGAGGAAGTAAGAGTCAACAGACAGGAAGAAAAAAATTGCTTAAAGGGTAAAGCTGAAGAGAATGAACTTAAGGAAAAATTAGCTAAACTTACAAGTGATTTAAATAGATCAAACCTGGAACTTGCTAGAGTACAAGCAAGTTTGGATTCTTCACTATTGAAGGTTAAAGAATTGGAGGTCCAGATAAAAGTTAAGCATGTGGAGGTGGAAAACCTTACACAAGAGATCCAACGAAGAAAAGACATGTATGAAAAATTAAAAGCGGAAACCAATGAGCGAGAAGGATTATACAATGTAATGATACATGATGTATGTTTTGATAAACTTGAAGAGAAGGTTGCTAAGATTGAGAAATTGCTAGCAGAAGAAGGTTGCAGAGTTTTGGCTCTTAATGATTTAAATAAGAAACTTAGTCAAGAGATTGCGCATAGAGATATTGAAATTGCAGAGGCCAGAAAACGGGTAAATGGCCTGCTTGACATCGTCTTGGATAAAAAAATGTGGTCTTCTGTCTATGTTGACAGTGATAGACAGAAAGTTGCGAAAAGTCAGCCCCATACACTTTTTGCTCATAGAGAGGCCATACATGGTAAACATAGAACTTTTCATGGGAGATACAACTTCCCTAGTGCTAGTGGTACTAGTGACTCTACTGATAATTCTTGGCGTCAGGCTAATAAAGATTCTTGTGTTTCAGCCAGTTCTATTGATTACGAAAAGAAATGTGAGAAATTGAAAGTTAAGGCTCCTAAAATCAATCACGTGTTTTACTGTTGCAGATTCTGATAAACTTGCAACAGGGAATAAACATAGTACTATATTTTCCAGGAATGAACCCACTATGGGCAGGAAAATAAACATTCTAAGGGTTCAGTTACTTGTCAAACTCAGCACAGCCAGTTTGACGGGATTGGTAAACATATTCCCATAGGTGAAAAGAAGAACATTGATAGTAGAGATATATAATCACAAGATTAGACAGTACCAAGGGAGTTTATCAAGTGGTAATTTTGATTTTCCAAGGAATTGTAAACAATTTATCGGATTTCAACATTTTGATCCGAAGAATTCTGTAAGTTATAGTAGAAATAACTGTAAGAAAAACTATCAATCTGGTAATGATTTTGCTACTAGAAAGCAAGTCTTGTCTAGTGGACATTTTTGTCAAAGAAGATATGTTAATAACAACAATGCTAACTTGGGTTATAGACATAACATTTGTCATAATAGAGGAATTGACAAGAATATAAAGAGAGATAATAGCTCTTCACATGTTTCTCTACATAACTTGACTCAGCAAAAGTCTAGAGTCATTGTTTGTAAACAAAGCAACTGTAGTAATAAATATTTTCACCAGGTAACAAATAATAAGCGCAAGTATGCTAACTTTGCTCAACATGAGCCCAGAGTCAGTTGTAATAGAGATAAACAAGGTAACAATAACACTGGTGTTTTAAATACTATAGCTGATGATGTTGTTCAGCACGAGAAAGTGTCTCGGTGTTGTGAATGTAACATTTTGTTTCAGCCTACGGCAGTAATGTCTTCTGTGATGTCTAGAGATTATAAAAGAAGAGCTGAAGGCATCGTGAAAGGACCATTGCTTTACAAGGACCAAAGTACAGGGTAATTGTCATTGTGACTTCTACGTTTTTTTCTCATTAGATTTCACCATTCATCATTAAAATGGAAATTTTCATTCATATATTTTGACAGAAGCGACTTTTACGATAACAGTCAAGGCTCCCTGTGACATATTAACTGTGAAAAAGGAGGTCAACTTTGGGTCATTGTGTGCGTTCAAGCGTAACTTTTTCAGCGTCTCATTAAACATCGGATGTTTTACTTGCTCAGGGTCAAGAAATGTTGACAGGAAAGGGAAGCTATAGATTTACATCTGATTTTTTATTTATTAAAACAGTAAATATTTTTGTATTTGTTACTATAATAAATGATATGTTTCTTGTTTTGCAATAACATGTAATTTCGTTTGAAATATTTAATGCATTATTTGATTGCCATGATTTTGTGTTTCTATTGTTAGTTATATTCCACTGTTGAACTTGCAGTTGTTTGTTTTTGGTTTTTTGTTGTTGTAGCAGTTTTGTTAAGACAACTTTTGTACATGTTGAGTTTGCCAGCCCTATGCACAAAACTCATTAGTTGTAATGGTGCAATAATTACTTTTAGATAATTCATGAGCACTTGAATTTTTTCTCATGTGTTTTATGTGATGTATATTTTTTTGAAGAGAAAAAAAAAAACTTACATTTGTTAATGTGTGTCTGTTTAGAGATAGATTGTTCATACGTCCTTCATTTTCTTGAAGTCGATTTCTTTGTTAGTTTATTCATTATAGCTTTGAATTGGTTGTAAATGTAATACTATTTTTATGCAACTTAGTGATACGAAACTTTTTTTGTATTTTTTTTGAAAATGTATATTTTTTCGAACGTTGTAATATTTTTTCTGCGCCAATGCTAGTCTGTATATTATGGTTAGTAATGTGTAGTGTCATTAGTTTCCTTGAAATTGTTTTTTTAATGTTTGATGCATGTTTCTGCATTTAGCTCGTGACTTTGAGTCAGTGCAAACCTTTTGATAGCGTTTTATGTTTGTTGTGTTATATCTTGTATAATTTATTATTAGTTATGCATAAGTTTTATAATTTGGCGAAATGACTTACTATTCTTATTGGCATAAGTTTTTACTTTTTGTTGTTAGTATAGATATTCTTTGGTATTTTGTTTTGTAATTTTTTGATTATGATTGTATTAAGTTAGACAATATGATGTTTAATTTAGATAGTTATAACGTATTGTTACTACTTTTTCTACATGTGCATCTTTACTTTTTATCTGTTTTTGTTGACTGTTCGTCATCCCTTTACATCTTTCTGTTGTCTTTTCAGCATGATCTGATATGTTGTTTATACTTCCGTGTTTCATCTTTGTCTCACTTTATGCTTCGTGTATACTTTTTTTTTGTTACGCTACTTAGACTTTCATTCTTTGTATTGTTCATGTAATGAGGTAACTTTAGATTAGGGATAGTTATATTTGTTTCACATAGTTTGACATTGTGATATTATTTGTTGTTTTTCATATGATGATTTCATATTTTACTTCTTTACGAATTATACTTCGTTAGTTTGATATTGTCATTTCTAGTACGATTGTTTGTTGCTTGTTTGAGTATTATTGTATATTCTTAACTTAGTTCTGTAATAGATTAATTTTGAGATACTTAGCTTGGTTTTCTAATAGATTAATTTTAGTAATCATACGTTGGATGATTGTTATTTACTTTACATTTACTGCTAATATTTTGTAGATATACTATTTCTGACTTACCATAAGATGAATTTTGTAAAACATATGTTAGAACTCCTTTATCTTTTAAATTTTTTCGTTTTGGGAGTTAATTTTCAAAAAAATGATAGAATCATTTTTTTCTCCTGGGTGTGTGGGAAACTGTAACAAGTTGATCCTATGAAAAGGGCAGTAATTCTGAATATGTTTTTGGGCAAAGTAGATTATGAGTTACAATACTTGTATACCTGATTAAGCTGAGGTTTGTTTAACGTTATAATAGAAACATATCCTTTTTATTTTGAGTGACAGAGTACAGGAAAGCGTGCGAACGCTTTTATCTCAAATGCTGAGATGTATTTATTCTGTACTGTTTTTTGAGCTGTGTTCAAAAACAGCGGAGTCTCGTTTTGGTTTTTTTGGCGGGACTAGAGTGTGTGATCCCGGAGAGGAGAAGAGGGATTCGGAGCGTTGGACCGGGAGTGGTCAACGCTGTTTGTGTGTGTTTTTCGAGGATGTATGCCTACGTAGTGCTTTGAATAATGTCGACTTAATGTTTTTGCTGTGTGGATAGGCCATAATTTATGTGAACTGCTGGGTGCAGTATTATAAGTCTAGCGCAGAGATGAGTCGTGAGGACTTTAGGCCATTATTTATGTGAACTGCTGGGTGCAGTATTATAAGTGAGTCGTGAGGACTTTAGGCCATTATTTATGTGAACTGCTGGGTGCAGTATTATAAGTGAGTCATGAGGACTTTAGGCCATAATTTATGTGAACTGCTGGGTGCAGTATTATAGTGCAGTATTATAAGTCTAGCGCAGAGATGAGTCGTGAGGACTTTAGGCCATTATTTATGTGAACTGCTGGGTGCAGTATTATAGATGAGTCATGAGGACTTTAGGCCATAATTTATGTGAACTGCTGGGTGCAGTATTATAGGACAGTATTATAAGTCTAGCGCAGAGATGAGTCGTGAGGACTTTAGGCCATAATTTATGTGAACTGCTGGGTGCAGTATTATAGGGCAGTATTATAAGTCTAGCGCAGAGATGAGTCGTGAGGACTTTAGGCCATTATTTATGTGAACTGCTGGGTGCAGTATTATAGATGAGTCATGAGGACTTTAGGCCATAATTTATGTGAACTGCTGGGTGCAGTATTATAGGGCAGTATTATAAGTCTAGCGCAGAGATGAGTCGTGAGGACTTTAGGCCATAATTTATGTGAACTGCTGGGTGCAGTATTATAAGTGAGTCATGAGGACTTTAGGCCATAATTTATGTGAACTGCTGGGTGCAGTATTATAGCGCAGTGTTATAGCGCAGAGATGAGTCGTGAGGACTTTAGGCCTTGATATAGATCTGCTGATGAATGTTGAAGAGTATTGTATTGCAATGACTTGTAATGTGACTGTGTGTATATCAATGTAAACGTGATCGTGCTGTGACTTAATAAATCGACATTTAAATTACACCAGATGTTTACGGCCATCCATGACTATTATTTACGTACCTGTGTTGTGAGTGACTGTTCTACCACACACTCACTAATACATACCTAACACAGATACGACGGCACACCTACGCCACCCATACACCGTTAATATTCATCCTCGGTAACACTCGTCCAGGTGAAACCTTCGTAAAAGCAAGGACTTAATAGCACCGTAGTTATTTGCTATTGATGGGTCAGCATTTTGAGAAGCCGTCAATGGTTCTCCAACCAAGAATTCATTTAACTTGAGTACCCATGACTCTTCAGGCAAATGATTTGTTTTGCAAGTCTGTTCAAAACGTGACAGGAACGATGAAAGGTCGTCCACGTTTAAGTTGAAAGTGGGTAATTTAAAGTTGTAGAAATGTTTAGTTTGGCTGGATGACGATCCATTTTGTGCATTATTATTCTGGTTTGCATCAGCACTTTGTGCTTGTAATCTTGCTGTCTCCAATTTAATACGCGCCAATTCCATTTCTTGTTGTAAAATAATTCCTCTCGTTTCAATTTATTCTCTTCTTCCTGTTGAGCAATTTCTCTTAATCTATTTTCCTTGGCAATTTGCTTCATCTCACGTTCTGCTTCCTCTTTCTTTAATGCAGCCTTTTGTTCCTCCATTTCTGCTTTATGTTTTTCCAGTTCTGCCTCAGCAAACTGACGAAGTTATTGGGATTTATAACCATATTCTTTACTAATTTTAACGAAATGGTCTATAGTAAGCATTTTGACTTTTATCTGGTAAGTAATTATTGATAATTACTGATTAAAATAGTCAATAGTAGCTTCAGAGTAATTATTATACTTACTCAACTTAGGAATATTCAATATAAATAATCACAATAGTACTGAACTCTTATGTCTAAGTTCAACTAATAGACAATATTTTGTAACAATATTGTATCTAAGTACTAACTATATCATAAATAGTTATGATATCTGTTAACTATAATGTAATTACATCACACAATTAATCTCAATATCCAATAATGTTGGGTATGATTCCTAGTAATTATATTGTTCAATGTACTAAGTCACTCTCTTAGTACCAGAAAAGTATATTAAATAACACTAGTCAACAACCAAAATGTACCAGAAATGAAAATAGCTGATCTTAACTAATTTTGGTGTGTTGAAAACGAAAATGACATTTAAAAATGTTGATTGGCTCTAGTTTTCAAGATATATGCTACTAGTTTATTTAATTACGGTCAATTTATATATATATGACGCAACTGTTGTGGGCGATTGCATAATTTTTTCTAATGGCCAATAAAATTGTAACTAGAAGTTGATGATGCAATCCTACCTATGATTACATCACCTTTGTGTATAAATATCTTATCTCTGATAAAATTTTGCCATTAGTTAGTGCATTTATCCTTATCAAAAGTATCTTAGTTAGAAATGCCTAGGACATGTGTGAACAGTGCTAATAATTTCTGTTATATATGTAGTGAGGTAACATTTGTATCACAAAAACGAAATATAACTAAAGTGATTAAGAAGGCGTACAGTTTGTATTTTGGCTGCAGAATAGATCACGATAAGAGCTGGGCGCCACACATATGCTGCAATACATGTGCAGCACATCTTAAACTGTGGTTGACTGGCAAAAGGCAAGCTATGCTTTTTGCAGTCCCAATGATTTGGAGAGAGCCCACTGATCATCTCAACAACTGTTACTTTTGCATGGTCCCTCCAATTGGAAAAGGCATATCAAAGAAGAAACAATGGACTCTAGAATATCCAAACATCCCCTCTTCAATACGTCCGGTACCACATGGCGATGACCTACCAGTTCCCAAAGTGCCAGAATCGTTGTCAGCTGCTTCCACTGATGAAGAAGAGGACATTGGTCCTGAACCATCAACCTCAAGCGACCCAGATTTTGAGCAAACTACATCCACTAAACCACACTTAATAACCCAAGGTGAACTGAATGATCTTGTAAGAGATCTGAATTTACCGAAGAACAAGGCGGAGCTTTTAGGTTCCAGATTGCAACAGTGGAATCTCCTGGCAGAAGATGTTATAATTTCTGTGTATAGGAACTGCCAGAAGCCGCTTATTACATTCTTTTTCAAAGAGGGTGACCTTTCTGCGTGCCACAACATTTCTGGTTTAATGGCAGCCCTCAAAATCAATTACATACCGGAAGAGTGGAGGCTTTTCATTGATTCATCCAAGATGAGTCTTAAAGCTGTTTTGTTGAATAATGGTAATGTGTTACCGTCAATTCCAGTTGATCACGCAGTTCATATGAAAGAAACTTATGAAAACATTAAGCAGCTTTTGAAATGTATAAACTACAATCATCATCATTGGTCACTTTGCGGTGACTTAAAAGTGGTCGCTCTTTTGCTTGGACTACAGGGTGGATACACCAAGTACTGTTGCTTTCTCTGTGAGTGGGATAGCCGTGCACGAAGTGACCATTACAACAGAAGACATTGGCCAATCAGGCAGTCATTGCAGCCTGGCAGTAAGAACGTTGAGAACCCAGCACTTGTCGACACCTGCAAGATTTTGTTGCCACCCTTGCACATTAAGCTGGGTCTCATGAAAAACTTTGTCAAGGCAATGGAGAAAACAGATGAGGCTTTCAAATACCTTATCTGAAAATTTCCAAGACTGAGTGAAGCTAAAATAAGAGAGGGAGTATTTGTTGGTCCGCAAATTCGAAAACTTCTTCATGATGACGAGTTTCTTTGCGTGTTGCATGGCAAGGAAAAAGCAGCATGGCTAGCATTTAAGTCAGTGGTGGACAATTTTCTTGGAAACAACAGATCTGATAATTACAATGAAATTGTAGAAAACCTCCTTCTGAAGTATAAGAGTCTTGGCTGCAACATGTCTTTGAAAATTCATTTTCTGGATTCTCATCTGGATTTCTTTACGTCAAACTGTGGAGCGGTCAGTGATGAGCATGGTGAACGATTTCACCAGGACATTGCTGCTATGGAGACAAGGTATCAAGGCAATTGGAGCCCTTCAATGCTTGCTGATTACTGTTGGACTGTGACAAGAGACAGCTCATCGATTGACTACAAGAAGCAAGCAAAGAGAGCTCGAACAGCGTCTGAATAATGACGGAATGGGTTCAGATGTGCCTTTTTAAAACATGATATGTGAACTTTAAATAATGTTTTTATTTTTTCTATCATTTTATGTTGAAATATCAATTAATTGAGTATGTAACCACAATTTTTATAATGCTAAAGTAGAAAGACTAGCTGTTCACCCCAGAGAATTAAACAAGCATACATTATTTGTATTACTGTAATGTAAATTCATCATTTAAAAAAAAAAACCAGAGCCAATTGGTGAATTTCATTATGATATTTGAAATCAGCATGTCAAAATCAATAAGAAATGGTATATTTAATTTCTGGTACAAATAACTTTTGAAAATTTGTTGACTAGTGTAATATACAATGGGTCTGTCACCTCAAAGGTAGACTATAAGATTATTTTTTTTGGTCAATATATATATATTATATTATTATTATTATGATGCCCTAGGCATCTCTTATAAATTGTAGTGCTAATTTCTTGGACTATCACTGCATAATTATGCAATGTCCCATATTAACCTTAAATGTCAGAAAAAATTAATTAAATTAAATTACAAGTGTATTATTGAATATAATGTCATATTATTAATGTCGTATTTAATATATATCATGAGGACAAACAAAACAATGATGCAACTAAAGGGTACAAACAATGTCAAGACGCAAACAAGACATTTTCACAATTAAAAATGAATTTATGAACTAAATAAAACAAGCGGAAGTGTCACACGGAAAACGAAGGGTCAAAGATTGACCCGAGGTCAACTGAATATGCAAAGTACACAAAAAAAAAAATGACTGCAAAAAATGATGACATCACAGGACTCATAACGGACGAACATTTAACAATCATCAAATAAATGATAGTAAGAGTAGACTGGACGAAATAGTTAACGAACATGATACAAAACTGAATAAAAATGTGAACTTAGTACAAATAAAATACACCAGTTATCTACGGAACGGTACAGCTAACACAATCGTCAAACGACAGCAGATCTGGACAGGAAGTCAACCGGCAAACCTCAATGGAGCTTCCAAAAGTGCAATCGTTTAACTGCCCTAAGACCGACTGAAATCTAGGTGGTCAGCTGTTCGCGACATTCCCCAGAGATTTCAGTTCCCTCCAACCGTCCCACCACTTAACCACACATTAACACAACCCAAAAACCTTCATGAAACACATTCAGAAAATACATGCCTATGCAGGCAAAAGTCATGGACTCACAATTACTGTTTGCAATGACGACAGTATTAAAACAACTAGACTTATCTTTTCCGTTGCTTAGATCAGTGCTAGAGGTCGTCAACAGCTAGGCTAATGCCCCTGACTGTCTGCTCCTGTAGTCCATATCGTGTGTTTGCTTCAATGGCTCATGTTTCCCCTGGTTAGACTTAGAAAACGGCTTTGGTTTCTCCGACAGTTCACCTACACGACCTTCGGTGACGTCACGTTTTTGTTAGGCATTAAGAATGAGTACAACGTCATCTTCGACTGGATCATGTGATCGAAACTTGATCGTAAATATTATGGTTAACATGTGCGTAAGGAACAGAACTTTTGGTCTGTTTTTTTCTGACGTTCCCCGCATTCGGCCGCCAGTTTGTTGCTGAGTTTTTTGCCGGTTGAAGATCGTGTACTGAGTGTCGTTAGTTTAGGGATTTCTTGTTTATCGTGCTTGTTGTATTATTACGCTAGTTAGGGTGAATCGTTCATACAACTCAGTTAGCATGATATGAAGAAGTAACATGTAATACTTGAACTCAGCAACATTAATGTATGAATGTAATTAATGCCTTTCAGGTTGAGTCCGTAATATTTAATAACATGTACACACAGGATGATCATTTCAAATATGAGCAGAACATAAGTCCGTATAAGTCATGCATAAATTAATCAATAACGTAGACTGCTGGTTTACGTGTCAATGTCCCGTTTTAAGGATTTACAATGCAGTATTGTCGTCAGAACATCACAACTATATGCACGCGCAGATAAAACATGGTCTACCTGCCCGGAAACTCGATTTGATACTGTGCGAGTCAAAAACGCTGGGTAATAATTTCATAAACTGTAGACATGTGTGGACGAATTATTTGCGATCTCTATCCTTCTGAGGTATTCTATGTATTTAAACAACTAACCTTCCGTACGTTACCTTCTCTATTAGAGTTCTAGGGACTGACCCTGGTCCCATCATAAAATTGCACATATAAAATGGCCTTATATCATAGCCATTGAAAAGTATTGGAAGGTTTAGAAAAAAGCGCAGCTATTCAGCTTTGGCTACGAGTCAAAGTAACATAAGGGAGTAGCGTCTCAGTCTGTTAGTGTACCGTACGTGTGACACCTATAACAGACGTCAGAGACAAACTGTACCAGTAATCTCGGCGATCGTGTGTTTGCGAGCGTTTCAATAGATTTGATACATAACTTCCTATCGCAATATATTTTAAATGTCCCTTAACCTTTAGCGCACTATTGCTAATTGTCTGGCATAACCTCTTTAGCAGACCGGCGTTTATATAACATTATACCGTAACACAGTCTTGGGACCGGCCCCTTAGGCGGGGATTTCAAGTTGTGTTCTTAGTTCCTGCATCTAAATCCCGCTTGCCCTTGGCCAAAATAATAAAAAAATTTTCATATAATAGAATTAAACCCTGACCCACCATAAAACAAATATTTTATAGAATGTGTGGATTTCCAAGTCCAATATATACACACATTTGGGATTCTTTTGTCTAGGTTGCCACGGAGTTCGGAGTGCCACATGCGCGCTGAGACATTCCTCCTATGTGTGATCTATAGGGAGTAGTATAGATTGGGAACCACTAATGGCATTGAGTCCTTGTGTGCTGATGTACGATTGTCCCCTTAAAAAACCAAACCAAAAACCAAACCTCATTTCTTGAGGGTTTGGTGATCTGACTTTGTGTGGGTTGTAGTCATTGCCCATGACTTCTGCCATCCCCATACGTACAAGACTGTGGAGAGAGGTGGAGTCAGGTGATACAGTCTTACTTTGGTTTATTTCTTGCCATACTTCCTCTTTTGGCTGAGAAAATCGGTCTATTTATGATCTGAAAGTCTTGCACACTACTTGCTCTCTTCGTGTATGCCAATATTCTTTGATGCTCCCGCTTCCAGTCTGTTGACGCTCGAGGTATTTTGAAAGCGGTTGACCTCTCAGTGGACCCTTCTTCCTTCCAGCTTAAATCTGGTGCCTTCTTTCTCTCTTTGATAACACCAATTTTTTTTTGGTTTTGAGTTTTGGTAGGGGTGTCTGGGAAGAATCTTTAGCTGTTTCTCACATTTTTGGACCGTTATAATTCTTTGTGGGGGGATGCTCACTGAGTATGCTGAAATTTGATGTTATGAGGGAGGGTATGTTTGTTGAGGTGGTGGGGAAGAATCGGGTTTGGTAGGATCTGTTTGGGCTGGGTGGTGAGGATGTTTTGTAGTGAATATTGGGGTGTGTATGTGTGTGTATGTGAGGTGGTCACAGGTGTGCCCTGGGTTGGATTTGTAGCCGCACATATTTGTGTACTCGGTATTCGGCTATGATGGTAGGACACCGTTCGCTATCCGGTACGAATATGGGTTGATTGATATGCTTGCGTGGTGGAGTCCATTAGACAAAGTTCTAAGTCTGTGATTGGCATAATCATGTTTCTTAAAAATGTTGGATATATGTTAAGTGCGTGTGTGTGGGGGATGGTGGGGGGTAGCTCATGTGGGGTGTTTTTTACAACTTAATCTAGTGATGTTGGAAAGAGGGCGGGGTATCGGATGGATTGTGAAAGGTAAACGGGTGGCAGGAGAGGAGGTTGGCGTAGGGAGGGCAATGTGGCTGAGGCTATTGGGATTAGTTTGGCCAGTTAGATGGCAAATTGATGGGGAGGGTGGTGGAGTCGCCAAAGAATGTCTACATGGATTTAGGCAGTCAGAGTATAAATAGGTATAATTGACATAAGTTGTTTGTAGTAGGATATATTGTGTTGAATGCTGATCGTTGGGAATAGGGAATAAGTCCAATTGTTTGTCAATGAACCAAGGTGTGTTGGGTGGGGGAGGTCCAGGTGGTCTTATCCCTGAGGGATCCCTCTATATACATTCCTAACTCTGAGGTGGACAGGTCCTGAGGGGTTCAAAGACTCGACCCACCGCCCGCGTAGTGCACAGGAAGTAGTACGATCAGATGGAGAACCAATGAGGGATAGCCCTCTGATAGGATAAGATCAAAAATTACTATACAATAGGAAGTTCGCAAATGGTGTCGCGACAATGTTTTGGTGTGAGTAAGACGACTTAAGCAATTGAAATAAGACCAGGGGTAGGTGTCACATGAATATGGTGTTGGAGGGGTGGGTAGAGTATTATTACTGGAATAAGGACGTCGCAGTGTATGGGGGGTTAGCCCGTAAGACTGGCAAAATGCTGGGAATCTACTCCGGTAATATTTTCTATGATACGTACATGGCCAATAGGGTGGTAGGTCGTGACTTGTGTCATTTAACATGAAACTAACGAATGAAGGCAAGTAGAATGAGTCCAGACGTGACTAATGATTACCCTAAAGGGAAAGTGGTGACTAATTTTTTGGGAACTTATAATTCTGATTGTGCATAGATTGACTTTCACACTAGTTGTCCTATCTCATATCTATGGAAAGATATAGTCCATGAAAACCTACTTGACTGGTGGGGTAGGTTATGGGGTTAGGGGGGGGTGTTTTACTAATGAATGTTAATGTAGTTGCTATTCATTGTTAGAGTTGGCGGTGGAGTTGGGTATGGTGATATGGGTATATGTGTGTGTCAATTTTAGAATACCTACGCCATATACATTTACGTGGTTCTTATTAAAATAAGTGGGGGGTGTGGTAGGTTTTTTATAATAATGAATAACTCGTGAGCCAGAGATTCAAAGTTAATTGCTGGGATATGGGGGGAGGGTCAAGATTTTATTATTACAAAGACACAGGGGAGGGGTCGTTCTGGGTGACATTATGCTCCACTCCCAGGTCCGCCGCGAAACTCGTCTTGCTACAGGAATTAGACACACATGGTTTCTTAGGCTATGTGGGCTGTAAAGTGAAGCTGTGAGAGACAACTCTGGGATGTCAGGAGGGTAGAAGAAAGGAGGTGACGTCCACAGGGTGGTAAGGCTGAAAACAAGATTGCTCGCTTGAAACACGGGAAAACCTATCCATTGGGGGGGTGATTTTGGGGTGCCCCTTTAGAGTAGGGTGTGGGACGCAAAGAAAGACCTATGCCTATTAAAGAGAAAAGGGGTCTGGAAACAAGTAGGCTAGGATTAGAACAGAGAAAACCTAGTGTGTAAAGTTTTATTTCCGTCTTTCACACTGTAAAGTTGCTTCGGGGGGGTGGGGCGACGGGGGAGGGGGGGGGGGGGGGGGGAGGGGGGGTTTTGGGGGAGGGGGGTGGGGGGAGTGGGGGGGGTGGGGGGGGTGGGGTGGGGTTTGAAATGCAGGCATGGTCTCCAGTACTACCCAGCAGGGAAATGGGGGTAACTCACCCTAGATTCCTTTAGATTATAGTGTGAAGGGGCGCAGCGACTGGTCAGCCAGGGTAAGCAGGCCCGTAAACTTGGTGCCAACGTTGCCAAAAGCCGAGGCGAAGGATGGTGTATGTATGAAGGAAGAACTGTTAGGGAGTGTTGATTTGACGCGAATGGATGTGCTGGTTCCGAGAGTGAGTGCTGGGACGACAATGATAACCACTCATGATACACTGGTGATCGTACAAGGGCACGCAATGAGTGCAGACAGCTGGAGAGATCTTTTGTGATTACTCAAAATGGAATCAGACGTACACACTGGACATTAGAGGACATCAAGGTAAAGGGTGTGTACAGTAATCAGAATTTGTAGGTTAGATAACATAGCAGATGCTGAAGTCAAGACCCATTCAGGTTAATAGATGTGTTGCAGGGTACATGAAGAATTTAATCACAGGTCATACGGAACGTTATGGTCGCCGCAACGCGGCGCGGGGGGGGGTGGGGGGGGATCGGGGGAAGCTGTGCGCCTTAAATCTTGAGCTAGAAAGCGCGAGCAGATAGATCAGGCGGAGTTGCGAGTAAAGTAGACGAAAGTTTACTATACGTCGCCATCTGATGTTTGTAGTGTATGGAAATTACATGAAACCACCAAGGGGGTTTTGCTAGTCAGCGTTGAGGGGAATCGACCCTGTCACTGGTTCCCGATAGGATAGGTGGGGAAGATAAAATAAGTCTGTTCGCCTGGGGTGCAGTGATCAAGGAAAGCAAAGTGCTGGACCAAATCCAACATGGTGTCAGATGGGAGGCGCTCCCCTGAGGTTGTCGGGTGAAGGGCACGGGGTCATTCCCTGGAGAGTAAGGGGCAGAATATATCCAGAGTTAATAGGATTATAAAAGGAATGGTTGGAAGTGGATGGAAAGGGAATGTATATAAATGTGTTGCCGGGATACGACTCTTACGGTGATCAAGTTGAGCTTCACGGGGAAGGCCACGTCCGGGGGGGGGGCCGTAGGGGTGGCGTGCGTGTGTGGTTGCTGGCGCGGAAAATGCTGGTCAATCTGTCGTCCGTATAAACAAGAACCCGGTACGGCCTAGGCATAGGCGGAAGCACTAAAAAGTCCAATGCTAGGGCCTAACGGGCGACGAAGATCATCAAAATAGGTGGGGGTAGCTGGGGGTTATTGAGCTGTGGTCCAGGAATATCATCTATATACGAGGACAAGAGAGAGTCTCTAACGAGCAAACTAACGTGGTAACGGACAGCAACGGGGGACCCATCGTCCTGTCAGAATGAAACCACTTCGTAAGACATTTTTTTATTACTGACAGAAATTGACCACTCTAAGAAAAAGACGTACCGGCCGCCATTTGGTAAGCGCGTAGTGGGTAACATCGGGTAAAACTCAGAACACGGACTTGTCAATACAACTCGATACATCGGGCTAGGACCCAGTAATACAAGACGATCTATGTCCCGTCCTAGGGCTAGCCATAATACCGAGAAATATACAATATATGAACTGATTCTAGCAATTGAGCCTAGAACTATGTAAAAACATATTGAATTCGCAGGCCATAAACACGAATAGAGAAGCTAGCATAAATTGAGAGATGTATAATCTATAGCCCAAGAAAAATATAAGTGACAGAACTCAAGCAGCGGCAGAAAGACCATGGGTCCCGATCAAAAACCAGAAGGATTACAACCTATAGATCAAAAGAGTGGAAATCAAACATGGATTATCTCGTCTTTTGACACCATAGACGGCACGGGCAGGGAGTGGTGGTCATTGTTCATGGGCCGGGACAAAATGAATGGCTGATGTCTATATTTTGTCCGCGAGCCATAGTGAGCAAAGTAGGCCATAATGGTTAGGGAGGATCGATTTTTGTAATAATGTGCGTGTCAAATAAGCACGGTCAATCAGTGATTTACCACACCCCTGCTAGAAAAAAAGGTGGTGGGTGAAGTTGTAGCATATTTAATTTTTTGTGAAGATACATCTATGAGCACATGACAAAAGGTCTCACAGGACGCACAATACGCAAAGGCTAGAATGATAAGGTCAAAAGTTTTATGACGCCTATGGGGTAAGAAAGGTAACTGTCACGTAAGTAAGTAGATAAAAATTTCCACGAGATAGGATCACGATGTACGCGATACTACAGATTAGTTAGCAATGACGACAGATTTTCACATGTAGGTTGTTTAGTTACATAAATTTTCATCTTAAGATAACTCAGTAAGGAGGCATGATGCATGCAAACGGAGTGACGAAAAAACATTGAAAAAGATCAGCCGAGAATAAATAAATCAAAGCACCGCGGTAAGTATGAATAGTGTTACATCAATATATGATATATACAGGGTTTGTACTGTTACATTTCAACATAAGAAAACAGAACTGAGTAAACAAAGTGTTGTTATAACAAGGTTATGAAATCATCGTGGGCGCATCATTAACAACAATACTGCCATCGGTCAGATGAATACATTTATCTGGGGTTGGTGATGGTGCCCTCGGCGTATATAGTATCTGGGGATCGCCACTCAAAATTAGCTACAATGGGCGCGGTTACGGGAGTCATCGCCCGAGGGAAAATTAGGAATGGCGGCTTGTGTAGTCAATCGCTTATCGTGTCTGTTTGAGCTGCACGCCATTCGGGGTTATCAGATTTATTGACTTGGAATAGAACCGTATGACAGCTTTTCTGGTCAGTGATTGCTCCACAATGAGAAATGCCGCCCAGAAGAAGAAATTCAATTTTAAGTTGCAGTTTAAGGGAGATAACCAAAACCAATATAGCCAATAATTCTACGGTCTAGGGGACCGAGTAAGCTCTTCTCTGTCGGCATTTTAATTTCCGAGAAAATATACATCACAGGATGCAGAGTTCTCGAGTACTCCTTGCCATTATAGCAGTGCACTCCCAATTCCCGAGTGTGATGTAAGCGTCACTACGAAGAATAAATGTCTTCTCCTTAGAAGGCAATCCTAGGATCGGTGAAGTAGAAAACATAGTTTTAACCTTATCCAAAGAGGATTGACAGTCTTGAGTCCAATGGACTACATTAGGAGACCCTTTCTTTAGCAAGGAAGAAAGAGGTGACATAATGGAGGACAGATTCGGGATGAATCGTCCATAAAATTGTATTAGACCTAAGAGACTTCGTACTTGCTTTTTAGTCTTAGGAATAGTAAAATGTTTAAGTATCTTACTTGTAATTATGGTCTTCTGTTTTTAGGAAACCCATGACCAACACGGTGTCCTAAAAAGATATTTTTCGCTAAAACCAATACATGCTTTCGATGGTTTCGCTGTCAGGTTATGCTCGCGTAAGATAGACAATAGTTCATTTATCCCATTATAGTGATCGTTCCAAGTATCACTGAAAAGACAGATGTCATCAAGATACGCAATGACATCTGAGCGATGAGATAGGATTCGTACGCATGATGCGTACAAATGTTGCAGGGGCGTTCATAAGACCGAAAGGCATGAAATTCCATTGGAATAGACCCCTAGGCGTCGAAAAAGCAGTAAACGGTTTGGCGTGTTCGGATAGTGGAACTTGCCAATATCCCTTAGACAAATCGAGTTTAGAAAAGAAGTAGAGAATTCGATAGTCTCGTATTTATAAGTAGCTTTCTTCTAGTAAAGGCATAGGTTTCAGCATCGAATTTAGTCAACTTGATTCAATTTGCGATAATCCACGCAAAGACGTATGTTATTGTCTTTTTTCCGTACTATAACCATCGGCGAAGAATATGCTGATGTGGATGGTTCAATAATTTTTTAACTCTATCATCTCATCTAACTCTTTCTCTACCTGTGCTTGAAAATGTATCGGGATAGGATACGGTCTGACTCTTATAGGACTATGGCCAGTAAGAATAATGTCATGTTGAATGACATCCGTTTGACCAGGAATGTCAGTAAGGACATCCTGAAATTGTTCTAACATAGTAGAAACTTGTTTCTGCTGCCCTGCAGATAATTCAGGAGAAATTGCAACATCTTTCCATGATTCATGAGAGTGAAGAGGAATCATTGGGAAAAGGTAAATTTACATCCGAGAAACTCGTTTCCTCATCCTGTATTACTGACAGAGATGAGTACTGTCCATGTTGGACTGGAAAATCGTCCGTTGCCTGGAAAACAGGTTGTAAATAATCAGGACGTTCATGGTATTCCGTGAGCATGTTGATGTGGAAGGTTTTACGCTTCCCGTCAATATCGACGATATAGTCAACATCGGAAACTTTTGATATTATATCGTACGGACCTTTCCAAGAAATGAGAAGTCTATTTTCCCTACAAGGTAGCAAGACAAATGCTTTGTCACCTGGACAAAGTTGACGCAAACATCTCTTTTTATTGGCAAATTCCCTTGCCTTCTGTTTCGCAAATTCAGAAGAAGCAGTAAGGACATAGGACCTCGCGGTTTCGCGCCAAAGACAAGTTCAAAGGGAGAAAATCCTGTATGTTCGTTGGCGACCTCTCTATATGCAAAGAGAGCCGCGGGTAAAACCCTATCCCAATCCTGAGGATGATCTTCTGTTATCTTACCTAGTAGGTTTTTCAGAGTTCTATTCAAACGTTCCACCATCCCATTGGACATAGGATGATAAATACTACTCAGCGATCTCTCTATCTTCAGAGTCGACATTACTTGAGACATGGTATCCGATATGAGTTGGGTACCATGGTCGGATAATATTTCTGCTGGAAACCCCAGACGAGAAAATATTAACCAAAGAGCATCTGCGACATCAGCAGTAGTTATGCTCTTTAGAGGAACAGCCTCCGGCCAACGTGTGCACATATCCACACACGTCAAAATAAATTGGTGTCCTCTAGCAGACTTTATCTTAAATGGACCAATGATGTCTATCGCCATTTTTTGAAATGGCCGAATGGGAATGTCTGCAGCCTGAATAGGTGCATCATGGCGTGGACCTCTGGATTTAATCTCTTGACATACTTTACAAGATCGACAATAGATTCGTATGTCCTTATTCACAGCAGGCCAAAAGAAAGATTGAAGAACTCTAGCTTTAGTACGGGAAAAAACCCATATGTCCAGCACACTGCGAATCATGAGCGTGCTGTAAGATTTTAACTCTCATATTTTTAGGCACAAGGATTTGAGAATGAATGGACTTAGCGGAGTCTTGTACCATACGTACAAGTACGCCATTCTTCATCGTAATCCAAGATTTACGATTTGTATCCTTATTCGGATCACCTTTTGTTGCCAGAGTAAAGAATTTCTTTAGAGTAGGATCATCTTCCTGCTGTTTGATAAAGGAATCGTGGGAAATCTCCAAGGGATCATCTTGGATCTGCGCATCATTATCTTCAGAATGTGAAGATTGTGGCATATTAAGAGCTTGAGCCCTAGTGATTACTGCATTAGCAGATTGCATATTAACATTTTCCCAATTAGAAATTTGCTGTGGAGTGCATTCTTTCACTCCATGAATGCGACCGATGATAAGATCAGCGATCGGATTCGGCAAGAGACATGCTTGCACCTCTCCTGTAAAGAAAGGCGTAGCAATATTGATAATGGCAGTGGAGTACTTCTCCAATGTGCCACCAAATGTTACACATTTGACTATATTGCCTGTAGCTCGAGAAGGATTTACGAGTGATTGCCTCACTCCAATGGTAGTGCACCCCGAGTCGAAAAGAATTGATACCGGAGTACCATCTATTAGGCCCCTATTAAAGACAAGAGCACCCCTTCCATTATGCGCAATTGACGCATGAAGAGCGGGAAGTGGGTGACCGCAGCTTAAAGTAGACACTGTGGTTGGATCGAATAATGTTTTGCATTGCGAACACTCAGATGCTCTAGCAAAATCGAAAGCGGAATTTGCTACACTATTGGAGTCTTTTTTATCATTATTCTGATTATCGGTGTCGTGGAACTCCTGTTGTGCAGAGTTAGCCTGGTAATAAGATTTACCATGTCTTTTGTGTTGTGATCTACCTCGGTTATAATTGTCTCTATAATTATTATTGCCTCTGTTATAACCCCTATTTGGGTTTGAATCATAATATTCATGATCAAAATCATCATGCTCATTATATTGAGTATCCCTGTAATATTGTTTCTTTTGTCTCCATGAAGCACTTGGGTAGTTCCTATAGCTACTCCCTTTCCGAGAATTTCTAACATTATGGGAACCCCTCGCGTGTCGAGGACTATCAGACCGATTCCAGTTCTTCGAAGAAGAACTCTGATTTGAGTGGTTATCTTGGTTTTGATACTTATCCCAATTAACCTTTTTATCAAATTTATTTTTAGCTCCTTGGAATTTGTGTGAGTAATTCTGATTATATTCTGTTGCCGAAGCAACTGGCATACTCTCTTTAATGTTAGAGTTACTAAGAATCATGTCAGGGTGTGCCGTGGCATACTGGTCACAATATTCTTCCATTTGCTTTATTGTACCAGGTTTACGCTCATGTAAGAACTCTAGGAATGATTTATTTACAGAAGACATGACCTTGTCTCTTAGCAATAAATCCGTAAGACCATCAAATGTTTTTCTCTGTTTTGGATAATTCAATCCATCGTGAAAGTGTAATTCGTGCTTTTGAGATGAAATCTGAGAATTCTACACCTACCTCAGGTCTCATTGTTTTAAACAAAAGACGGTAACCTTCCTCAGACAGCTGATATCTCTTTATCAAAGCTGCCCTAACAGCATCATAATTATCTTTGTCGGCCTCTTCAACAAAATATAACTTACTCAGAGACTCCCCTTTTAGATTTTCAGACAACTGATTCACATACTGTGATTTGTCAACATTATGAGATCGACAAGCCCGTTCAAATCTAGAAAGCCAAAATGTTATGTCATCACTGGTAGGGTTAAACGCTGGTACCTTGACCTTGTATACAAAGGGTTTACCATTACCACCAGATGCCTGATTAACATTACTCATACATGTCAATTTTAATTTCTCTAATTCAAACTCATGTTCTCTTATTGCTTTTCTCTCTTCAGCTTCTCTATCTAATTTTTTTTGTTCTGCAGCAGCAGCAGCTTCTAATTTTTTCTGTTCTGCAGCAGCAGCAACTTCTAATTTTTTCTGTTCTGCAGCAGCAGCAACTTCTAGTTTTTCTGTTCTGCAGCAGCTTCTAATTTCTTCTGTTCTGCAGCAACTTCTAATTTTTTCTGCTCTGCATCAGCTTCTAATTTCTTCTGTTCTGCCTCAAATCTCCTTTCCTCCACTTGCATCTGCAATTTCTTAAGTTCAGCAGCAGTATCAGCTTCTTTTTCTAATCTTTTTTCTTCAGCTAAGGCTTTCCTTTCTTCTGCAGCAGCTTTTTTTTCTTCTATTTGAAGTTTTCTCTCCTCAGCCGCAGCTTTTTTTTCCTCAGCAGCAGCTTTTTTTTCTTCTACAGCTAATGCTTTGTCATATTGAGCAACAGCCCATTGTTCTAAGTCTTTTCCAGTCTTATCAAGAGATTTTCCTTGTGTAATGAAATAATCTAATGTAGACATATTGTCTTCTTAAATCAGAAACCTGAAAAAGTAAATAAATTACCCTCTTTCAAGTTAATGGGAGACAAGTCTATACCATAGACTTAGTCTTAGTCCAAACTTGTATGGTTTATAATAACCAATGATAACTTGAGTACCTGTGGACAACAATAACTGTATCTCAAATACTGTGGGGGACAAGCCTTACAAAGGTCTTGTATACTTCAATGTAATCAAAGATCACTTGAGTACCTGTGGAAAAAATATTTCCCTTTACCAATCACTTTGGGAGACAAGCCTTACAAAGGTCTTGTATACCTCAATGTAATCAAAGATCACTTGAGTACCTGTGGAAAAAATATTTCCCTTTACCAATCACTTTGGGAGACAAGCCTTACAAAGGTCTTGTATACCTCAATGTAATCAAAGATCACTTGAGTACCTGTGGAAAAAATATTTCCCTTTACCAATCACTTTGGGAGACAAGCCTTACAAAGGTCTTGTATACCTCAATGTAATCAAAGATCACTTGAGTACCTGTGGAAAAAATATTTCCCTTTACCAATCACTTTGGGAGACAATTGTGTTTATGGCCTGAATTCATATGTATTACATATTATTAGTACAAGTAGAATCAGTCCTATATTGTATATTTTGGATTGGTAGGAGGGACTAGATTCTTGTATTCCGGTCTAGCGGAAGTATGAGTTGTCTTGACAAGTCGTGATGAGTTCCGATGTACTGCTTACAATCTGTTGCGTGCATATTTTGACGCACATATTACAAAAATCGATATGGCTATTTAATATGGGAAAAATATAGACATTCATTCATTTGTGTATGAAAATGCTGTCTATGGTAAAAGCGAGATAATCCATGTTTGATTCACACTTTTGATTATAGGAGTAATCGTTCTGGATATTGATCCAGCGCAAGGATATTGCGCTTGCATTTGTACTTATTTTTTAGGGCCAGAAAATATATTAATTTGCTTATTGTGTTTATGGCCTGAATTCATATGTATTACATATTATTAGTACAAGTAGAATCAGTCCTATATTGTATATTTTGGATTGGTAGGAGGGACTAGATTCTTGTATTCCGGTCTAGCGGAAGTATGAGTTGTCTTGACAAGTCGTGATGAGTTCCGATGTACTGCTTACAAATGGCGGGGTACGTTTTTCTAGAGCTGGTCCTTTCGTCAGAAAAAAATGTCTTACGAAGTGGTTTCTTCTGAAGGAGATGGTGTCTCTACGATAGTTTGTGTTAGAGACTCTCCTCATGTCAGTATATAGATGATTCGGACTCCAGGTAAACCCAGCTCCTATTTTGATGATCTCTCGTCGGTTAGGCCTAGCTTGACTTTTTGTGCTTCGCTATGCTAGTGTCGTGTTTTGTATCGACGAAGATGACAGATTTTCCTGCAGCGGTTATGGCTACGTGAATTAACTTGATCACCGTAGAGCTGTATGGAAACATTTATGAAATCCTTTATATACCCATTATAAATTAACTCTGGCTTATATTCTCCTTCCTATGAATGAGTGAACGACAACTCAGGGAGGCAGCCATGTTGGATTTCGGTCAGCATATGTTTTGATCACTGCCAAGAGAACAGATTATTTATCCTATTATCGGACAGTGACAGGGAGATCTCAATCTTGCTAGAAACCCCCTTGGTGGTTTCATAATATATACTACAAACTATGGACGTCAAGTAACTTTCGTTATTTATCGATCCGCCTTCACTGACGCATTTAGTCAATAAGGGGATGCGGCCATAATGTATCATGACAGTGAACTTTTGATGTACTGCCCATTATTTCTGAATGTGTCATGACTTCAGATCTGCTATGTATACCTACAAATTGATATGTCAACATACCATGATGTACTCGTATGTCCCAGTGTGTACGTCTGAATAAATTGAGTAAACAAAGATTCCAGCAGTCTGCATTGGTGCCTTGTAGACACAAGTGTATGAGTGGTTATATTGGTCAGCACACGAACAGCACACCATTCGCGTCAATCACACTCTACATTTCTACTTCATACATACACCATCCTGCGTCGGTTGAAGTGACCAAGTTTAGGGCCTGCTTCCCCTGGAGCCTTTGCCTTCCCTAACTCAGGACTAGGGTGAGTTACCCATTTACAGCTGGGTAGACTGGAGCATGCCTGATTTCAACAACACACCACTCTTCCTTACAGAGCATCCAGTGTGTGTGTGAAAGCAACTTTACAAAGTGGAAAGAAGAAATAAACTTTACACCTAGCCATATTAAAGTAAGTCTGAAACAAGTTGCTAGATTAAACAAAGAAAACCTAGCCATATTAAAGTAAATCTGAAACAAGTTGCTAGATTAAACAAAGAAAACCTAGCCATATTAAAGTAAGTCTGAAACAAGTTGCTAGATTAAACAAAGAAAACCTAGCCTTGAATAGAAGAAAACCTATTTCCATATTAAAGTAACATCTAAACACCACATATCTGCTATTCATAGGAAAGGTAGAACATAACCTATCTATTACCTTATGAAACAAGTTCCCTAAATATCAAACAAAGAAAAACCTAGCCACAATTAAGTAATACATGAATACAATCCCCACCCACGACTCTAAACAAACAAAACCTAGCCATATTAAAGTAACCCTCAAACAAGTCCCCTAAAACGATTACACAACAAAAAAACCTATCACATCCCCCCTAATCAACTCATGAAACCAACTTCACGTCCTGTTAATACACGCTCTAGTAAAACCTAGCCATATTTACAGGATGACTGACAAACAAGTTGCTAATTAACACTAGAAAATCTCCATAACCACCTATCCCACAATTACGCGAGTATTAGTCCATAAACCCGTTGCTCCGCATTAAATCATTACAAAGGAAAACCTCGCCCTCATCCAATTAAACTTCCGACGTCCCCCCTCGAAATTTTTTGCAAGCATTAAATTACAAAAACCTACGCCCATAATTAACGTAGTATAAAGAACTCTGCAATCAAGTCCGCAAGATTTAATCCCGCCCCCAAAACCTACAATCTTAAATTAAATCAGAAACAAGATATGCAAACCGCATCAATCCTTAGTCCCCCTGACACTACCATCCATTAAACCTACATCTGGAGACCAGTTGCTCGCATTATTAAAACAAAGAAAACCACTGCCCACAATTGAAAATCAACTTCTCAGAAACGAATCTTATTTTTTTACTCTTTTTTTTTCCTCTATTCTATAAACCCCCTAGCCCATAACCTCCACTAATTCTACAGTCCTGACCAGTAAGACTCTAGTGTAAAGATTCAAACAAACGCAAACCAAGCTCTTTCCATTAAACTAATATGTTCGAAACATCCCCCTAGATAATAAAACATTATTGGTAAAGCCCACCTAAATCTTAATGTAACAAGCTAAAATCCAAGTTTTTAGGCAACTTACTCTAATCCACCATCCCCCACTAAGCACATACAACCCCCCCCTCATCCTCCGAAGGCCTTGTTAGTAACTGCGGCGTAGTACCTGAAACATTTGGGCTCGGAAGCAACTAAAGCAACCCCCCAGCCTCTAGGTAAAGCCAAGAATGCTACACAGTTAGCTAGATATGAACCAGGGGACGAAGGACTTTCCTACCCACCATTCCTTCACAAGTATCCGTAAACATGCTTGGCTAGAATAAGACAAAGTTAAATGAGAGCCCCGCCCCCTTTCTCTATTAAAGTAGTAAGTTTTGTCTGGGGAAGGGCGAGGTCATGCCGCTAGAATAAGCACGAGGAACCCCCCCGAGGCCACTCGCCAGCGACAACACCTAGCCGTACTGAAACAAGTTGCTAATTCACGCAAATAACAAACTCCCCCACTAATTACAACCCGAATTCTTGTCAAGCCCCCCTAGGGACCACGTCAAAAGGGAACCTCCCCCCCCCCCAGGCCCACAACCCGTACCTCAGATACGGGATAACTCGACATAATGCACCAAAGAACCCCTCCCCCCACATCACCCACAACCATAGTCCTAAACAGTTGCCACGATTAGCACGGTTCATAACAAACACCTCCCCCCACACCTCCCACAAACCCTAAGTCGGAAATCAACGTTGTGCTAATCAAACAGTACACTTACACAAGCACAACTAGTCCATAATAAAGTAAATCCTGAGAACAAGTCACCCCCTAGCATTAATACAAGACAACCTAGCCCTTATTAAAGTAAGTCTAGTGCTGAAACAAGACAACCTTGACAATCAAAAAGCTCTCCAAAAAGCACAAAAAAAACCAAGCCCACAATTAAAGTAAGCCTGAAACAAGTCTGCTAGATTAAACAAAGACATTACCTAGCCATACCCGACCGAGTAAGATCCCTGAAACAAGTTTTGGCTAAGATTAAACAAAGAAAACCTAGCCATTATTAAAGGGGGGGGGGGGGGGGGGGGGGGGGGGGGGGGGGGGGGGGGGGGGGTGGGGGGGGGGGACGCTTTAAGTTTGCCTGAACAACAAGTAAATCTCGCAAACTGCAGACCGAAAACAAAGGAAAACCTAGCCATATTAAAGGTAATGTCCTGACAGAAACCAAGTTGCGCTAGATTAAACAAAGAAACCCTAGCCATATTTAAAGTATAGTCTGAAACAAGTTAGCTAATTAAACAAAGAAAACCTAGCCATATTAATTAAAGTAAGTCTGAAACAAGGTGCACAGATATAAACCAAAGACAACCTAGCCCCCATATTAAAGTAAGTCCTGAGAACAAGTTGCTAGATTAAACAAAGAAAACCCAGACATATTAAAGTAAGTCTGAAACAATGATTGCTAGAATAAACAAAGAGAACCACCTAGCCATATTAAAGTAAGTCTGAAACAAGTTTGTGCCTAGATTAAACATATGAAAACCCAGCCATAATTAAATGGTAAGCACCCCCCTGATAACAAGTTGGCTAAGATTAAACAAAGAAAACCGCAGCCCATATTAAAGTAAGTCCTGAAAACAAGGTTTTTGCTAGAATAAACAAAGAAAAACCTAGCCATCTTAAAGAAAGTCTGATACAACTTGCTAGATTAAACAAAGAAAACCCAAGCCATCCAATTAAAGTAAGTCCTGACCCTACAAGTTGCTAGATAAACCCCAAAGAAAACCTAGCCATATTAAAGTAAGTCTGAAACAATTTGCTAGAATTTAAACAAAGAAAACCTAAGCCATATTAAAGGAAGTCTGAAACAAGTTGGCTGAGATTATAAACAAAGACAACCTCCGCGCATAATTTAAGTAAGGTCTATGAAACAAGTTGGCTTGGGGTATAGATTAAACAAAGCCAACAACCTAGAACCCATAGCCATTAAAGTAAGTCCCTGGAAACAAGTTGCATAAAGATTAAACAAAGACAACCTAGCTAGCCATAATTAAAGAAAGTATTCTGAAACAAGTTGCTAGATTAAACAAAGACAACCTAGCCATATTAAAGTAATGTCCCCCCTGAAGCACCCAACGTTGCAAGATTAAGACAAAGACAACTGCAAGCGTCCATAACCCGAACTTAACATAAGTCCTGAAACAAAGTTGCTATATTAAACAAAGTCCCAAAACCCCTAGCCATATTAACAGTAATGTCTTGAAACAAGTTTGCAAGATGCTATACAAAGCCCCAACCCTAGCCACAGGAAAAGTAAGTCTGAGAAACAAGTTGCCTAGTATGATAACAACAGAAAATCCCATCCATATAAAGCTACCCTCACAGCCCCCAAGTTGCTAGAGCATTAAACATAGATAACCTACCACATTAAAGTAAGACCTGAACTAGTTGGGCTAGATTAGCACTCATTGAAAACCTAGCCCATACCCGCCCAAGGAAAGTAACGATCACAAGTTTGCTAGAATGCAAAACAAAGAATAACCGAGGCCACAATTAAAAGTAAATCTGAAACCAGGTGAGCTAGATAAACAATAGGAAATCCGAGCCAAATTAAAGGAACCCGTACTGACATACAAGATTTGGCTACCGATTATACATAGATAAACCTAGCCATCTCCGAAATGGTCAGTGCCCTGAAACAGTTTAGCTAGATGATAATACAAGTGAAAACCCAGCCCCATCTAACCACTAATGGTAATGCCCCCCACCTGATACATTGGTGCTAGATTAAACTTAGAAATCCCACCTTATTTAGTGCAGTCTGAAACAAGATTGCTAGTTGATTAAACAAAAAGCCCCAACCGCCATACCCGTTAAAGTAAGCCTTGACTAAGCAAGTTCCCAACCCCCCCTAATTATATACACTCCAGACAACCCATATACATATATTAAAGTAAGTCTGAAACATAGTCCTCCCCTAGTTGATTTCCTATGATTAAACCTACCGCATCATTCCCCCGAAGGCACTTGAACCCAAGTTGGATGAGTTAAACAAAGATAACCTCTAGGCCACACTAAAATGGAAGGCTGTTACCAAGCCCCCCCCCTATTGTATAACCCCCCCTCCCCCTATGAATATCCACAGCCATATCTACAGATGTGAAGTCTGTACTACAAGTTGGCGATTGTTACCACCCCAAAGAAACCCTAGCCAGGTATAAACAGGCGGTATATACAAGCTTGCTAGTATTACAAAGTAAACAACTCAGCCAATGATTAAAGTAAGTCTGCAATCCAAGTTGCTACAGACATTAAACCAAAAAAACCTTTGAATAGCCAGAATTAAAGGATAGGCTGACCTAACAAGGTTGCCCCGAGATGATTAATCAAAGACTTAACCATCCTAGCCATATTAAAGTAGTATTCTGAAACAAGTTGCTTAGCTCGCAAACAAAGAAAACCCAACCTGCCACCCTATTAACAGTAAGGTTCCCACGAAAATCACGTATCTTTTAGATTAAACAAAGTACAACCCTAGCCATTATTAACGTAAGTTACTAGCCATACCGTCAAAGGAAAGTCTAGATTAAACAAGCTACCCCCCCTAAAAAACAAAAGCTAGCCATAATTAAAGTAAGTTCTGATAACAAGTGTGCTAGATTAACAAAGAAAAACCTCCGCCACATAATTAGTAAGTCCTTGGAACCCAAGTATGCTAAATGTAATCTAAGACAACCATAGACCATGATAACAGATAAGTCAGAAACAAGTGCCCTAGATTAAAACAAAAGAAAACAATGCCCCACCTATTAAAGTAAGCATCTCTGTAACACAAGTATTCAAGATTAATCAACAAGACAACCTAGCCATATTATTAATGTAAAAGACATCTGAAACAAAAGTTGCCTACAAGGTTGCTAGATTAAAACAAAGACAACCTAGAGCCATATTAAAGTTAAGGGTCTGAATCAAGTTTGCTAGGAAATAATCCACAATAGACAACCTCTCCAACATCCTAGGACATACCTTAAAGCCCCCTAAGGATCTGCGTAAGACTAGTCCCCCTGCTTAGCATATGAAATCAAAGTAACAACCTAGCCCATACAATCCCCCCTAAGGTCTGACTCAACCAACTTGCTAGATTAAACCACAATAACACCTACCTATATCCCCCTAAAGTCAAGTCCCTGAACACAATCTTGGCTAGATTTAGATGAACCAAACCAGACCGGAAACCTACCCGATATTTAAAAGTAAGTCTGGAATTCAATGCTGATTAAACAAGAGTGCACTAGTGCCCATATGAAAAACCCGTAAGATCAGGAACCACGACTTGCCAATTAAACAACCCCAGCCCAAAGTACCCAGCCCATTACCCTTAAGGCCTGTACTGAAACGAAGCATATGTCCAGTAGTTTTAAAACAAAGAAAACCTCCCGAGCCATAATACCCCGAAGGTTAGCCCTGATCCCAAACAAGTTGCAAGTAACCTATAAACAACAGAAATTAACCTATGCCAATATTAAAGAAAAGGTTACTGTCCATTCTCAAGGTTTGAGCTAGATATGTAAACCACTAGAAAAAAACCTAGCCATATGATCAAGTCGTAAGAGTACTGAAACAAGATGCTAGATTAAATCAAATCCAAAACACCCTAGCCATATTAAAGTAAGTCTGAAACAAGTTGCTTTCTCCAGATTAACAACAAAGATAACAACCCTAGCCATAGAGTACACCTAACCTTAAAGCGTCTGCATGAAACAAGTTGCGAGGAATTCAAACAAAGTGAAAACCATATAACCGAGCCATAAGTAAAGATAAGTACTCGAGAAACAAGTTGCTAAAATTAAACAAAGAAAACCTAAGCCATTAATAAAAGTAGTCGGGAAACAAGATGCTCCTAGATAAGTAAACAAAGTAAAAACCAGATGCCCATAATGATAAAGTAAGTTCTGAATCAAAGTTGCTATAGAATTAAACAAAGAAAAACCTCCAGGAGCCAATATCAAAGTACAGTACTGAAACAAGTATGCTAGATCATACCCACAAGACACACCTCGCCGATATCAAACCTAAGCCAAATAAAAAAACCCTTGCCAGACTTACAACTAAAGTTGCTCTCAACCTAGCCATACCCAAAGTCAAGCCATAGCCATTACACGAAAGAACCATCTGGAAGCTTAAGTATACTAGATTAAACCGCACAAATCCTAGCCAGATTAGAAGGTAAGTCTGGAAACAAGATGTTCTAGAGTTAAACACAAAGAAAAACCTAGCCATAAATAAAGTATAAGTCAGGAAACAAGAGTGTATGCTAGAATAACAAAGAACAACCCATAGCCCTATTACCGAAAGTCAAGTACTGAAGCACAACCTGTCCTATAGTTGCCCCGAGAGAAAACCTAGCCATATTCAAAATAAATACCGCTACAGCCCCACCTTCTGCAAGCATTAAAAAAGACAACCTACGCCCCATTATCACGAGTACAAGTGTTGAATGGTTTATTGACATAGACCAAACAACCCCCCCAATCCCCCTAAGCCCAACCTTAACCAGAGTAAGTCTGACCAACAAGTTTGCTATGAATAAATATCCCAGACAACCCCAGCCATACTAACGTCCTAACATCTGACCACGAAGTTGCTAGATAACCACCCAGCCACCCCTAACATGATTTAACAGTAAGTCTGAAACGAAGTTGGCACAGACCGCAGATTAAACAAAGAAAACCACTAGCCACAAAAACGTCAATGCCACTGGAAACACATTGCTAGATATAACAAAGACCCCTAACCTAGCCCGCCATCATTCCGCCACTTTTTAAAGTTAAGGTCCTGAAACAAAGCCCCCCCTAGATCTCAACAACCCCCCCCGAAAACCTAGCCATATTAAAAGTACAGATCCTGATACAACCCCCCTAGCACACATAACAACAGCAAAACAACCTACAGCCATAATAAAGTAAGTCTGTTAAAATACGAAGTTGGCTAGAATTAAACAAAGAAAACCCTAAGCCATATTAAAGTATAGTCTGAAAACAAGAGTAGCTAGATTAACACCAAGAACCACCCATGCCATAATTAAAGTAAAGGGGACTGAAACACGTATGCCAGATAAACAAAGACAAACCTAGCCAAATTAAGTAAGTCTGATAACAAGTTGGCTAGATTAAACCAAAAGACAAACCTAGCCCACATTATTCACTAAAGTAACCTCGTGTGAAACAAGTGCTCAAACCCCACCCTCCCCCCTCCGCGCCCACAACAAAGAACCCTCAACAGCAACCTATCCATAAATAAATCGCAAGTTCTGCGCGCCCCCACTCCTAGATTTAAACCGAATCCCCCCGAAGCTAGCGCAAATTACCCCTGGTAAAGTCCACGCCAAAAACCAACCCTTTCCCCCCTAATTACTACAAAAGACTCCCCCTACTCCCATATTAAAGGTAAGTCTGAAACAAGTCCCCCCTAGTGCTAAATTACCCCCCAACATAAGCCCACAACCAAGCTACATGACCAAGCCCCCAGAAAGCACCACGCAACCCACCAATTAGCAGGTCCCACCCCCTGACAACCAGCCAAATTTAACATCCTGAAACAAGTATGCTAGAACTTAAACAAAGACAACCTTGCCACACTTAAAAATGAAGTCTGAAAGTAAGTTTGCTAGATGTAAACAAAGACAACGTAGCCCTCTAAAATGTACAGTCTGTACAACCGGTACCGCTACAGATTGAAACTAAAGAAAAACACCACTACAGAAAACCTCAACCCATAAAGTAAGATAAAAAGTATGTCTAGATAACAACTCCCTGCAACCCTAGATGGTGCTATGGGAGGAATAATACAAAGAAAAACCGACCTAGCCATATTAAATATGTAAGGTCTGAAACAAGTTTGCCTAGAGTTAAACAAAGAAAACACCCTAACACCATATTAAAAGTAAGTAGGTCCTGTTGAAACAAGTTTTAGCACCCGAGATTAAACAAGAGAAAACTCTATATCCCTATTTAACAGACTAAGCCACATGAGAATTTTGACATGTTTGGCACAGATTAAACAAAGAAAACCTAGCCCATGATTAAAGTAAGTTCTGAAGAAATCTAGGATGCTATAAACAATACAAAGAAAAAACCTAGCCCACATACTTATTTATAGTAAGTCTGCCCCCCTGTAACAACGCAGGGTTCCCCAGGCTAGAAGTTACACACCCAACCCTGCCAAAAACCCTAGCCTACTTCCCCCCGTTAAAGTAAAGTCTGTCAACCACAATCCCCCCACTGCTAGACCCTAACTACAAGCCCCCCGAATCTCTAAACTAATAAAGTAGTCTGAAACCATAACGATTCCTCAATAAACCTATAAACCAAACATGTCCTAGCCCGAATTAAACTAACTGAAACCGTTGCTAAAGATTAAACAACCAAACCCCTACCATAGTAAAGCTAAGTCTGACCCCCGATATTCATTAAATGAAAAGATCCCCCCATCCCTGGCCACATACCCATACCGACAGCCCCCCCTAAGTTCCGCAAACCCCCCCCGCCCACCAGATTAAACAAGACCTCTGGCCTACACAGCCTACCCTAAAGTCACTCTAAACCCCCAAGTTGACTCCAAGATTAAACAACCGAACCGACTAGCCATAATTAAAGATGCAAGTCATAAACAAGTCCCTGCCCCGATTAAACATCACTGACCAACTGCCCCCGAAATCACCAGCACAAACAGCCCCCCTTAAACCAGTCTAGACCTGAACACAAGTTTGCTAGTATATTAAACAAAGGAAAACCTAGCCAGCATTTAATAGTAGTATAGGGGGGGAAATAGAAATTTCAGACAACATCACAAAGTTGCTAGAATTACCCAAAAGAAACCCAGCCATTATAAATAGTAAGTCTGAAACAAATTGCTCCAGTATTTAAACAAAGAAAACCTCAGCCATGATTGAGTTAAAGTAAGATCTGAAACTAAGTTCCTTGCTAGACTGGGGTAAACCAAAGAAAACCCTAAGCCATAATAAAAGTAAAGTCTGCTGAAACAAGTTAGCTAGATTAAACCAAAGAAAAACTTAAGCCATATTAAAAGTAAGTCTGAAAACAAGGTAGCTAGATTAAAGCAGCCACTCAAAACCCAAAAATAATTAAAGTATGGGGGTCCCTACGAAGTTGCTAGATTAAACAAAAGATAACAACAGCATATTAAAGTAAGTCTGAAGAAACAATTTGCTATCATTAAACAAAGAAAACCTAGATCCATATTAAAGTAAGTACCTGAAACAAGTTATATCCTAGATTAACACAAAGAAATGGTTATGGCTCGTATAAAAGTAATCCTAAGGTAAGAGTAATGCTCGCTTGAAACATTAGAAAATAGCACATCGAATTAAAGTCTGTCCTGAAACAAGTTAGCTAAGGTCATACTTGCCCCCCCAGCCCCCACCCTGAATTATTATTTTATAGTAATACCTAAAACCTGAACACAACAGGGTGCTAAGATTTAAAACAAAAATGAAAACCTATACCCCGAAGCCATAATATATTAAAAGTATGAGAAAGATCAGAAAAACAAGATGCCTAGAATGTAAATATACTATTGAAAAACCCCAGCCATATTGTAAGTAAAGTCTGTCAGAGGTTCTGAATACAAGTAAGGTTAGCAACGATTGAAACAAAGATAAAAAAAACCCAGCCATAGTAAAGTAAAAATGTCCTGAAACAAGTTTGCTACATCATAAAACAAAGGAAAACCTAGCCATTGCTAAAAAGTAAGTCCTGAATACATAGTTTCAAGATTAAACCAAAGAAAACCCTAAGCCCATTATTTAAACAGTAAGTTCTGAAACCAGTTGCCTAGAATTATAACAAAGAAAACTTAGCCAATATTAAAGTAAGTCAGAAACAAATTGCTAGAATTAAATAAAGAAAACCTAGCCATTATTAAAGTAAGGTCTGAAACAATTTGCTAGATTAACCCAAGAGACAACCTAGCCTTTATTAAAGTAAGGTCTTGAAACAAGTTGCATAGATAAACAAAGACAAACCTAGCCATAATAAAGTAAGTCTGAAACAAGTTTTCTAGATTACACAAAGTAAACCTACCATATAAAGTAAGTGGCTGATAAACAAGTTTCCTAGATTAAACAAAGAAAACCCCTAGCCATATTAAAGTAAGGTCTGAAACAAGTTGCTAGATTAAACAAAGAAAACCTAGCCATATTACAGTAAGTCTGAAAACAAGGTTGCTAGATTAAACAAAGAAAACCAAGACCATATTAAAGTAAGTCCCCTGAAACCAGAGTTGCTAGAATAAAAACAAAGAAAACCTAGCAATATTAAAGTAAGTCTGAAACAAGTTCCTAGACTAAACAAAGAAAACCTAGCCATTTTAAAGTAAAGTCTGAAACAAGTTGCTAAGATTAAACAAAGAAAACCTAGCCATAAATTAAAGTAAGATCTGAAACAAGTTGCTAGATTAAACAAAGAAAAACCTAGCCATATTAAAGTAGTAAGTCTGAAACAAGATTGCTAGATTAAACAAAGAAAACCTAGCCATATTAAAGTAAGTCTGAAACAAGTTGCTAGATTAAACAAAGAAAACCTAGCCATATTAAAGTAAGTCTGAAACAAGTTCTAGATTAAAAAAAGAAAACCTAGCTATATTAAAGTAAGTCTGAAACCAGTTGCTAGCTTAAACAAAGCAAACCTAGCCATATTAAAGTAGTCTGAAACAAGTTGCTAGCTTAAACAAAGAAACCCTAGCCATATTAAAGTACGTCTGAAACAAGTTGCTAGATTAAACAAAGAAAACCTAGCTATATAAAAAGAAAGTCTGAAACAAGTTTGCTAGATTAAACAAAGAAAAAACCTAGCCAAATTAAAGTAAGTCAGAAACAAGTTGCTAGATTTCAACAAAGAAAACCTAGCCATATTAGAAAGTAAGTACTGTGAAACAAGTTGCTAGATTCAAACCAAAGAAAAACCTAGCCCAGTAATTAATAGTAAGTCTGAAACAAGTTGCTAGATTAAACACTAGAGACTAACCCTAGCCAATTATTAAAGTAAGTCCTGAAACAAGTTTTCCTAGATTAAAAACAAAGAAAACCAAGCCATATTAAAGTAAGACTGAAAACAAGTTTTGCCTAAGATTAAAACAAAGAAAACCTAGCATATTAAAGTAAGTCTAAGGGGGGGGGGGGGGGGGGGGGGGGGGGGGGGGGGGGGGGGACAAGTTCTAGGAGTTAAAGACCCCGAATAAAGACCGCCGCTATCCCCCCCCCATATTT